>CAXHWN010000536.1:425000-470000 GCA_964020975.1 Hermodice carunculata
TCCAGATAGCTTTCATATTTCCTTTTAGAGTATGGCATACGGGATCAGACAAGTCCCAAACTTTTTACAGGTTGACAGGGCCAGTGCTTCAAAATTTGTACTGGCCCTAGTCTGCCCCCAGTCATTCCGGTGAGCACTTTTAATGTGACTGCGATAATATCATGACTGCAGTTATATCGTTCAAAATGGTACATCACACATTTGTGTGTGTGTGTGTGTGTGTGTCTGTGTTCACAACATTCAAATTTATAAAGTGTAAGTCTACACTTTGGCGAGCTCTGTTTATTAATCCTGCATTGGGCGGATCTAGACTTGAACGGGGGGGGGGAGGGAGGGTCGAATTACGAGTGCCGTTATTTCGTTCAAGTTGGTTCATCAGACTTTTTTTTTTTGCGTTCACAACATTCAAATCTATACAGTGTTAGTTAGTGTGCATTTTGGCGAGCTATTTAGATGACCGTGGATACTAATCGAAAAAAAGTTGATTGTATGTGTATGATTCCTTGTACTACCCCTAGCATTAGGCCTAAATTATGTATATTGAAAGCCAAACCACATAGAGCCAATACAACCAGGCCAGAAAGGAACTACATGTACAATTAAAGGCCTAGTACTGTATATACTTCCAATTCAACTTCTGAAAGTCAAAATTCGAGTTCCTGAGTAACTTAACGTATCGAGATACAAATGTGTGGATCTACGTTCTTGCTGCATGTTTAATTTTGTTGTAGCTTGATGAAATTAAACAGTGTTGAAGTTGCATAGTATTGTTCTATCAATTGGTGCATATGCAGATCAACGAAATATTCTGCTAATTGAATAAATATGCCAACATCAAAGACCCAGAAATGGGAGGACATGCAGTTTAAATGTACTTCCCAGTATAATGATTAAACCAGCCTGAAGGTGTAAATTGATGCTCTTTTGTTCCAAATACAATGAACCTAAAAAGATGTTCTCCAAATTGTCCCTGTTAAGCCCATATTGGATTGCCTGCGTAGACAGACCGTTCTCACCGCGGTCCGACTCGGGGTACGAAAAAAAAAAAAAAAAGCGAAAGAAACAAACAAACAAAAAATCCCCATAACCTAACCCCGCTCAAAACCGCCGTGAATAGAAATCCACAATATGAATAGTGCGGTGGTATTGGTGTGTCTACAAAGGCACCATATTGGAATATAAGTTTTCAATTTTGAAATTTTAAGTTTTGGATATATGCAAATTAGCAAATTTAAACTTTTCAGTCTCATAATTTTACACCTGCTACAGATAAGAACAAATTCAGGGACACTGTTAAGTTTCATAGCATTTTGAAGAAATGGATCCTGTTTTCCGTTTTCCATTTTTCGGTCTTAAATGCACAAAATAAAAAGAAAGCCACTTCAAATCACTTTCCCATGCACCCAAAGCGCTCAGAGGAAAGCTTTTGACCTGGACTATTTTTTATTTAGAGTATGGGCATGCTGGTACTTGAACGAGAGGTCTTTGATGATGAATTTCAATCTGGAATCATTCTAATCCTTCACATTCATCTGTGAAACTATAGTTGAAATTGCCAGTGAAAAGAGTTAGCCACAAACACAATCACCACAAAAAGGAAGCAGAGAAAAGACACACGGACAGTTTTTTTTTTAAAGATAAATTTTGAACATTCTGGACTCAAAAGTCAAACGGCGCAATTACACCAGGAATACAGGGCTTCAATTTTAAGGGCGTATGCACATGTATGAAAAAAGGATGCTAAACAAGCCAACCAGTAGGCCTATTTCTTCAGTACAATAAAACTGCAAAACACACTAATTTACTAAATACTTTCGGGTTCGGACAGGCCCACTAAACAAAAAAATTAACGAATGTGCATTCGCCTTGATATTATTGTGGACATTCATAAATTCACGAACAATGTGGGCACAAGTATTGATGTGCAGTGTAGAATAATGTTTTCTTCCACCAGTAGTACCCCGATGCCTTTCAATAAAAAGTGCGCAAGACAAGTGTTAAGTGATGAATCAATTAACGTTAACTTTTAAAGCACTGTTAACTTTCCGAGCAATGTACTTTACAAGTGCCATGGCACGACAAGTTATTCCATACTTTTCTGCTGCAAAATATCTGCCAATGCTACGCAGCCGCCGACCAGACTTTCGTCCTGTCTGCGCCATGATGGTGTCTTGCTGATAAATTATGCCACTTTTGATACTTACTGGTTGAGCTAGCTTACGTGATACGCTGGCGTTTTCTCATTGTAGACCATATAATGGTCACCGCATCTCCAGATTCTAATCCAAGACTCTTAAACCAAAATAAGCGATCTGACAAATCTGTCGCTGGTTTCATAGTAAAATGGACAAAAGTCATAACCATAATGGGAACATCAGTGGCATGAGTTACAATATTGCATAGACCAAGCCTTTCATGTAATATATAGCATTTTAATACCAAAATGCACACAAATTGTATTTATAAACGTAACGATTAAATATGAAAGTATGAACAGTGTAAAGATCATAGATGTAAAGATATTATATTATAAACATATTTATTTTACCTGGATTGCCTAGGTAGTACAAAATTACTAATCTGGAGGCTCTCCAGACATACAACGCAACACATGGTCTAGGTACAAGACGCACAGGACAAGTACAATGAAAGATACATGTTAAACGGAAAGCATTACAGTCCTATATATCACAAGAAAGCATACATCGTCAAGTTTATACCTCATATAAAATGTACAAATAACCCATCTATTAACGATTCGAATTAGTTTCAGCAACATATGACACACCAGACCTTAAAAGTGAAACCTCCGAGTATTAATTATGAATTTTTGTACACTTGAAAAAATTTGTTGGTTAACTTCAAGTGTAAAGTCTGTGTTGCCATATAACAAAATTTCCATCAAGCGTTCACCAGCTGCATGGACCATTAAGCTTGAGTGAACCCCTGGTGCGACAATATCTCTAATTTCCTTCAACAGGTTTAAACGGGGGGCAGCATGTAGTGGACAAAAGAGAAAGAAATGAATAATATCTTCGACGGGATGACCACAATTACACGATGAAGAGGCTATGACGTTTATTTTGAAGAGATGTGCGTGTAGACCTGAGTGACGTAGACGTAGCTGGGTTTGGCAAATATTGGCAAAACGGTCACCATGAGCGTAGTATGGGGGGACATTATCAGAGGCCAACAAAGTTTGTTTGAGGGTTAATTTGAATTTTGATAGAGAAATAGAGCTACGTATGTCGTCCGCTAGGTCGTTCCACGATTTAATTACTGAAGGCAAGAATGAATCACCAAACCGTTTTGTACGAAATTTGACCTGTCTCAAATACTGCGGTGTTCTAAGACTACGACCACTCGTATCGGCTGGTTTTAAGGGTACTATACTTGATAAATATTCGGGACACAATCCGTGGTACATTTTGAATAAAGCAACTAGTTTTAAATATTTACGCGGGTCTGCTAGAGTTTGCCACCCTAATTCAGAGAGTAGACGGTCAAGCGAGGTGTGGCGGCGAGCGCCCGTGCAGATTCTGGCCGCTTCATATTGCACGGACTCAAGAAGGTCCGAGAGTCCTTTGCTGCGATTATCAAAAAGTACACACCCATATTCAAGTATTGGACGCACCAGAGTGAGATATAGTTTGCATACGGTATTTCTAGATAGTTTGAATTTCAGTCTATTCAAGACAGCAAGACGTTTACTGGCTTTATCTATAATTCTCTCAATATGTGCATTCCACGTTAAATTTGAAGATAGAGTTATCCCCAGGTGAGTATGGCTGGTTGTTTCTGGTATGACTTGATCACCCAGAAGTAATGGAGGATGCTCATATTTGTCGCGTTTTGTCGAAAACATTAGAGAAAGAGATTTCAATGCATTAAATAAGACGTGCCAAAGATGACCCACTGGTCAACTTTTCTCAAATCACCGTTCATGCGGTTCGCTGAGATGTTGGGATTTTTTGCGATTTCAATGATGCTGGTATCGTCGGCAAACAATCTTATATCACATGATATGTTATCTACAATGTCATTTACAAATACAAGAAATAAAAGGGGTCCAAGAATAGATCCTTGGGGAACTCCGGCTTCCACAGGGAGCCATTGTGAGCAGTGGCCCTGGATGACCACTCGTTGCCAACGATTTGAGAGATAACTACGAACCCAACGTACCAATGATGCTTAAAACCCAATTGACGTGTTTGAACAATAGTCCCTCGTGCCAAACACGGTCAAAGGCCTTGGAGACATCTAGAAAAACTATTCGAGCTTCGTTGTGGTTTTCTAAACCGTTATAAATATTGTGCAGTATGCTTATTAGCTGATTTATAGTCGAGTCATTTTGTTTGAATCCTGAGTTTTTGGACGTTAATAGGCCTTGACTAACTAAGTATTCATAAAATTTATTAAACACGAGACGCTCCAATACTTTGGACACATTGCATAGCAAGGAAATTGGACGGTAGTTAGTTTTGCTTTGTCGGTCGGACTTTTTGAAAACTGGACATAAATTTGACTTTTTCCAGCAGTCGGGAAATGAAGATGACTGCATTGAAAGATTGAATTGCTTAAGCAGTGGGTAGCTGATACCAGTTGCCACATTTTTTAAAAGGAAATTACCAATGTTATCGGCACCAGTTGCAGAGCTTGTTTTGAGGGATAGCAGAACTTTTTTAATCTCTTCTTCAGTGAATACAAACGTTTTGAGCCTCTCATTAGTACGATATTCGAAAGTAGGTAGAGTAAAGGTATCAGCAGCTTCAAGCTTGCTCTGACTGGCGAAGTACTCATTAAAAATTTCGGCTTTCTCTATATTATTTGATATAACATTTTCATTTTCAATTAAAGGCGGTATATTTTGATGGATCTTGCAACCGAGTATGGATTTGGTCAGGCTCCACCATTTTGGGGGGTTTAATTTTTGTTATCTAGATCATCTCTCAGTTTTGAGAAGTAAGACTGGATCGCAGATTTATTAGCGTTTGCAGTTATGTTACGAAATTTCTTATAGATTTGATAATGAACATCGTATTTAGCTCGTTTATAGCACCTCCATGCACGATCCCGTTTTCTCCTCATTCTTTTAATAAACGAATCCATCCAGGGTTTGTCTTTTGATCTCACAAAGATTTCTTTGCTTGGAATATAATCTATGGTAATGCTGAGGAGCAGATCAGTCCAATAGGTTGCAATATCATCAATGCTGTCAAAAACACTAAAGCCAGTATCCCACTTAGCATACAGCAGTGAAGAATTTATCCCTTCGAAATTTGCATTTTTGAAGTCCCATATGGTGCGTTTAAATGGACGATTGCGCATTACAGTTAAAGTAAGGGTACAGTATATAACAGAATGGTCGGATGAAGAGACTGGGGGTAACGTTCCGCTGTTGATGATAAGACCGGGAGAGTCAGTAATAAGTAAATCTAATAGACTTTCAGTGTATTCAGTGGATCTCTCTTGGGTTCATTGATAAGTTGGAAAAGATAATTTTGGGAGATGATATTAAAGAGTTTTGTACCCAGCTCGCTGTCAGTGTTATCCGACTCCCAGTCTCTACATCTATCGTTTAAGTCACCGAGTATAATAAGGGCAAAAGGGTTGCTTTCCAGTGCAAGAGAAATCGAAATCGAAAGAGTGTCTAAAAAATGATCACGGCACTCTGCTGTTTGGGCTGGCGGACGGTAATAGGTGCCGATAGGGTTACTGCCTCGTCGCGTTTGAACTTTTATCCATAAACCTTCAACATTGTCATGTTCATACTCCTTGCAATGAGTAAAAGGAAGTGAATCCCGCACATACAGCATGACACCTCCACCTGCACCCGATGCCCTGTCTTTCCGAAGAGGGGGTTGGTAGCCGTCCAGTGAGAGAAGATCGTTAGGAAAACTACTATCAAGCCATGTTTCGGATATTTCCAAGATATCAATATCCTCATTTTGCATTAATAATTAAAGATCGTCTAACTTTCCATCACTTTTAATACTTCTAATGTTGACATGGCCTAATTTAAGTTGTTTTGCATCAGATGGTCCAGGATTTGGATGGACACCGGATGCAGTCAGGAGGTGCTTAGTTACAGATATGCAAATGTGACGTAAGCATTGGAAAACATTTAACATTAACAATAAAGAAATTAAAAAGATAATGCACAGGGGCACCTTCAAATCATCACTTAAAGACAAACAAACTTCTATCTTAAATATGTCTCTTCGCAAGTTGAAAATACCAATAGCTGCCCGGTGCTGAGCATAATTATAACCCATCGATTATCTCTGAGGAACAAATTCCTGCATATACAACTTGGGTTATTTTACTGTTGGACACGTATTTGATTTTTGCTTTCTGTAATAAGAATAATTGAGTACTTTCCGGGAACAAGAACATGAACATGAATACAAAAAGATGAAATACAAAATTGTTCAAAAAAGTAGAGACTTATGAAAGGCGGAGTTCATTTTATACAATAACTAGATTTAACTGGAAATTATAATATTCATTTTTACAACAATACCAGATTCCATAAAGAATAACAAGAATTCATATACCGATAACACACAAATCAGTAATGCACCAGGAAAAAAGAACAGTGAGAATTTCAAATGATACGTACCAGGTGAGATTCAATTATATGTAATAGTGTGTATCGTGAGGCACATATAATCTGCCTAACCATGCTCCGATCTCAGTGTAGTAGAGAATTTATTTCAGTAATAAATTGTACCTGACTAACTGGTCAGCATGTATATGGTACTGTGCCTCACAAATTCTCTGGGGCTAGTAATAACAGTGAATATTTAAATTGTAGTACTGCACTAGGTAGAATGCAAAAGTGAACAACGCCAGACACACTTGTATCGTACCATCAAATGCAATCAGTTTGTCCCGAGCTGGAAAATATATATATATATTTAACAAAGGGGAAGCTCAGGGGTCAGAAACAAGAATGTGGAATAAATCGCATACAAACATGTGTGTAGCAATGCATAAACCTCCAGACTGTAAATTTGCTTTGAATATGCCTCCAGACAGTAAATTTACTTTAAAAGCGGCGGTAATAGACTATGTTTGATTTTATCTTCCAATATTTTATTTCATTTTCTGATTTTTTTTTCTCATACTCCGAACGCCCCCCCCCCCCCCCCCACCGATCCGTCGGTGAAATATTATTCTTATTAGCGAGGTCAACTAAGGTTAGACGTATGTAATCTGTCTCTTTAATCATACAAGTCCTTATTCGACTTCGGTCACTACTTTCGCTGAAAGAATTTTTTTCCCTTTCGTTTCAATATCTGAATTATTTTTCACCTGATAAAACAGGCACACCTAAAACCTGGATTCTTCTATGTACTTTTGTCCATATGATCACCGATCTATGGTTGCAGAATTTCGAATATACGTATTTGCTGTTTGCCTCCTAAGCAGACTTTCTTGGGGCGATACACTATGTTGGCCCCCAGCGAAAGTCTGCCCGGCCGTGTCGCAATACCATTTCAAGAGGCAATTAGCAGATCTGGCGATAACGTTGTCAGGCGCCGCTGGGCCAATGAATTGTACTTCGCTTATCGTGAAAGTTGCCTACTGCATTATTAATGAGCTGTGCGTCGTCCAATCAGATGCGAGCAACACGTCACTTCCCACACAGCAGTCAAAATAACTCCACGAGGTCGAGGGCCCAAGGGAGTAATCCAATTGACACCTTCTCAAACGTGGTTTACCTGCTTGTGTATCTGTGACTTACTGGAGTAAAAGATGTCAGAATGGAACAGGGTGCTGTGTATTGCGATGGGAAATGTTCCCGGCGTCACCTTCACCCAGAATACAAGACGACACCCCTAACTTGCTCAGTTCTTGCTGATGAGATTTCATTAGACTTCCGAGCGGGCCAACTAAGGTTACTACAGGTTTGGCTGGAATAGGCGTTTTCCGTTTCACCAGGTCAGGTATTAGTTGGAGGGGTAGTAGACCGCCAAGAACGGATGTTTAGCAGGCAAATTTGCTGTCAATTGCCAAAAAAACTTGTGTCATTTTAGGTCTGAAAGGTGGCTTTCTGGGAGGCAGGAAAGGTAATAAAAATGTACAGGACTACCTGGGAGGATGCTGGGAGAAAAGGAATGAAATAGTAGAGTTAGAAGGCAGCAGGTTAAATTAGAATTCCAGAGTAAAGGAAGGGGAGGGAATGGGAAAGGTGATAGCCCTTATAAGGGCTCCCATGGGAAAAGCCTGAGCCTTAGAGGCAGGGATAGGGTGTGTGAGGGATGGATTTTTTTCTTTAGAGTACAAGCAATGAGTGTAGGGGTATATACCCAGGACCAGTGGCCCACCTCAGCTGTGAGAGAGTGGGTGGTGGACCCTATGCCTCGGCTCCGGTCCTGGAAAACATGGCAGCACAAGCTGATAAGGATTACCATGGTTTCCCACACCTCATTTTTTAAACCTAGGCCACCTGTGTCACACAGTGACACAGGACCACGGCAGACAAGCGGAGAGCCACATCATCATCATCATCATCGTCGTCGTCGTCGTCATCATCATCATCATCATCATCATCATCATCATCATCATCATATATGTGCCCATCAGGCACCATAGTTTTGAAATGTATGAATTATATTTGTAATTGAGACATAAAAGCATAATAATTAGAGCAAAGTATTCCTGTTTTGATATTTAGCCATATTTGAGTAATTGTAACTATTTGTTCGGATGTGATCCTCATGATAGCGTCATAAATTCATCTAAAAATGGACTTCGGTGAACGGTGAAGTAGAACGTAGGCCTACATAATTCATGAGAATAGAAAACCGCGTGATTTTATGAAACTGGTCATCATACAATATAGTTAAAACATAGCTAGCCAGTGATAAAAGGGGCACGGCCACCATGCAGTGCTAGTGGCCAGGTAACTTGAAAAATTGACGGGACCTGCCAGTGGCCATCGTGGCCGCCGTGAATTTCGAGGCCTACTTACGTTGTCTGTCTGTCTGTCCGTCTGTCTGTCTGTCTGTCTCTCTCTATATATAGGCCTACATAGAGAGAGAGAGATGAACAGGATGAATAACCACTTATCCAAAGACTACCACATTTAAACATTAGGACCTTCTACCGACAGCTAGCTAGCAAGTGAGACTTTCTGGAAGTGAAAATGGTATAAGTTATTTTTAAAACTCAGATTCCATACGTGTTGTAGTTGCCACAGGCGTGGTCATACTGTAGCGTCATCTGCCGGTGAAATTATTCAGTTGGGCCACAGTTACAACTTACAATAACTATCTCAATTACCGTGAATTTATAAGAGACCAACATGGAGGTGTGGGGGAGAGAAGTGTGACAGATGATGTATTCGAATTTGCTGAGATTGCATTTTCAAAGATATCCGTGATAGGTAAAGGTTCAGATTATCATGGAGATTTGGTTTGTGTGAATTCATGAATGATTAAGTGACAGACAATTGATGACAACCTTTACATTTATAACGAGCGCAAACGAGCTCTCTCATAACATGCACGAGGACAACCAGCAGAATGGTTGTCATCATATATACTGTCTTCTGGTCAATACAAACCCAATTAATACTGACCGGCAAAGTCACTGTCCACCGAAAATACTGATTAAGGTTAGAAGGGAGCAAACAAAAATGGGCGGCCCCCCCCACGCTGTTTTCCTGTTTTAAACACCTGCCGCCGGACGCATATAATCTATAAGACTATACCAGAAGAGTTGTAACAATCCACTCTCTTGAGCCCTGCCTAAAAATTGAGTTGTCGGACGTATTTTAACCCACTTTGACCACTTTATTCCTCGTAAAGCGGCTCGATTCCAAATGAGCCATTCTTCGTTGAACGAAAATGACCCCTGCGTACAGACTCAAATTTCTCCTTCGTTCTGATGGGCCGCCAGTGAATAAATTTGTATTTTCGTTTACTAACCAGTTTACTTTAATTGCTAAATTGTGCACATGTGCGTGATAATAGCAAATTTATTCACCGGTCAGGTGTCAACGAATATTTGGGCCCCCAAACACACCGGGCCCAGTTCTTCCATCCTCTGTTCAAGCATAAATATTGTATTGTATTAGGTATTATATTACCTTGTACATGTATATGTACTGTACTACTCTCGTCAAATGAATTAATTCAATCTTAAATCTGTTTGGTGGCTGGAATCTTATAAAGCAAGTTACGTAACTGAGTTGAAAAACCTAGTGTTAAATTCACATACAGGTAATTATTTTAACTGTGTACAGTGAAGCCTGTTTTGAGAGACCACTGTGAGGAAAGACCACCTGCCTTTTCAGACCACATTTACCATGTCCCATCTATCCCATATTATTGCACATTTATTGAAAGACCACCTGCCTTATGTGACCACTTTTTGGCCTTCTCTATGGGCAGTCTCTCAAAACAGGTTTTACTGTATAAGGTTTTATTTGTTTAGTAGCTGAGATTCACTTCAATGGGGATGTACCTTGGGTGGGTCTTTACTAATGTTGTGCAAGTGATCACACTCCAATGATTTTTGGAATGTTTATGAATTTTTAATTCATTTTTCTTTTTTTGGGGGGGGGCAAATGTTTTAAAATCATCTTTTGCCGCTAAGCCCATTGCTTTGCCATTGGCTAAAAAGGGTGTGGTGTGGTTAACATTTTGGAAGCTATAGCCAGATTGGCTTTTGGTATTTCACCAATTACTTAAGTTTTGATACACATATTCATTGCATTTTTCCTTGATTGTTTAGATTTATAGAATTGGGTTGGCTCCCATGTTAATCCAGAGGTAAGTATTAACAAGGGAATTACTGGGAAATTCCTTATACTTGCAGATTGAGCTGGCTGACATATGATAATGGATGTCTTGAGGCCACCTTTAATCTTCATTGGGGGCAGATGTTACCGCAAAAATGCTGTCCAGAGCAGAGAGTATGTGGAGGAAGAAGAGGAAAATGCAGTGCTACAAGGTAATTATATATAAAGTGAGCGTGTCCTGGCTGTCGCTAGAAAGTTTTCCTAGGTCCATTGAGAAAATATTGTCTGAGGTATGCATTTTAATGAAACTGTTGCACAGGTAAACTAGAAATATCAATGCTGTTGATATCAGTGTCTAAATTTTGTAAGTGTATACCTCATGTTAGGTTCGTTGGGTGGAATGGTACTTCTGCAGATTTTTGGTATGAGTGTGGGACTTGAACCATTCAAAACATAAGCTTAATTAAATTAGGGACCTATGTACCAAAATAGTATGTTGGGAAATTTAAAATCAAAATGGCACAACAAAATTTTGACAAAAAATTGTGTGAAAAATGCACTAGAAATAAAATTATGGCCCGCATTGGGAAATTTGATGTTATTTTGGGCTATCTTAGGCAACAGTCCCTTTTTAGCTCTGCTGACCACAGGTTGCAGAGCTTATGCAATCACTCAATGTCTGTCTGTCCATCTATCTGTAAACTTCTTGCTTGTGAATGCAGTACAGTCCACAGTTTTCAAGATAGTCCCATGGATATAACTTTCAGGAATTGTCAAGTGTGAGAAAATCTAGATGAGTTTGATATTGGTGGTGTCACTTACAGTACATATTATGTAATATAGGGGTCAAAATGTGAAAACCTTGTCACCACTCTAGCATCCTTATTGTGTGGTAGATCTTCAGGAAATTAAAAGGGATTGTGGAGGAGGTAAAAATCTAGAGTTGCATATGATACAAGTGGCGCCACCTATAATTTGACAAACTGTGTTCCAAAACATGTTTAAAGATACAAAATTCCGTATCTCGAAAAGTAATTGAATTAGACATACCAAATTTATAGAATACTGTATTCATTCCAATTGTAGCACGCTGTGCTAATGCAGAGATTTCCTGGAACAGACATGGTTTTTGGGGAGTTTTGTGATTATTGTATGTCTTAATTTTCAATACCACAAGCAAAATTACACTTATTATATAATCCATACAGCCTAAAATTACCACAATGAACCCTCATCTTTGATCAAAAGCGGTTATTTAAAAAAAATATTGAAAAGTACATACTGAAATATTAATAATAACGCAAGATTAAAAAGTAGGGGGTCTGCTTCTATTAGGGTGTGTGCTGCAATTGGAATAGGTATGGTATGTAGGCGTTGTCCAATATCGGTATGTTGTGTAATAGCGTTGACCGTTACCTGTTTTTGATAGATCAGCAGGCCTGTAAATTTGAAACAGGTGATTTTATAATGGCAGGGTGTAGCTTGGACATCAAGAGCAAAGAGAATTGAGCCTCCAGATCAAAATTGCACTTGATTACATTGTATATCTAGTCCTTAGTGGCCTACTTTTTACAATGATTATTGACTTTGGCACTTGTCCAAGTTTATTGTTTTTCTTCAGCAACTCAAAAAGTTATTACCCTATTTGAACAAACAGACCATGTATGGAAAGCTGGATGGATGCAGAGGGCATATTTTGAACGGTAACAATTTTTGAGGGTCAGCCCCATGGGGGGACTCTTATCTGTTTTCGGGTAATTGTCCGTCCATCTGTGCATGCGGTCGTCCAGATGTCTGTCCGGATGTGCACATTCTCGTTACTGTGATAAGTACACAATGCCTCCGTGTATTTTGCTCAAATTTGGTAATATGCTTACCTTACCTGGCAAAATGAACTGATTTGATTTTGGTGTCACCATGACCTAATTTGAGCAAATGGCAGACCCTTCAGTCAATGCCTGCTTTGAAGGTACATGTATGTCTAGTTTCATCTGTGTTGAAGGTCAAGGTCAAATAACCAGTTGGAATATAGGGGTCATTTTGTGAATGCTCTGCACCCCACAGTTTCTTAGTTAAGCACATATAACCTTAAGGACTTATGAAGTTTAAGAAAATCTTTGTCAATGTCAATGTTGGTGGCCCCACCTATAGCATTATCACTAGACAGATGCGACTAGACAGGGAAAGATTTTGGATGCACCAATTGCGTTCCATTGAACCTTTCGGTCTCAACATCATGGGGAAGTGAGCTCTCTTGCTCAGTCTTATGTTAAAATTTTATGTTCAGGGCACATTTCTCCATGGTCTCACCGCCTTGGTGGGCATATCATGCCTAACCACCTGGGAAACTGCACACGCAACCTATACAACTGTGTAGTCACACAGTCTGAAGCTCCTGTTTTCAGGGCTTTGTGGCACTGTTGTGCCACCATTTCTAGCCTGTAATACACCTGATGACCCCATCAGTGTACTAGTAGTAGTCGTAAGATTTTAAGTCTACTGCGATTCAAATTACTTTTGAGTCACATCTTACCGTGACAACTACAGTCTTGGTAAGGCCGAACTTCTGTGTCACGTAATCACGATCGCGCGATTTACGTAACTACGGAAAAAGTTACCCCTCGGTATATAAACAGGCGCTTTGTCAGTTACCCAACAGTTCCTGACGAGTCGCGGTAAGCGACGAAACCGGTTGAACATCATCTGATCTCAGCTTTTGTGACCCTTGCTCGATCCTTGCTCATATTTATGTACTATATAGGTCAAAATTTGAAAATCTTGTGCCCAGTCCAGTATCCTTAATATTTTATGGATCTTCATGGATTAAAGTGGGATTGTAGAAGAGGTCAAAATCTTGGTTGCTTATGATACTAGTCGTATCACCTGTAATTTGACAGGAATAATGAGTTTAATTATCTTGAAAGATACGAAACTCCGTATCAGATATCCATATAGTGTATGTGTTTTTGATTTACGCTACGCCTAATGCTGATATGTTATGTAAGATCAGTGACCGTGACCAATTTTTGTTAGGTCACCAGACCTGTTTAGTTAAAAGAGGTGATTTTTTCATGCCGTAATTACCTAATTACTGTTCACTTAGAAAAATATTTATTCATAAAAGTAGGGTGACAATATCAGTTTTAAGTGCACACCCAGTACCCTGGACTGGGCCTACCTCTAAGTACAAGGGTGGAGTTTTCTTTTTGCATATTTGTTGCAGAGATTTATTATATAACAGTGATCATATGATAAAATTGTCAGATTACTGTGGCTTATTGTGTGGTTAATGTGACGTATTTACAATCAATTTGACTTTGTTGCTGCAATATCTTTAAAGTACCTGGAATAGATTCTTGTCAAATTTGATACAGAGATGCATTTTAAGACAAAGATTACTTGATTCTATTTTAAGGTGACTGTGGCCTATAATGTATTGTGTAGACCTAATATTTGAAGTTAGTATGACTTTGCTACCACAATATTTTCAAAGCATGTGGTTGGATTCTTCTTAAATTTGGTACAGAGATACGTTATAAGACAAAGGTGACATTGTAATGGATGCATTTTGTGACCACGCTGGGTCATATAATCCATTATAACCAATAGCAGACCTATGCCAGGCCGGCTCAAGGATTTTTAAAAAGAAATGCCACAGACCTAATAGAAGAACAGCCAAGAATTCAAGTTGTAATTAAATAGCATTCATCTTTGGGAGACCTGTAACCATGTTACAACCCAAATGTAAACTCCTTAGTTTACAAGGGTGATGTCTTGAAGTAGATAATGACTAGTGAGCATTGTCTTTACATTGAAGACTGGTAAAAAGAGTGTAGCCATTACTTGGGGTATCTTAAAGTTCAAATATGAAAGAAAAATAAAGTTTAATTATCACTTTGGAATAAATTGAAGCTAAGTTTTAAAAGGTATGTAATATAAAGACCTCTTGTTGCACTCTTGAATGATAAATTTTTGCAAATCCAGACAAGTTCATGAAATCCAATTTATTTTCTATTTTTTAATAACTGGAAGGAAATATAATTGAAAATCTCAAAGTTGAAATATATAAATACAAATTTTATTTTCACAAATAAATAAAAAAGTGGGTCCATATTATAATTTCTAATAAATCATAAGTCAAAAAAAAATATATGAAGTGTTTTTATTGTCCTAGTATAATAATAAATATCAAATGTATGGAGTGTCCATGTGTAATAATTTCACCAAAGTCTTTACTAGGTGGTCCAAGTTTTACTGTTCTTGTGGCTATAAGTCCCAGGTAAGGATGACCACTCAGGCCAGCTTGACTTGTTGCACTCTTGACCCCCATAATGATTCACTGGAATCAGTTTGGACTCATTTGTTCGTGGCTGTACGCTTATATGTTCTTACCGTCTTTTTAGTAGCATACATAAATCATCAAGCTCACACATTTTTTTCAATGTTTATAATGTTTGTAGATACTGATCACATATGTGGCTATAACAGATTTTACATAGCAGTCCTCATAATGAATTTAAGTGTCTTACAGGTTGATACCATTTGAGCCAGTAGCTAGGTCTTACGATTATAAAGAAAAAAGTGATGACATAATCTTAGGTACAATATACAGCGAAACCTGTTTTGAGAGACCACCCCTAGAGCAGGCCAAATAGTGGTCACATAAGACAGGTGGTCTGTCAATGGAGGTGCAATAACATGGGAGAGATAGCAAAAGGGGCTTTTGAAATGTGGTCTTTCATTACAGTGGTCTTTCCAAGCAGGTTTCAGTTGAGTAAAAACTTAACTACATTCCGGTGAATTGGTGAACGTAACAACATTCCTGTAAATGGGTTAAGTCAATAACATTCCTGTGAATGGGTGAACTCAACAACATTCCTGTATATGGGTTAAGTCAATAACATTCCTGTGAATGGGTTGGGCACTAAGTGCTAACTTGAAACCATGTAAAGGTAAGCTTTTGACCAGGTCATGTTTATATTTTGATATACCGGTTCCTAAGTCTCATTTACATTCTCATTCAATTTTTTTCACATAATTGTTGAATTTAGTCGAAAACATTGTGACATTTGACCAACATCTGGTTATAACTGGTTTCAGGGGGAAAGGGTTGAAATTGTAAGTAGTAGTAGACTTTGCACCTATATGATAAGTGGGTATTTCAGTGTTGGTGTTTCCATGTTACAATTTTATTTCTGATCAAAGAACTCTTCTTTTGTTTTCTTTTTTTTTTCAATAGACAGTAATGGTTATCAAAGTTTCACAGTTTGTAAAGGCCCAGGGCTACATTCATAGTCCATGTGTATATAGTGCCATTTATTTTTAGCTCTGCTGACCAAAGGTGGCAGAGCTTATGCGACCGCTCATGTCTGTCCATCATGTATCAACCAGTATGTAACAAAAATATTTGACGAAAGAGACCAGTTCAAATTTGATATTATCTCCTATCCTGATCTGATAGGAAACATTCCAGAGAAACAAGCATATGGAGTTTGTATCGGACAAGTCATACATATTGCTAGAAACACCACACTTTTTAGCGATTTTGTCAATAGAGTCAGAGCTTTGTTGCATAAACTACAAGACAAAGGTTATAAAAAACAACAACTACGGAAAACTCTGTTGAAATGTTTCCAGAGATATTACCAAATACCTAATAAATACAACACTAACTCAAGAACATTAGTCAAATTGTGTCAAGATGGAGCTTGAAATTACAAAATATAGCTTCAAAGTGTTTAGAGTGGTATGAGGGAAAGTACCTGGGGTAAAGTATACTTAACCGACCGAGAGAATTTTCTCTAGTCCATCTTAAGTCGGAAAACCATGATCATACTCACTTTTTGCAGGATTTGTGTCTTTTCAATCTTCATCCAGTACAGTGGGAGGGTGGCTTTCAGCTAATACGTTAGTACACTTTACCCCATAACACCTCTAGTCAACTTGATGGTGCTAACAATTTTATTACTATTTACCTGTTCATACCAGTGTCGGCATGGTGGAATAGTGTATGAAGCTTTTAAGTTTTATAGGAGACGTCCATTTGTAAACTTTTGCTCATTAGCATGATACCATCTACAGTTTTCAAGTTAGCCTAATATCACTTTCAGGACTTATAGGGTGTAATAAAAAAAAAAAAGTAATAAAATCTAGGCCAAGTTCGATATTGGTTGCGCCACCTATATTATTATGTAATATAGGGGTCAAAATTTGAAAATCTTATGAACACTCTAGCATTTTTAATTTGTGATAGATCTTCACCAAATTTGATGGGATTGTAGGGGAGGTCAAAGTCTTAGTCGGTAATAATACTAGTGGCCCCACCTATAATTTGATGGAAATTATGAGCCAAAATGTGTTTTAAGATAGAGAATTCCATATCTCGAAAAGTAATTGGATTAGACTTCCGAAATTTATAGGATATATGGACAATGTTTAAAGCTAGAATCATATATAATATCAGTGACCTTGACTTATTTTTGTGAGGTCACCATGCCTGTAAAATTGAAAGAGGAGATTTTGTAATGGCAGGGTGTAGCTTGGACATCAGTGGCAATGTCAGGACAGCACCAGGCCTATGGGCCTCTTGTATTACATAAGCTTGATCTTCTGTCCCAAGGTCACTGAGGACATAAAGTTACGGACTCACTCATTACATGTGGAGGGAAGTGCCATCTGGTGGACAAAAAAGACATTAAAATCACATAAGCTTTCTATGTTCAGAAGCCACTTGAGGACTGGCAACTTTGAAATGAACAGGTGCAATATAGTTATAGTGCCAGCAGAGCATTTGGCCCATGGGCTTCTTGTTAAAAACCATCTACACATGCACATTGTACTTCTTTACAAGACTATATCAAAACTTGTTACTTTGTAAGGCCAAATTGTGATAACTGTTTTCCAGGGAAATGACCAGACATGATCATGATTCCAGTGCATCAACATGGACCAGGACATCATGACAGCAATGTCAAAATATGTATGAGATAACTTTGTATCAGACAGCAGGAGAGTTTGACTCAGACATTGTTACTTGATTTTCCATTAAAACCAGGTCAAGACACTTATATGGATGAAGTGTGTGATGCTTTCACTAACATAGAAGAGACAGAAAAAGGCTTCAGGGTGACCTTGGACATTCCAAGTGCCTACTTCAAGTATGTTATTGGCAAGAAAGGGGAAACCAAGAAGCGGCTGGAAAATGAGACAATAACACAGATAAAGATCCCAAAACAAGGAGAAGAAGGGGACATTGGTTTGTGTGCAGTGTATAACCATCAGTCGAGTATATATGTATCGGATTTGGGGAACAAGAAAAGACTAGCTGTGAAAATTTTATTGTTTCAAGAAACAAAAAAAAAACAAAAACAAAAAACAACAATTTGCTTGAGAAGGTGTGAAATTCATGAAATCAACAATAGACCAAACTGGCTTGCTATTAGCTTATCTAAGAAGCTTTGTGATATTGATAATACAAACCAAAATTTTAAAAAGTTCTTTCTTTTTTTTTGGGGGGGGGGGTCATTATAATCAAAGCATATGAGGACATTTTTTTCTTGACGGTGTATGGTGATGATTATGATATTGGTAATATATCTATTAATAATTATAAGCCACTGAAGTCTGCTTCACATTCTGTAACATCTGAGCTATATGTAGCAAGGCTGGAAATCCACAGATCAAACTATATACTGTCCTTATTTCTTGTCATGGAATCTACACGACGTATCAAATTGCAGTGATCAATGGCAGGGACAGGAAGGGAGTTCTGTCGGCCAAGACACGTATTGATGTCATTGTGGACTCAGCACGACAAAGACAACCGTTCACACACTTCCTGTCCTTCCCTATCACTGGAGTAAACATCAAGCGCTGCTTTGAGGACTTCAAGTCTGATGTACTGAGAGAGTGTGATGAGGTAATGTGTCTGTGTCACAGTGCAAGGAGCAAACAGTTTATTATCATGAACTTGTACAAAGAAAGGCTATTTTATGTATAATTGAGGAGGATACATATACATGTATTTGATGTCAAAAAGGTACAGAAGCATACTCTTGTGTTTTGAAATAGTGATAATCAGATAAAAGATGTTGAACTCTATCACAAAGAAAAGCAAGTACCTTGACCTGGTACATTACAATTTGGAACACCAGACTTGGCCATCATTTCTTTGTATAAAGAATCCCTGTCCTTAGAGATCACCTGATTAACCCTTTCCCCTTAAACTGGCCAAAACTGGATGGTGGTCAAATGTCGTATGCTTCAGCATTTTGAACTGTTTAAACAGTATTGAAAAACAATTTGACAGAGAATTGTAGATGAGACCTATAAAGATAATCATGCCCCAAGTCAACAGCTTTCCTTGGCATGGGGTGGGCACTCAATGCTGTTGACACAGGCTAAATTTGTCTGTGTGTGCTGCATGCCTGAGAGGGAGGGAGGGAGGGGGGAGAAAAAGAGAGAGAGAGAGAGAGGGAGGGAGGAGAGAGAGAGAGAGAGAGAGAGAGAGAGAGAGAGAGAGAGAGAGAGAGAGAGAGAGAGAGAGAGAGAGAGAGAGAGAGAGAGAGAGAGAGAGAGAGAGAGAGAGAGAGAGAGAGAGAGAGAGAGAGAGAGAGAGAGAGAGAGAGAGAGAGAGAGAGAGAGAGAGAGGCATGCTACAATGCTATGCTGCTGGGTGCTATCTATAGGTACACCACAGTACATTCCCAGTGTTAACACTAAAGTGTATAGCACCACTTCAACTAACACAAATTGTTGAACCAGAAATTTGACATGAGGCTAGTGTAAGGGAAAAAGAATAAAAAGATTGTAACAGCAGATGTGTGAGACTTTTATAATGGAAATACAGGGGTGTGGGTTTGGCTTGGCTCAGCTTTGTTGTCTTATACGAAATTGGGGAAAAAGTTCTTAATGGACTAAAGGGCAGTGAAAATGACAAAGTAAACACAAAGAAAAAGAAGAGTTTTGGTACCCAGTAGCTGTCGTTTCTGGGACAAAAAATCAATAGGAAAAATGATACATGTCTTGTTTGACCATTACATGCAATTTCAGTATAATAAGACATCACAAATAAATGAAAAAAAAGTAACTCTAAAGATGTGTTGTCAGTAGAATCATCAATGCAAGCCATGGTTTCAGCAAGGAAATGTGTATAGCCTCATGTAGCTATGCTGTCTTCCAGAACAGAATGAACTCAGGCCCCTCAATTTCTTGTGCTAACTTTTCTGCTTGCCTAAAAATAACCACACCACACTGTGACATGTATGGCCAGGGTCAAAGATGTTGTAAATGTCAAATTGTGACTCATATAGGGAACTTTATAGTGATATATGTATAGTTTTTAATCATAGGAACAGTGCTAAATCATGTTCTGTGAAACCCTTACTCTCAGCAATAATCTGTCACCAAATGTCAGAGCTGGAGAAAGTTATTGTGTCAAAACCTTTTTAGCTCAACTGACTTGTCAGTCAGCTGAGCCTATAGGATGGTCAGTTGTCCCTCATCTGTCCATCCATCCACAATTGATAATTTCTGAACTTCTCCAAACCATTGGCTACATCCACATCAAACTCGGGTGGGCCACTACCAAGTCCGTTCAATATTGATTATGCTATAGAGATTTGAGGATTTTTAGCTCAGCTGACCTGTCAGTCAGGTGAGCTTATAGGATGGTCCTTCATCTGTCATCTGTCATCCATTGTCTGTCCATCCCTCCGTCCTCCCAGTGCTTGATGTTTATTCCAGTGATGGGGAAGGACAGGAAGTGTGTGAACGATTGTCTTTGTCGTGCTGATTCATAGATAACACAAAAACGATGTAGGCCTTCTTTCTACTTTTGCTATAAACTCAGCTGATGAACTAGTCAGAAGAATCAAAATATTGATAGTCCTACCAATCCTCTTTTTACTTTTTGCAGAAGTAATAAAATTTGGATTTTGAGTGACTGGGCCTATACATATTGGAAACACTATATATTCTGTATTTAATGAAGAATATTTCAAAGGTTGAGATGACCGGTTGAAAACCACCAGTTGCCTTTTGTGGGCGACTGCCTGTCTCAAGTCAGGAGTGAAATTTGTTTCTTCACATTGGTATAGGAAGATGAATGTTGATGCTTTGGTAACTCTGGAATCTGTTTGCTGTCATTGTTGGGTTTGATATTTATGAATATGGGTCATGTTTTTCTACATAAGTGTATCATACTAGAGACGCCTTTCCACAATTCACATTTTCGAGTTCGTCTCTGAAACCGTCAGCCAGATTGACTTCAAACTTGGTTGGGTTGAACCTTAGATAGGTCTCTACCAAGTTTGATGAAATGGTCACACTCCAATGATTTTGGGATTTTTTATGACTTTTTTTTTTGTCCTTTTTTGGGGTAAATATGAAAAAATCTTCCCGAAACCGCTCAGTGACACCCAATTGCTTTGATATCACACAGGATAAACAAAATTGGTATAGACCCACCGAAGGTACATCCCTACCAAGTTTGAAGTGAATCTAGCAGACATTTGTGGATGAAAAGTTCACAATGTGAATTAGCACAGCAGTCCCATTGACATGCATTGTGATCAATAGGAATGTATGCACCAACAGGCATGGCCCTTGCCTGCATAGCAGACTCTAATGTTTATGTATGCTACTAGCTGCTTCACAGGCAAGCAAGTCCCCAAATTGAAAAATTTGTTTAAAAAACCAGGAATGCCGCATTTCATCACCTAGCAAACAACTAAGTTTGACCCTTCTACAAGTTCCATTACCACAAAGTTTCAAAACAACCTAAGTAACAGTTTTGGAGAAGAAGTCAGAAATAGCTTTAACACTTGCACTGTTAAGTGTAGAGTTGGTTTTCAGAAGGCAGATGAGACGGTAGACCATTGGTTGGTATGGTGGGATACATATAACTTGTTTTCTGTCAGGTCAAACCCCCAGGGGCTATAGGTAGCAAGCAGCTAGTACTAACGACAGTTACAAGCTTGCCTAATTGTACTAAAATCCTGTTAAGAAAAAAGTGTTTTGATAACATGTTTTGGGCATAAATGCTAATGACTTCCATTCTTTTCTGACATGCCTAAATGCACATTTACTCAATTTAAAAAAAAAAATACTCAAAGTCGACAGTATTTTCTCAAATGTCACAAACCTGACACATTAAGTTGATACAATGACTCAGGGTTGGCAGTGAAATAGAGCTTAATTGTTTGAGGGGTAGGTGTCATCATAGAGTTTGTTTTACATTTCTGGTGCAGGATGTCCATTGTTGCAGTCCTTGTTAGGATTTCCCTTGGTTTGTACAGGTGGTCTAGCTGCAACTGTTTATTTTACAATCACTGGGACTGAATATAATGCCCCAGCTTGTTTCCACTTCAGTTATACAGTGGCGGGTGGTTTAACTATGATAAGCTGTCCAGCTAGAAAGGGTACATATTGGTTCAGGGGTAAGTCAAATTGTTCTTATATGAACCTGTACTATACAAATTTAGTACTTATGGTTTGTTTGACAGGTATTCTTCTTTCATAATGGAGCTCTGCATTTATAAGCAAAACTTCATGTATTTAGCTAATTCATCATTTGCCACGTTCATATTTATTCATTATTATGTGGGTTGTCTTTGCTGAATATTTAGCTTAGACAAGGAGCCGCTACTCGGAGAGACATGTACGGGTAAAAGGCTCCGAAACATGTTGAGTAGTTACCTGCTGAAGACACTTTAATTTATTTGGGCTTATACAGGCTATCTCAAAATATTACAGAGGAACGTGTGCAATATGGACAATAGTTCTTCCATATGTATATAGGTTAGGCAGTGACAGGTTAGCTTATGGAGAGTAAAGAGTTCGGACTGCAGAATAGGGTAATGACTACTAGGAAGTGGTTCTTGGCAAAAAGACACAGATACAATAGAGAGAGGAGGGTAAATATGTTTACGGAATGGCAGAATGAGGATCATAACTATAATTGTATAAAGGCTGAGAGGAAGTTCACCGCTTTGCCAAAGAAGAGCATGCAGCATGAATTTTAGGTTTGATATGGTTCACTGGGAGGACAGAAAGGGGTTGGAACTGTACAGGACTCTCTGGTAGGGTACTGGGTGAAAAGAAATGGATTGTTAGGATTAGAACGGAACAGAGTCAATGAGAGTGACAGATTTTTGGGAAGGAAAGGGAAAGGTGGTAGCCCTTATTAGGGCCCCCATGGCTGTGTGCACAGAACATGGGGAATGCCTGGCCTTGGAGGCAGGGATAGGGTCAGAGGTAAAGTGTCTTTGCATATTTTATTTTTTTGGGGGGGGGGGGTTTGGGGGGGGGGCAGGGCTCCTGTATCAGATTTGATACTGGACTGTGGCAAATTAGCAGAGTGAAACAGGATTGTCATTATTACACCGTATTTTTAACACATTAAAGTCCATAATAACAGAAAAACTTGCAGTGCCGCGCCTTGAACAATTATGTAGGTCTAGAAGTCCCCAGAAGTATCCTTATGCAGCTTCAGAGCAATTGGCCAAGTGGCTTCATAAGAATTTTTAAAATATTTTTTGCCATTATAATGAACCCCAAAATTCCAAAATCACTGACATAATGATCATTTGAACAAACGTGGTAGAGGTGCACCCAAGACACAATGCTACCAAGTTTGAAGTGGATCTGGCTAATGGTTTTGGGATAAGTTGAAAATGTGAATTGTGGACTAATGGATGGATTTTGGATGATCCTAGAGCTCAGCTGACTTGTCAGTCAGCTGAGCTAAAAAAAAACATGATGTAAAATTGTATATTTCAGGACAGAGGCCTGGATGGCAGCATATTCCAAAATCCAAATAAACTGCATTTAACCATTGGCACTTTGGCCCTACTGAGTGAGGCAGAGATAACAAAGGCAGAGGCTGCACTGCAGCAATGTGAGGATGAACTCATCAGGTCAGTTACAGCTGACAGCACAATCATAGTCAGGGTCATTTGTGAGAATACAGGGCAGTTCATGTACAAGGACTTACCAATATTTACGTCCTCATTGATGCAGAGGCATTTCTAAGCTCTTCCTTGCTGCAATGCGTGACCAATGTAAATAATAGAGCTGATGAAGTGTTACTTCCACCATTCAGTAAAACTGAAACAGTTGAGTGCAAGTTTAATGAATGATCATGGCATTATTGAGAAAATTGCATGCAATCTGCTGTCTCTTAAGAGCAGACATTGCCGCTCCAGATGATTGAAACACTTTTTAGAATAGCAGGTTCCTATATCCCTCCTGTAGGTGACACCTCAGTCAGGCCCTGAGGCCTCAAGTTGTGTACAGTGGTTCCTGTCTTGAGAAGCCACCTTGCTTGAAAGACCACTTTTGGCAAGTCCCTGCTGCTATCTTTTCCATGTTTTTGTACCTCTAATGAGAGGCCACTTTTGGGCCTGTTCTTGGGGTGGCCTCTCAAGACAGGGACTACTGTATTCCCATTCTTTCAACTGTAAGTTGCAACATCATAGTAAACTTGAAAGTCTCTCCATGTAGAAACGCCAGCCTTGTCATGGTAAATCTGTGTATCCAACTTAGATGATTCTCAAAATTTTATTTCATAAGAGCTCTTCAGGTAACTAGTTTATTCAAGGTCACTTCAACATTCTATCCAATGGGAATAGACAATTTTGCTTGTTTATTTTTACACTGCATATGTGACAAGAGTCAATCTGTAGAAATTGCTGAATGATATAATTCACTGGTCATCTGTTGTTTTGTTCTGCAGACCCCTGCTAAATGGCTGCCCCCTGGTGGCAGACATAGAAGGCTTAGAATACATGAATGATGATCCCAGCTCAGTGGATGTTCTCTATGCCTATGTCAAGCTGCAGGATGGATCAGATAGGTAACATTGTGCAGAAATACTAATTACATGAACATTTAGAGGCACCACTAGTGACACCAAACTCTTGTTTTTAAAATCACATTCCCTGATTTTATGATTTTTTTCCCCGAAGGCAATGGGCAATAAGGAATAGATATTTGACCTGAAGACAGTTCAGAATATACAAATAATTGTATCTTTATTATACACACAAGTATGTATGTATGTATGTATGTATGTATGAATATGTATATACAGTAAAACCTCCGTATAGCGAACACCCTTGGGACCGGAAAAAAGTGCTTGGTATAGTGAGGTGTTCGGTATAGGGAGGTTTGCTCAAATTGGAAGTATATATTTCGGACCGAGAAATGGTATTCAGTATAGAGAGGTGTTCAGTATACAGAGGTGTTTGGTTAGCAAGGTTTTACTGTACATGTAAATATTATAATATATATATATTATAATATTTTTGTTTTTAATGTTGTGAGTAGCCAAGTAGCAAGGCATATTTGTTGAGTCATATTGTAATTACTGTTAATCCTCTGGCTATCTGTTCCACCAAAACCTTGCAGCACCAGCAACCACTAACTTTCACCAAGAACATGCAAGATGGTGACATTTTTCGAATAGTTCCTTGCATTTTGTTTTCAAAATAATGCAATGGGGAAGTCATTCCCAAACTGTTTATTCTGAAGGAGATAGCTGTCATTGATGCTGCCTCCCCTTCAACTTTAATAGTAACCATTATGCATTATGTGCCTGGGGTTCTAAAGATTCCGTGAAAATATTCTTTGTGGCAGTTGGACTGGTAATTTAGGTGTGTGCCACTTTTATGATGTTTACATCGTGGCACTTTTTTAGCAGTACTTTGTGCTATATACTGTAAATGTACCTGTTTTCACTTAACAGAAGTTCTAATTTCTGTATGTTTTTATTGTCATGGTTCTGTATCGTCAGCACAATGAACAAAAATAGAAATAAAGTGCTCCCTCCCGCATTAACTCTTTCCCCCTTAAGGGGCTAGAACACCTTGTGACTTTCATGTAGAAATATGTAATTATTTCATTACTTTTTCTGCAAGACTATCAAAAGCATTATATTTTCTGAAAGAAGACGTTTATCTTAATTGAAATTTACTATTGAATGTCACATTTAACCATACATTTTTTCAATTTAATTCTAATTAAAATTTATGAAATTTACATAAAAGAAAATATAGCATCTTCAAAGCTTGTACTATCAAATTAAAGCTGGCACCTGTGTCTAAAATACCCATATCTCAGAATTTTTAAAAAGGGCTTAGATAATTTTTTATAGATTAATGAAATTTTATTGAAATTTAAAAAAATTTGAATAAAATTTATGAAGTTTTAAAATATGAACTAGACCCTTTATGAAAAATTTGAGATAGGTTTTGTAGCCAACAATATGCTCTATCTATTTTGATCAAAACAAATGTTAATCTGGAAATGTGTTTGAGCTATTTTTTTTGTTTATACTCAAAATATGAAAAATTTAACTGTAATTTAAAAACCAACGAAGATTTAATGACTAAATAGCTACAAAAGATGGGTTGCTGGTTTTACATTTATCAAGATGTCTTCTGTCATAAAACATATAGTTTATATGGACTGAAATGAAAATTGTACAATATAATATTTTTTAAAAAATTGCTTTTTCTAATTTTTTTGTTGTAAAGTGTTCTAGCTCCTTAAACTGGCCAGAACCAGCTGGTGGTCAAATGTCGTCTGCTTCAGTGTTTTGAGCTGATTTCAACAGTAATAAAAAATAGTTTGACTGAGAATTGTAGAGGAGACCTATCAAGATCTAATGCCCCAGGCCAACATCTTTCCTTGACATGGGTTGGGCACTTAGGGAAAGCTGTTGACTCAGTTCGAATTCAACAGTGAAAGGGTTAAGTGAATTTACAGTAAGCATCGCGTACAGCTATTGCTTGCCACCTCTGACACAATTCTGTGAGAACATACCCAGTCAGGCATACTAGGTTTGAGTTTTAGCAAACAGACTCACCTCAGGTCTAAAATCACAAAAGTTTTAGGTCAACAGCTTCCTCAGCATCTTTGGGCAGCCACAACGTGAGAGCCACTGACAGTCTGCTGTTACACACTGACACAGTCTGCTATTAAACGCTGACACAGTCTGCTGTTACACACTGACACAGTCTGCTGTTACACACTGACACAGTCTGCTGTTACACACTGACACAGTCTGCTGTTACACACTGACACAGTCTGCTGTTACACACTGACACAGTCTGCAGTTACACACTGACACAGTCTGCTGTTACACACTGACACAGTCTGCTGTTACACACTGACACAGTTAACAGGTGAATACATTGTGTCTGAAATGTGGCCCTCAGTCTGTTGCTGACGGATGTGTGTGTGTTTTTAATTTACATTTGTATTATAATCCGTTATTTTACAGACTGCAGACTCTGGCAGACAGCCTAGTGAGCCGATTTGTGTCTCTTGGACTGATGCAGAAAGAATATGAACGAGTGAAGCTACATATTACAGTAATGAACACCTTGATGAGAAAGGACCCAAGTGGAACAAGTGTCGCCCAAGGCGGGGACAGGAGAGCTGGCGTAAGAGACAGGGAGTCCTTTGACGCTGCCAATGTGCTCAAGGTAAAAACTGTTTCTGGCAAAGAAATGTAGTTTGTTTTTTTTTACAATGCTCCACCAAAACACATTTCATGCTTGATATTCCTTGCAGTTGCATGTAACAAAAATATTTACTGATATATGGTGCCAATATGAATGATCATGATGAAACAGGCTCTCCTTTTTAATAAAAGCCTGATTTGTTGCAGTGAAAAGGAAATGACATGCTATCGCTCATATTCTAAATAAATGCAGCCATTTACAAGTGCAACCATGATAGTGGTGTGTAATGTGGTTGTGGCTGTGGGTAAAACCCAGCTTTGACATTGGGGCTGCAGCTGTAAGCAATGAACAGGCAGAAAATACGAAGCGTGTATCTAGTAGCAGGAAGAATATTCCAAGCGTGTATCTAGTAACAGGAAGAATATTCCAAGCGTGTATCTAGTAACAGGAAGAATATTCCAAGCGTGTATCTTGTAACAGGAAGAATATTCCAAGCGTGTATCTTGTAACAAAAACTAGTTAAAGATGCCAGCATTTGGTACTGACTCATAACTCTGCTGGATGTTTGTTGGGTATTTTTAGTGAGGTTTTGACTGACATGTTTGTTTTTTTTTCTTTTTTTGTTTTTGTTTTCTTTTTGTATTTTGATGGGGAAAGTTTTGATAATTACATTTCTTTCGTTGCAGAAATTTGGGTCTTACAAGTTTGGAACATTCCACATCAACACATTACACCTGTCTCAGCGTTACTCAACAGGTCCTGATGGTTACTACGCCTGTGCTTCCAGTGTGGACCTCCCTTGATGCACCAGTGATCCATCATGGTTCAGTGATTCATGTACGATGTGTGAGTGTCCATGTCAGTGAGACCGGAACTGTTGTTTGATGTAACCTGTTCATGGCAGATAGTGGATACTTGTTGTTCACACTTTTTTTTTCATGTGGAGTGTTCAGAAACAAACTCCACAAAGTCAGAAAAGCAAGTTAATAATAAATTACAAAGTTAGAAGATGTTCTGTTATCTTGCACTTGGAGATGGATTCTGATTTTCTTTATCAGTTATTTGGTCAAAAGCTGTTGAAAATGACCACAGGGTTTGAATAATATCATCTATATTTAGCTCAGCTAATGTCTCACTCAGCTGAATGTATTTTTCTGTTGTGCATCTGTCTATTGTCTTTTTTTTTGGACTTCTAAAAATCATTGACCAGCTACTCCTCAAAGTTATGGGGATGATATACATATACAGTATTCTGTATAATTTTGCTCTAAAAGTCACACTTTGGTGATATTAAATTTTTGAAGAAAGAGTAAGCTTTTTCCCCAAATCTTCACGGTGCTTCTTTTCTGAAACCAGTTGCACAGGAAAATGTCGGTGTACCCTTAGACATTAATTTGTTCAACAGGAGGTGCTGCAACTTTTATCTTTTTCTAATTGCATTATTATGTGTTCTCATAATTTTGAACTTCCTCCAAAATCACTTACTGACTGCTATTCATACTTGCTGGGAATGTACGTGGACTTGGCTACTGCCAAAATTGTTGACTGGATGGTCCCACTTTTATTTCTTAATTTTCAATTGATTTTCAACTGATGTTGGATTTTTTTACTGATGTTGGATTTGTGTGTGTGTGTGTGTGTAGATTATTAAAGAGATGGAGAAACAATGCTGTGTAGTGCATTGATATGTTTGAGAATGGTGCTGCAATAGTCAAAGGCCTACAGGATTTCTGACAGAATTATTTGAGCTTAGACTTGCATAAATGCACATGAATATGGGCCCTAATAAGGGCCAGGTTGTAATTGCATTCATGTGACATTGGCATAATTGTCAAGGTCATGGGGCAACACTGAATTTCATGTGTAGATTCTAACATGAGAATAATTTGAACTTGGAGTTGGAATATTGTATGTGATGATGGTCCTCAGTAAAGGCTGTGTTATGACTTACAAGTGACCTTGCCTTATTCAGAAGGTCACAGTGCAGATTTGAATTAGCTGTTTACCTTCCAGCAATACCTGGCAAAGGAAGGAGCTTACATCTACATGTTATGGTGCATTTGTTTGCAATGGTAGTCAAGCCCACAGTGGTCAGGGTCATTGTCTTTTCACCACACACACTCATACAGAACCCTCGTTTATGCTGATAATACTGGTTTTTGAAATTTCAAATATTTCTTGATACACCATCAGTAATGCAGACTCCTACTGTGGCTGTCACTGCAGCCATAGCATATACAGTTTTAAGTATGAAAAAAATGCAAAAGATTGTTGCTGAAATTTAGAAAAACACAATTGATTACATGTTCAGGAAATGGAATAATACCACTAGTAAAGGGTATTAATTTGTAAAATTTATATATTTCTGACAATAGTGATAATTGGCATGGCAACCATATGTTTAGGACAATGCTACCATGGTAACTTCTAACAAATGAATAAAAGTGCACTACATATATATATACTTGTAGTTGCTAGTATTATTTTTTTGTATGCAGCATGTGCCAAATCAAGGAAAAAAATAATAAAAATTGCCAGGAGTCAGATGCTCACAATGTCAGTAATCTTTACTGAAAGTCAGCAGATATGGGCTACAGATCCCATCATACAAAAAAAATTGAGGGTGTTAGTGTAATCTTTACCGTACCTGCATTTTTTCTGTCTGAAGTGCCCATCCATACATCAATATATTTACATTGTTTTTGTTATGTCCGAATGACAGTAGGTCAGTGTGGCCAGCTCACTGCATTGTTTAGCCTGTGAGAGAAAAGCAGGGATACAGGTACGTGACATAAGCACATTGTGTGAGGAATTGTTGTTGGATGGCGTGAACAAGACCACCATCAAGATGTGACCACATTTGATTGTCTTGGGTTATGTCTGGTATCAATGTGTGTCTGCAGCATAGGGATGTTGGTTACCTGTAATAGTGGAGTGGCCCTGTAAAAGGGGCCACTCTAATGTGTATTAATGGGTTAACTCCAGGGTCACTTTTATCATCCAGTTAATTTGTGGGCTGAGCACATCACAGGCCAGCTGGGAAAAAAAGAGAGGTTATGAAATGAATTAGAAGTGTGTAATGTTGAGTATGTACAGAAAAACAGATGCAGAAAAGAAAGATTTGAAAAGGAGACAGTTGAAAAAATGGTTAAATATTAAGTACATGAGTGCTGTATTATATTTTTGACACATGGTTCTGCACCATTTTTAGCTCAGCTCCGTGAGCTGAGCTTATGTGATGGTTCTTCATCAGTAGAGCACTATATGGCATGGCCAGAATATATATATAGACTTTATTTATTGAGGGTGGCTCAGTTAGCATTTGCATGCTAATCTCCCCTGAGGCCCTCAAATCAAAGCATACATCAAGATATGTACATGTATAGCTCACAGAGACTGTCAACACAAGGTATAAGAGGTACAATATAATAACTCAAAGTAAAAGAGCTACAATACAATACAGTTACAGTAAGATGCAACAAAGATGCTCAGTTAGACACAGTAAACAGTTGAAAATGTTACAAAGATCTGTGGGCTGATACACGTCATAACATATTTAGTACATTTCTTCTTAAAATCTGATAGGCTCATGGCACATTTAACCTCTTGAGGAAGTTTGTTCCATACAATTGCTCCACTGTAACTAAATGATTTTTTCATAGACAAGGTCTTTGGTTTCTGAAGGTACAAACATTTGTTTTGGGCAGCAGGTATATTAACACTATGTTTATCTTTTACATATGTGAACATGTCTGACATGTATTGTGGTGCCATATCATTTACTGATTTGTATACTAAAAGTGCTTTTCGAAAGAAGAATGAACATTGTTTGTAAATTCCAGTGCACACTGTACCTTTTTTATATATTTATTTCCATTAGCCCCAATAGAGGGCACTATGTGTATGTCTCGTGTATATTTGTATATTGCCCCACAGAGGGCTCTGAATACAATCAAGTTTTGTCTTCTATTGTCCATCTGTTCACCCATCTGTCCATCAGTATCCACGATTAACATTTTCAACTTCTCCAAAACTGTTAGCCAGATCCACCTATGACTTGGTAGGGATGGTGTACCTGTAGTGGGTCTCATATAGTTCACATTTTAACCACCAGGTGGCTCTGATTTTTTTTATTATTTCTAAAATTATTTTTTTTTTTGTATGAATGCCATTTTCTAATTATCAAGAATGGCTGAACAGAATTGTATGAAATTTCATCACAATATGACTCTCTAGAAAGGATGAACAGAATTGTATGAAATTTCATCACAATATGATCTGGCTGAAGGTGATGCAAGTTCGAGAAAATGATAGGAATAGGTTCAGTTTTGATAAAGTTATGGGATGATCAAACTTTGGGACCATTCTCAAAATGTCTATGCATATACTATGTACATGGGTAAAAGTTTTCTGTTGAGAGAGGGAATTCTGTAAAATGATACTTCATCTTGGTAATTTCAGAAATCTGTGCAAACCTGAGGGGAAAACTCAATTCCATTATGGGGGTTGGGGTTGAGGGGTAAGGTAACCCCGATGATCTTGGCAACAGTATAAGTTCCTGGGGATCAGCTGAAACCATTATGATATATGATAATTGGATTACGAGGTGAATTACTGTGAGATGTATGTTTACCTTGCATTTTCAAGTTTTCCAGCATGCTATATTTTTGACTCCGAATCCACCAAGATGCACTGGGACCATTTCAAGCTCTGTTTTTTGAAAAGCTCCTACCTTGGCAGGGCTCCCCCCCCCTTCCCAAATGCTTCCCCCCCCCCTACACACACACAGGTACACTTAGTCCCTCCATTCCCTCACAGTGAATCTGAATAGTCAGTAAAAATGTCTTCTCACAATTTTCACCCATGTACATGTATAACAATCAAATTGTGATATATCCTATATCTGTATGTGACCTACTATATGTTTTTAATATGTAAGTGTACTATATGTACGAAATAAAGATATATATATATATATATATATAATTGGTATACCACAGTGTTGCCATGCATTTATTGTCAAAGCTGTTGTATGGAATACTTTGGTTTCACACACAGATGTTGCCTGGGTGGACTATCACCAAAATTGTGAAGGAGAGTCAACAATTCTGTAGTGTGTGACGGGATGCATTTAAAGGTAATAGGAACGGGGTAGGAAAAGTTGGCCACTTTTTACTTCCTGGGTGGGCTCTTTAGCTGTAATGTCATTCTACAATGGTCATGTGTTAATTAGCTTTTCTTTGAACTCTGTGAGCCATGCCTGGTGGCCAAGGTACCATTGGTTGAGGTGTTGCCTGCTTCTTAAGCTGACAAGAGATTATGTGTACTAACCTTCCCTATGCATATGATTATGAATAAGCCACCTGGTTGTGGCAGCAGCACTTCTCATTCCCTTTAAAGTGTTCAGTAGAATTCAAGCTTTTCGATGATTCAGCAACTCTGACATGCTGCCTTATATCTTGGTAATGGTTGATCTTAGGCCTTTGGTTGCTATTAAACATTAATAGGAAGGTGCCTATGAGTTTTCTTTTAGTGGTGTTAAATTGACCTTCAGTGACCTTGAAAGGTCAAACCACATATTGTTTTATACCTTGTCAATATGAAATTTTTGGTAATAAATTGGTAAGCACTTATGTAGTACATGTCAGAGAGTAGGAAAGTTTTAGATTTTTTAATGATTTTTAAATGAATTTTTTGGTGCAATCTGTATATTTGATTCTCTTCAAAATTAACAATATACCAGGATTTGGTCTCCACCAATTTTTTTTTATGCTATGGTGCTGCTGTGATTTTCTGATTTGTAAACGAATTATGAAAAAAAAAAAAAAAACCATGGAGAAAATCCATAACAGTATGTGTACATATATGTATTAGCATTATGACAATAGAGATAGCAGCAAATATGACGTATTTGCATATATGTCAGTAATGGTAGATCCTCAGGCTTTGGTTGCTGTTTAACACTAATGGGAAAGTACCAGTGAGGTTTCTCTTTGTGTTGGTAACTTTGACCTTGAGTGACCTTCAACTGACATATTTACCTATATAGTAATAATGGCGAATATTAACTATTAAACACTAATCAGAAAGTACCTATGGTGATTTTTTGTTGTTAATTTTGACCTTGAGCGACCTTGAAAGGGCAAACTGACATTGGCTTATATCATGGTAGGCTAATAGTGGGTACTGCCACTGTACATTAAAAAAAGATAACTCCTGGACTGAATGAGTGATGGCTAGTGTTGCAAACTGTGATTATGGTTTTTTAACACAGAAGATGACATAACCACTTCAGTTTGTGTATCCAAGGTCAGCTGAGCACAGGAGCGTCATAGTCCTCTTTTATGTAAAAAAAAAAAATGTAATAAATTATTTGCAAATATGTGTGAGTGATGATTTTTTTTCATATATACCATTCATTAAGGATAGGAAACCTATTAATGTACCTAAATCAATAGCTGAAAAATTTAATCAATTTTATTTGTTTATTTACTTTTTTTGTTTGTTTATTTTAGCTCTGCTGACCTTAGGTCACAGCGCACATAGGATCGCGCATAACCATCTGTCTGTCATGCCTGTTCGTAAACTTTGGGGTTGTGAGCACGATACCGTCCACAGTTTTCAAGTTAGCCCAACACAACTTTCAAGACTTGTAGGGTGTATGAAAATCTAGGTCCCTTTCGATATTTGTGGCAACACCTACAATATTATGTTAAATAGGCATCAAAATATGAAAATGTGAACACTAGCGTCTTTGATTTTGGGTGGATCTTCACTAAATTTGGTGGAATTGTAGAGGAGGTCAAAGTCTAAGCTGCTAAGGATACTAGTGGCGCCACCTATATTTTGACAAATTGTGAGCCAAAATGTGTATTAAGATATAAAACTCCATATTTAGAAACGTATTTGGATTAGACTTGCCAAATATATAGGATCCATAGACAATGTCCAATGCTAGAATGTTTTATAATATCAGTGACCTTGATCGATTTTTGTGAGGTCATCATGCCTGTAAAGTTAAAAGAGGTGATTTTGTAATGGCAAGGTGTAGTTTGGACATCAATGGAAATGTCAGCACAGCACCAGACCCATGGGCCTCTTGTATTACATAATCTGGGTGTTCTTGACCATCTGCCCCAAGGTCACTGAAGACATAAAATTAAGCACTCGCTTATTGTTGTCTCGGCACATGCAACAATATTCTTCACAGGAATTGCAGAAAGTTTTGATTATATATGGAGCGAAGGGCCATCTTGTGGACAAATAAGACTAAAAAATCACATAAGCTTCATATGTTCAGAAGCCACTTGAGGACTCACAAGTTTGAAATGAAGACTTTGGTATAGCCATGGTGCTAGCAGAGAATTAGATCCATATGCCTCTTGTTTTTGTAAATGTACAACCATCTTTAGCCAGTAAGATTCCACAACGACATGAATCCTTTAAGAAATGATTGAAAGGAAACCACTCCAAGTCATTTTTCCTGCACCCAGCAGCAGAAAATGAAAAATAACAACAATGAAGACACTTAAAGCTAGAACCCAGGCTATAATGAGATAGGAGTTGATATTATCAAATATCTGGGTGATGAATTAAAAAGACCTCTGACACATATTGTTAACTCTTCTTTCAGAACAGGAACAATACCCACTGAATTAAAAACCTCGAAAATCAATCCAATATACAAATTGGAAGATTCTTCTACATTTATCAACTACAGGCCCAATATCCAATGTCCATCTTAGCTGAAATCGTGGAAAAACTAATGTATCCCAGACACCTTACCTTTCCCAAGAAACGTAAGACCCTATATGAGTTACATTTTTGGTTTCAAAAGCAACACTCAACTGCAATGGCCATAGAAGTATTCTTAGACATGCTAACCTCTGCACTTGAAAATGGCAATTTTTTAATTGGTATGTTCTTGGAGCTGTCCAAAGCTTTTGAGTCCATTGGTCAGGAAATATTACTAAAACAGAATTTGCGGCACAGTGCTTAATTGGTTGAAAAGTTATCTCATAGAGACATTACAATTTGTATAGTTCAAGGTTATGGTATGTGAAAAATATCAAACTGTTGTGTACCTTGTGGTTCGATTCTGGGACCATCACTTTTCTTAGCTTTTAGTAATGAAATACAACAGGTATCAGAAAACATTTTATTGTATTGTGTTTACTCATGATGTACATATTATGTTTTCGCATGAAAAAATTAATATTCTTTATGCTATTGCTAACACCGAAATTCAATAGTAAGACATTTAGTTCAACTGAATTATTATTTGAATTGCAAATAATAATAATAATAATAATAATAATAATAATAATAATAATAATAATAATAATAATAATAATAATAATAATAATAGTAATAGTAATAGTAATAGTAATAATAGTAATAATAATAATAATAATAATAATAATAATAATAATAATAATAATAATAATAACTACTTACTTCATCAGAGAAACTAGATAATTCTCACAGAAGGCTTAAATATCAAGATCCATGGTAAAATCATAAGAACAGTAATTATTGCCAAATTTTAGAAGTTATAACCGATGCTAAAATCAGCTGGAAAATCATATTGCCTTTATATAAAATAAACTGTCAAAATGGTTAGAATATTTGTCAAAGTTACACAATAGCTACCCAGATGCATATTGAAAAATCCCATTACACTTTTGTGTATCCACACCTGAATACAGCAATGTTATATAGACCTCAGAGTATTCAACTAACTGAAATAAATTAGAAATATTAGTAACAATTCAGGATAATTGTGATATTGTCTATTCCATATGCCCATACTGCGCAGTTGTTTCATAGAATTATTACAATATGAAAATATACATGATTACTTGATCGGTATTTATATCTACAAGTATTGATGAACATGCTCCCTACTAGAATACACCTTAATATAATTGTACTCATTGATACATTCCGCCATTTCATATAAAATATCTTTAGTCGTACATATTTACGAAAGGAATTCATCCAGAGGACTTCTAGGATACATAATACTGGTTCTAGTTGACACTAGCAAACGGGACCGTCTCTGTAATTTTTTCCCCTTAGCAGACTTGACTGAAAAAAGTGCATGTTAATTAGTTGAGTATATAAGTAGAGAGAGAAATTACCTTCGCACTTTTTTATGATTTGTATTCCGTAACAAATGGTACATGTACTGTACAATATATAAATTACACATCATCAAAACATACGTCCTTGTTGTTGCAGTACATAATTACTACACATATTGAGTTGTCATAAATCTTAATGGTAAACAGATTTCTTGTTGGTTAAATTGTAGTATACAGTGAAACCTGTTTTGAGAGACCACCCGTAGGGCAAGCCAAAAAGTGGTCACATGAGGCAGGTGGTCTCTCAATAAAGGTATGATAACATGGGAAAGATAGGAAAAGAGACATAGTAAACATGGTCTGAAAAGGCAGGTGAAATTTTTGAAAAATCGATGCTCTCAGACGCGTTTTCTTGGCATTTGAGACTCTATTTTTCACACGCTCAATTTGATATCTTAAACACACAAAATTCACTGTATTGGGCTTTCCCGATATTTTTCATATTTCCTTTCAGAGTATAGCATATAGGGTTAGGCAATTTACAGGATGGCAGGACCAGTGACTAAAAATTTGTACTGGCCCTAGTCTGTCCCCACTCATTCCGGTGAGCAGATTTGATGTGACTGCGACAACATCATGACTGCAGTTATATCGTTCAGGTTGGTTCATGACATTTTTTGCGTTCTCAACATTCAAATCTCTACAGTGAAAGTCTATTTTGGTGAGCTCTGTTTCTTAAACTTGAGATGCCGGTGGATACAAATATCATCTATAAGACTGTAAAAAGTTTACTGTATCCGTGTGATTCCTCGTACTTCCTGTAGCTTTAAATTATGGATTGAAAGCCAAACCATATAGAGCCAATACAACCAAACCACAAAGGAACTACGAAGATCTAATATATTTACTAGTACTGTTTATACTCCCAGTCAGACTTCTGAAAGCCAAGATTCGAGTTTCGAAGTAACTAAACGTATCGAGATACAAATGTGTACATCTACGTTTTTGCTGCTTTTTAAATTTTGGTGTAGCTGGATGAAAGTATACAGTATTAAAGTTGCATAGTGTTGCTCCGTCAATTGGTGCACATACAGATCAACGAAATATTGTGCTAATTCAATAAATATTCCAACATAAAAGGCCTAGATAAAGAAGGCCACGTGCTTTATATCTATCTTTCTCAATAAAATCCAATCTGAAGTTCTCAATTGATGCTCTTTTGTTCCAAACACCATGAACCTAAAAAGTGTCCCACAAATTGTCCATATTAGGCCCATATTTGGATATTAGTCTCCAGTTTTCAAAATTCAAGTTTTGGATATATGCAAATTAGCAAATTTTAATTTTGCAGTCTCATAAGTTTACACCTGATGCAGATAAGAACAAATTTAGGGACACTGTTAAGTTTCATAGTATTTTGAAGACATGGACCTTGTTTTCCCTTTTTTCCATAGGATGCTATTTTTAAATACACAAAAAAGAAAGCCACATCAAAGCACTTCCCATTGTTTGATTTTATTTAACAATTAGCACAATAATTCTTTTAAATGTACCCCCAACGGACAGATTAAGATTAGACAATTTAATACTTTCATAAACTAAAAAGAAAAGACGAGGAGAAAGACGGCTCTGAAGAACCAAACGAAACTACACGGATACGTATCTGGATACGTTAAGAGGCGAAATGACTGGCTAAATGTATTGTAATTATGCGTGATTGAACTAGCGATCTGACAAATCTGTCGCTGGTTTCAAAATAAAATGGACAAAAGTTATAGCCATGATGGCAACACCATAATCAGTAGCATGAGTTACAATATTGGGTAGACCAACCCTTTGATGTAGCGTAACACGGGGGAATATGGGCATAGGGGTAATATGAGTACACCCCCCACCTTACAAGAAAAATAGATATACTTTGAAATCACATAGATATATTATTGCAGACATCATGTGACCAAAAATATGTAAAAACCACATTCGTCAGGTGGCGCTCTAAGGTTTCGATATGGCAAACCAGTAAAATTAGGGTAGCAACTCAGAAATTTCTTTCCAGTTTGGATGGCACATAGAAGTGGCAATACAAGTTTCAGCGCAAAAAAACATGTGACCAATATGTGAAGCACTTAGCAGATTACGGCGTGCAAGTCATAATCTTAACATTGAGAAAGGCAGACAGGAAGTGACAATTGAAGGGAAAGATATTGTGAATACTGTGATGAGCAAGAACATGTACGGAGGTGCGAAGATGAGTATCACATTTTGATGGCATGGAACTTGTATTGGAATCTTAGAGATAGATACAACATTCTCAGAATCACAAATATGCATAATTTTCATAAGCAGCTATTAAGTACAGACATAAGTGTAGTGAAGAACACAGTAGCCTGCTGTTACAATGCATTTGTGAAAAGGAATGAGTGTCTGAAAGAAAAAAAAAGATATTTTACAGGTTTCATCTGACATGTCTATATAATAATTGGTTTAAACTATGTAAATACTATGGGCCTGTGGCCCACAGTTGGAAATAAATAAAAACTTTCAACATACAGTTGACGAAATTTTGGGTCCAACCATCATTTATTAGTTTTCCAATTCTTGGTATTGCAACCACTAGACTATGGTACCTCAGGTAATTTGATCTCACCTTGACTTGGATTTGTTTCATTAGGACTATGGTTTAGATATGGCAATGACACTGTCTAATTTGGGTATTTTACACAAAACGAACGATATGATAGGAATTGACCTTCTTCATGAAATAGATCAAGTAATGTATTAATTCTTTCTTCCTGCCATACTTTACAATACACGGGTTTGTTTTGAGTTTTGATTAAAGAATTATACCACCGAGGTTAATATACTATGTCTTGAAAATTTTTTGGTTCAAAAAAGTTGATTAAAAACCAGTCTTATTATTTCATTCCAAAAAGTACTTTTAACCTTGCCCGAAATGATATTAAAATCCCAATACCAAAAGTTACACTTCCATATAGCTTTTATGGTTTAGAGGCTGTCTCTTTCCAATTTCCCTTGTTTTCATCACACCTGTTAACATGTGTCATTTTCAAACCACCTTGCTCATAAGAGCCCATATATATATATATCTCACTTTATTTCGTCTTTTCTTTGCCCAGTCTAAAGAAAATTAAAAAGAAAGGTTTGCACCTATTTAAGAAGTTATCTTTACCTTTTTTGCCAATTGGGCTTAGACCTGTGGTCATCACATACATTGGTTGCGATAAAGCGAAAGTTTTTAATATTGCCACTTTACCATATGCCATATTCATTCGAATAGTAGCACGCTCTGCTAATGCAAAGATTTCCTGAAGCAGACATTGTTTTCGCGGAGTTTCGTAATGATGATATGTTTTAATTTACAATGCCACAAGCAATTGCACGTATCATAAATCCATATAGCATAAAATAACAACAATGAACCCTCTTCTTTCATCAGAAGCAGTTGTTTAAAAAAAAATATTGAAACATACTGAATTTAAAAAAACAAAACAAACACCAATATTAAAATGTAGGGTGTGTGCTTCTGTTAGGCCGTGTGCTAATGAATACGGTAGTGATAATTTTATTTGTGACCATATATTAAGCTGATGTTTAATCTTTGGAGTTAGTGGATTGTAATTTAAATTAGTAATTTTGATTGCATTTGGAGATACCCAAATTCCTAACGTTTTAATCGGACCCTTCGTCCAATTTATCTGCCGTGAAGTTGTTAGTTTAAATTGTCTGTGTTTTTAGAGACCCAATAAGCATTATTTCACTTTTAAACCTGAAACCCTTTCGAAACGTTCAAATTCTTTAATCACTTCTTATAAGCAGGCCTCATTAACTTTAATTGTTAAGTTAGTGTCGTCTGCATACTGACTTATTTTATATTCTTTATCTCCAATATTTATACCTTCTATTTGAATGTTATGTCTTCTAATAATGCTGAAAATTTCTGCACATGACACAAACAGATAAGGGGACAGTGGACAACCTTGAACTACCCTGCTGGTCAAACTGAAAGGTGCTGTTACCCATTGTTAACAATTTGACTTGAGTTGTATTTCTGTATATAGAGCCAATCCAATGTATACAATTTGCCCAAAGCTAACAAGAGTCCAAAGCTTTTTTTCTTTGAACTGCCACTCCAATCTATCAAATACCTTTCTGAAGTCAATAAAAACTGAAAGGGCTTCAATATCTTCATTATCAATATAATCTAAAATTTCCATCATTCTCATAATATTCTCCTCTATGTGTTTGCTTTCAAGGAATCCTGGTTGGTCATTGTACATAAGACTGGGTAGTACGTCTTTCATCCTATGTACAAGGCATTTTGTGATTTTCTTATAATCTGCGTTTAAAAGTGATATTGGTCTCCAATGTTTAATTTCTAAAGGATCTTAATCCTTTTTAGGCATCAGATGATTCCGTGACATTGTGAAATAGATAAATAACCTTTTTTTATGTGAAAAATTTATGGAATTTAACAAAAGATTTTTGACATCGTTCCAAAAAATTAATAGAAGTTAATTGGGATACCATATGTTCCTGGACTTTTGTTATTTTTAAAATTTTCAATTATGTTGGCTACTTCCTGTTCGTTTAAAGGACCCTCACAGGAAAAGCTGGGCTGCATCTGTGAGCTTTATAATCTCTGGAACGTCCCGAATGTAGCCTTCTAAATTTACATCTGAAGTTTCTTGAGATGAATACAATTTCTAGTAAAATTTAACTTCCTCTTAAAGTATCGGCTTTTTGTCTGTTGATACCAAACCATTCGATAATCTCAATTGTCCAATGACCTAACTGTTGAAATTCCGTCTTTCTAAGTTAAAAAAAATAGTTATTTGGTTTTTTCCCTTACCCATACCAACGAACTTTATATCTGATTAATATACCCTTAGTTACACACTAGAATTCCATTTCCCGTTCTAATTCGTTTTAACTCTCTTAATTTCAGTCTCATGTTTGCTAGGATCATGGTCGTTTTGCTGCATCCGTGACGTCACTGTGTCCTGCATCAGAGCTGGGTTAGTGTCTGGAATCAAATCTACTGTTTCTGCAACAGTTTGTTTTATTTGATCAACGTATATCAGCTAGCAATGAGCAATTCAGTTTACTTTGGTACTAACTGCTCTGTCAACTTCCATGGCAAAGCTCACCGGTTTTGAAGGTAAAATCGTAAAGACCTCAATACAGAATGATAAGATATCACCCCTTAAGACATTTTGCATCCATATAGTGTTGAACTTGCCAAGTCTCTCCGTCAAAATGACACCAATACGTAGCCCCCCCCCCCACCTCCTTCTTTTTTTGACAGCCCGGGATTGACTAAAATCTGGGCATCAATGGCTCTATGCATAATGAAGAGGTGTTATCCTATAGGCCTAGAACTAAATGTTGCCTCGAACGTGTGACGTGAAGTCTCTCGGTCAAAGGAGACCAATACTGACTTTATTGTGGACGTACATGAATGTTTAATAACCAACTCGTGCTGTATGGATCTCATCACCTACACCACGACCATGTGGATTAGAGATATGTCTCTTCTAGTTAGTCTATGCAGGGCATAGCAAACACAGTCATCATCATGGTTTTTAGGCTTACGTTTCTGCAAGGGACGCCTTAACACACTTTAATTGTGACTGACATGACAATTAAGAATATAATTTCTGCTCAAGTTTTCCATCCAAGACGATCACAGTAATATATTTGCTAAAAGAGAACTTCAGACCAAGCAGAAATTTTGGCGCTGAATTAAGACTAGTCTTAAGTTATTGTCATTGAAAACTATTCTATGTGAGGTGTTAAAATTACCCTCTTTATATTCACAGGAAAATTTAAAAATAGCATTTCCAGCATGAAGATACAAAACAGTTTGTGCTGTCGAATGGAAGAACATATGGGGTTCTCTCTCCAAAAGTGTGTGTGAGAGAGAGATTAAGATTTGTTCATGATAGTATATTAACCCTGTGGTTTACCTGTTTCAGGACGCTTGTCTAGTCCCTAACCCGAGGAATTCTGTGTTTGACAAATTGTATAACACTACTGTCGCATTTATCTGGCTCTGTCTTTTGAAAGAAAAATGTAAAATCGCAACATCTCTGAATAGGCTTATGTCTGATGGTTCAGATTTCAGCTGCGGTTAGCACCTCCCTTGAGCTTCCACGTAGTGTAATTTGCAAGAATAGATTTCCTCCATTTATTCCATCATCGTTATGTGCTTGCCCGCAAAGACATGTACAGAAGCTCTTTAGGGTCAAAATAATCTCTTTTTTCTTGTTACAACCACATTTTGTTCTTGTAATAACCAGAAAAAAAATCGTTCTTTCAACCTTTTTTCTTGTTATAACAAGGAAAAAAAGAGAGATTAGGTTGAGATTCTTCAGGTTCCGTAGTTTCCATAGGAATTGATGATCCTACAATCTTATATTTTTTCAAGATTTCTGTTTTCATGCCCCAGTGACCTTTATTTTTTAAATTTTAATTTTTTTGTGCGAATTTGTGGTAAAATCTAGAAAAATCTTTGAAACTGTTTGACAAATTGCTTAAAAATTACAAAGGAACACTCTAAGGGACCCTCAGAACGTAATATGTTCCCGGCCCCCGCACTTAAGACCAAACATGTACGCTTGATCGTTCCAAATTTCGGGGAAAAGTGGGTATATTTTGAGCCTCTACGCGGTCCGCGAAATCGGAAATTAGGGGTGTTTTTCATGGGTCAAGATCCGCGAAATCTTAAATTAGGGTATGTTTTGTACAACCTTCGCGGTTGATGAATGTGATGATATGATCTGTGTCATTGGAATTTTGGGAAAATACAGGCTATGGATCTATAGGTTCAAATAATGGACTATGTCAGTTCCAAGTTTAAACCCAAATCATTAAAAAGCATGGAGAAATTGAAAATGGTTTCACTCATTACAATTAAGTTTAATCCAGATGTGAATGTAACAACACTTATGTGCTGCATAATGCAGATTTTAAGGCATGGACCACTACATTTGTATCCTTGAAACTGAAAAGTATGGGTACTTTTTGAGGGCAAAAATCTCCTTGTTTTCATCAAAATAGGGTGGTTAGATTCAGGGAAAAATCCTTGAAAAGGGGATGCATTTTAATTTATGGAACTATCATGTGCTACCACTTTTGTGGGGAGTGCCAGGACCGGGAATATGTTCAACACATAAGTGTTGCAATTTGTCTGAATTTTTGTGGAAAAGCTATTTTAACCTCTTCAAAACCATCTCTCAGATCATGCTGAAACTTGGCGGAAACATACCTTGTGGTAGGGTGAAACAAAGGTGCGTGTTCATTCGGTGGTGATACAGTGGATGTTAGATTCTTAGCGAATTTCTTGCTCTGGCACCTATTGGTCAATGCGTATATCTATGTTGACCACCAGGCAAGTTGATAGGTATTGGAAGGTTATTCACATTCTTGACTTTTTGTAGAAAACCGTCAGCCACCCCACTTTAAACTTGGTGGACATATTTCGAGAGCTGTTATCCACAAACATGCATTTGATCATGCAATGAGAGGGCCCCAAACAAGAACAAGATTTGGGTTTAAGCCATTCAGCATCAAATTATCGACAGACTATAATGCAGTTTTCAAGTGACTCTAAACAGTACCAATCTGCCTTACACCTGAATTACTTTGTCAGTGTGGGTGACAGCGTGTACGAAATGCTAAACCACGTGGGTTTCAGCAACTGTACAACACATGTTCACAGCAAAGAGATGCCAGAAACTGCAGCCCATAGATAACTTTTTTTGCAAACAAAGACTACAAGAGTACTCTTCAAAACATTGAAACTACCATAAAGTCGCAGTTGCCTGTCGGTTGCCATTTGTCAATTCATTAACTTTTGCCCTGTTTATGGGCCAATGGGTGAGCGCACCCAGATGTGCGCATTCCACGTATTAGCACGTGTGCAGACTTGCACATCACATGCTATTACATGCATGTCTTGAATTGGGTAGCCTTGAACTGTGGAGTTGCAATGGGTTTTCATAGACCTACATGTACTTCATGCATATTTGGAACCGTCGTTGAAATCATCTTATATACATGATTTATTTTGTATACATGATAGCCATTGTGAGTCAAAGAAATGGGGACAATTTTCATATAGGTGCTGCTTTCGGCGATGAAGTCATGCAATTCTAATAACCAGGGATGGTCTCAGCACGACCCCTGTCAGTGCAAGTGATGTGCAGTGCAGAGTCAGTGCTTCATTGGATGGAAGACCAGTGGAGCCATTCTAAGTCAGGGAAAAGGAACACAATTTCCGCAGTGGTGCTGCTTTGTGCTTTAGAAGTCATAATTCTATTTCCAATTCTAATTCATTCTAATTCCAATTCTATTTCCAATTCCAATTTCAATTCCAAGCAACGGTCGGAGATCAAGCCACCCTGTCTATTAGGTGATAGCCTTATGTTGATGGTGGATGGATGCAGACCACCGCTGTGCCACGTTATTTCCTGCAGCAAAATAATGACAGATGGATAAGGACCACTGTAACTTTAACACCTGCCGCTTTACACTTAACGTGCGGATGGATAAAGAACACGGTATTAGAAGTGTTGTGTGTGTGTGTGTGTGTGTGTGTGTGTGTGTGTGTGTGTGTGTGTGTGTGTGTATGTGTAGGAAGATGGGAGGCAGGTTGGTTACAACATTTTTC
>CAXHWN010000537.1:5000-12135 GCA_964020975.1 Hermodice carunculata
CTTAATTTAGTGCACACAGTAGTATGTACCTGTCTTATAGATGTGTTGCGTCATAGAGAAACTGTGCTGACAACACAATCTCCAGCTTAATATTGTTCTGGGTCCTGCAAAGTACATTTAGTTATTGTTTCTAAAAAATGAAAGCCAATGAAGATGATAACATAGCATCTGAACGAGACTTTCTTTTGCTACGATAATAGTAATAATCTTTACATTCAATCCTGGTTAAGAGATTCATGATTTACAAGCTTTAGTTATCTAGGAAATAGATATTTCTACCAGTTCTCTTTTCACTAAGTTCAATATCCTCTAAAGCCAGCTGCTCCTCACTGTGCACAGACTCTCAGTCAGCTTGTTGCTCACTTTCAATTAATATCGTAATTACTAAAAAAGCTGCCAGTGCCCAATTTTGATTGCTTCTTGGTACAAAATAAATGTGCAAGTTCAGTTTTGGACAACCTATGTTTGTGGGTCATCCCCCCCCCAAAAAAAAATAATTTAACGACAGCAGCCTTACCATTCATTTGCACCAAGTTCGATTTATATATATTAATATTTTATCAATAGCCAGCTTTGAGCACCTACCAAAAATGTACATCTTCTTGCAGCTCTACACAAATAAACTTGGATTTACACCAGGATAAACACAAATTAGCACTGGAAGGATCGAATATAATGTCATCAGGGTTGTACGAAATGCTGTGCATTTTTGGTGTGGATGATGTTATTTATGATTTTTATTGCCCAATGAACGGATATAATCGCCAATATCAAGTAGTTGATTCGGGAGATAATTACTCATAGCTATTTTTTGCGAATTGTTTTACCCTGAGCTCATTCGGATAATGTTAGTTTCGTTCATTATCATACTCTTCGCATTTTCGTGTCACTACACGAAATTGATTCCCTCAATCTGATATATACATTTAAAAACATAAACGCACCGAATAGCATCATATATTTGTAAGTACGAGCGTACTATAGGTCATTGAACCAGGCTATTCCAGGCCGGTAATTCAAAGCACTGGTCTAACTAACACAATATTTTGGTTGCTCTCGGACCTTACTATGTCTGAAACATGTTTGGGAAAGATATTGGCATTTTAACTATTTACTGTCTCTACCAGTGCAAATTTAAGAATAGTCATGATACTTGAATTACAGGCCCTTATGTGAAAAATTTGGAATGGTAAAGATGATGATGATGATGATGATGATGATGATGATGATGATAATAACATATATTTTTTTACTTGCATAACATGTTTCGGATGCTTGCACATGTACATCTCACTAGCTTTACCCTTGTATTTATCAAAGCCGACCCATCTAATAAGTCTACGAACATGACAATGCGCTACAATTTATATTGACAAAGTTACCTTCCTGTCTGAATACAGCCCATAAAAAATGGTCCAAAGGTAAAAAACAAAACTCTAAACTAAATGATAAAAAAAAAAAAAGGAGAAATCTGAACTCACACACGGTAACACATATTCAGCAGATATCGATACAGGGAGTTAATATATGTGGTTAAATGTTAATTAATGGGCATGCACAAAGTCGGACAATCCTGCTCAACAAGGTATCTTAGGAGACTACATCCTGGTAGCAAGATAAGGATCCACATTTTTCAAATCAACAGTGATAGTAGTTTGAAGGTCTTGCTGTGAAAAAAAAAAAATTAGGACACGTGTTCATACTGTAGGATTTGCCAAATCTATATTCATGGAAAGAATATAAGTGCCATATGACCAATCATTATAAATTACCAAACCTATTTGTAAATCAGTGATTGCGTGTAAATTTACAACGTTTAAACTTTACTATTCAGTATTTAAAAACACTGGATTTCTCATATTTTCAAACAGATTATGTATACATTTTAGCTTTCTAACTTTACTATTGAATGCCACAATGCAAATAAATGTTAAAATTGAATTGGCAACATGAGTAAAGCTGCCGCAAAGCAGATCAATTATTAGTGGAATAAAAGGAGATCGTAAACCTTAAAACCACATCATATAGAAGGAATAATATACCTAATAAAAGACGCATTGTTTAATTTAACATTAAACAATAAATCGAAATACTTCATTGTTCGTGTCTATGTCATGTACTGTTTTGTACTCGCTGTTTGGCAAATATATAAAATCTCACTAAATATGGGTATTTTGAATAAATTAGCTTTAGCGCTATCTAGCTGCTACATTAAAAATTGAAAGGAAGAAGTTGCTCTCTGTTACAAAATACTCAAACGTGCACCTGATTCGAGTTTTCACTCTTTAAGGCATTCGTTCTTGAATAATTCACACATAATTGTCATAGTATAACCGTACAGTGCTTGTTTTACACAGTATTGTCCTAGTGTGTGTTTTGGCATCAGGAATCTTTTCCTTCTTCCTGTTTCAGAGATCAAAGTATACCTACGAACGCAACTCTTCCCCCACTGATGCTAAAACAGGAGAATTGTACGCATGAAAGATATTTGAGGAAAATATTAAAGTTGCCTTATCATGCCTGAATCTCGTCACCTTTGTCTTCTCTCTTTTCTGGGTCTGAAAATTGAGTCTTTAACTATAAATAGGATATAATCATAAAGGGTGTTACTTTTGTGACGAATTTCCAGAAAATTCAGGTTGGCAAATGTATCAGAAGGATCATTCTTCTAGTATACACAACAATGTTTGCTTACTATGATAACTATCTTCCCTGTATCGGAAAATGGCCATAAAAGGTTCAAATGACGTCTTACCATGATATATTCCGTGTAATTTGTAGAAATAAAACATTACCTATTTACGTATCGTTGCTTTTTGTGTAGATTTATGTAACTGTTTGATAGCATTTCCTGTCCTCTATTTTCTTCAGTATAAAAATGATAGGGTTATGGAGATATACAGGAAACCACAATCACTTTCAGTCCATCGAAGTTGTATATGGGGTTCCTCTTTTACCAGTACTAATCGCATTGAGTTTATATATATATATATATATACATATATATATATATATGTGTGTGTGTGTGTGTGTGTGTATGTATATATATATACATGTGTATATCTGTATATATATATATATATATATATATATATATATATATATATATATATATATATATATATATATATATATATATTCTGCTACTTATAAAACTTAAGGAAAACAATGAGCATTTATCCTTGATACCCATAGTATAATCATTATAGATATGTAACCTTTTGTACATCCTATATTGAAGGGTTGCCAAGACTTACATGAGGCACCCCTGACATAATGTGCGCTTGCATTGTAATCAAAAAGGGGATGTTCATATCGAAAATATGATAAAATTGCACTGAATGATCTAACAATCACAGCATCCAGGCACCCCTTTGATACCAAGCTCTTTATATAAAGGGAAGATCACATGTGAATTTACTATATATTTCAATAATTTCCAAGCAGGAAACTGGTAAAGTGCTACCACTCTCTAGCAGCATGACGAAAGTTGTAATATTTTGCCTTTTGGCCATGATGATTTGTCAACAAGTGGAGTCATTATCCTTCACGGTTTCTGCTATAAAGGGAGGTAAGTGCAGTATATCTAGGAATAGGGACAGATAGATTTAAAACATTAATTCAAAAATGGCAAAGGTCATGAGATTTGCACATTTATTTTTAGTAGGGCCATCTCTGTTTCGAATGTGAAACGAACATTCACGTTTTTTATTGTTCTCCAGCTACTTTAATTGATCTCTTATCCATATAAAGCAACTTTTGACTACAACTTGAAGACATTGAACATATAATCTGACATGTCTCTAGATCTCCTCTCAAGACAGCTTGGATATTCATAGAGTGCCACTGAAACACTCTCCACAAAAAGATTTGGTACTGGATACCATTTTGTGTTAACAAACCAGAACATCTGAGGAAAAATGCAATGAGTGACCAACGTTGGGCACCACTGGCATTGGTCGCAGGATCTCATTCTTAGCACAGAAGGGCATGAAATATATAGATAAACCAATGTATATATATATATATATATATATATATATATATATATATATATATATATATATATATATATATATATATATATATATATATATATATATATATATATAATATATATATATATATATATATATATATATATATATATATATATATCAGCACTTGAAAAAAAGGGTACTTGTTTGGCTTATTTAGATATATCGGTCATACAATTCAAATAAACAATTTCTGTTGTGTCTATCTTCAGTTTGTACATTGATGTACAATGGTCGTCCTCCCGTTTTTCGGGTCCCAGTTGGAAAGCTAGGTCCCAGATTCCGGTCTGGCGGAGATTGTATTCAATGTAGAGTGTGCTCTGCATATTATGGGATGACGTGTGAGTCGTAAGTAGATCCATGCTATTATTTCGTTTCTTTTCTTGTTTGAACTTGAAGATGCAATCGTGTACTTATGTCATGAGTGGTTATACTCAAAATTTATGCACCGCCCACTGTTCCTAATGACACTAAAAAAAGATTACCACTGACATGATCATGAACATATTCGGACAGCAAGATTACGATTTGAAGAGATAGGGGCAGCGGTTGCCTGCACAGGATGATGCAGGATGTTTATATATATATATATATATATATATATATATATATATATATATATATATATATATATATATATATATATATATATGTATATATACATATCTATATATATCTATATCTATATATATCTATATATATATATCTCTCTCTCTCTCTCTCTCTCTCTCTCTCTCTCTATATATATATATATATATATATATATACATAAACACTATTCAAACAGCCAGATTATAATTTGAAGACAAAGGAACAACGGTTGTGAATGCAGGATGACACCGGAGAAATATATAGAAACACACACACACACACACATGTGCAATGCAATAGAGTGTCAGCATTTTTTTTGTTTTGTGCAGCATGTACATATATGATCAAATCGCTTTAATCATACTGATAAAATTGAATGTATTTAAAATATGATCATACATATGCAAACACATGATAAAATACTTTTGAGATGTCCTCGGAACAGTATTTAATTTTTATTTCTGTATTCATATGATTCAATGTTATGATCATATTATCAAATAATCAAATGTTAGTATATGTTTTCCATATTTGCTCACATCATTAACAGGATTTAATCATATTATCAAATATGAACTGATTTGGACATATCGTTAAACGCAATTTATCATTTCATTAAATCCATTTGGTCATATATTCAAATGTTTTTGATGATATGTTCAAATTGGATGCACTCGTCATAGAGTGACTGGAAGGTCCCTGGCATCTTTTTTTCTTTCTTTCTTTCTTTTTTTTTTGTTTTGTTTTAATTTTTGGAGTAACGAGACGCGGAAAATTGCATCGTCAGAATCGGGGAGCACCTACTTTGTTTATAGCGATTCCTCTGTGTGTTATTAGATCATTAAATACATTGACAATATATATAAATCGATTTCTTGCTAAGATTTAATCGATTTGATGATATGTATTATTTTTGTAGTATTTGTTTAAATGGACAAATGTATATATAATTTGAGCACGTGTTCAAACATTAAATGATTTTAAATATTTGTTCATATGTTCAAATATTTGATGACATCAAATAGAGCTTGCATGATAATAAATCCTTCACAAGATAACAAATATTCTAGCATGATTTTGAACAATTAACTGAAGTCTATCACATGATCAAATACATTTATTCCTATGACTGAAGATATATAATACATATATATATATATATAAATATAAATATATATATACATATATATATACATGTATATATATATATATATATATATATATATATATATATATATATATATATATATATATATATATATATATATATATATATATATATGTATATATGCTTGTAGTAGAGACCCATCCACAAATTTGGTTGTCAAATAGCCTCAATTGCAGGATCTGAACATTCAGCCTTTGCTATTCAGAAAACGGGCCTTGTAATCTAAGTTGTGTTGATTCCAGATACGCGTTCCTGAAAAGGGCTTTTTCATAGAGTACAGATACACGTCGATTTAATGTGCAGCGTGCACAATTGCTTTAGATAAAGTGTCATGTTTGGTTCAGTTTTTTCCTGCTATAATTTTAGTTAAACTTTGCATCTTTCGTAGGGCATTTGACCAAGACCGATTGACGTAGCCATGTCTTCAAAAGTAAAAAAAAAAAAGATGTGTGCAAGGAAGTAAACAAAAATGAATGTGAGATTACTCATGCAGATCTGTTGACTGTTTTTGTATTTGCAGGTGTAGATGATTCTGAGCTTTGTGCGGCCTGAATGGGATGCATACAGCAAGGAACTTCAGACCATTAGATAGTTTATGTACGCAAAGATAGCAAGAAATAAAACTGTGCAAACATCATGCTATGCTAATTGTCGTCCATTTTTCATAAATGTTCTAACACGACATTGATAAGCAGTATATCTTGTAACGTCTTTATGGATTGCTAAGATGCTGGTTAAAGTATGACCTGGTAACACCTTTTCCGTTTCTTTCTTTCTTTCTTTCTTTCTTTCTTTCTTTCTTTCTTTCTTTCTTTCTTTCTTTCTTTCTCTCTTTCTTTCGTTCGTTCCTTCTTTCTCTAATGTTTTTATTCTTTCCGGCCTTCTTCCCCCTTTTGACAGTAGAGTCAATGTGGCACATTATTATTATTATTATTATTATTATTATTATTATTATTATTATTATTATTATTATTATTATTATTATTATTATTATTATTATTATTATTATTATTATTATTATTATTATTATTATTATTATTATTATTATTGGTTTTGTTGGTTGTGCTGTAAATAGAAGTTTAGGTACGGGTATGCTTTTTAATCCTCTATCGCCATCAATAGGCAATTTTTCTAGGGCATAAATTAGCTGAAATGGTTATTATGTTGTGAGGCGTGAGTGAGGCGTGTGATGACATTGAGAGAGAGAGAGAGAGAGAGAGACAGACAGAGAGACAGAGAGAGAGAGAGAGAGAGAGAGAGAGAGAGAGAGAGAGAGAGAGAGAGAGAGAGAGGAACACTTGGTGTGTTAAAAAGGCATTTCTCAGCACCCTTGGGATGC
>CAXHWN010000538.1:5000-73137 GCA_964020975.1 Hermodice carunculata
CACATAAAGAAAAATAGAAAACACATTCAACCTTATCAACTTGTTTTTATAAAATACCGTAGATAACATATACAGCAAATTATTATTATCATCATCATCATCATCATCATCATCATCATCAGGGGAACACAACGGGCGTGAAGTAAACAGACCATCTAAGGAATTTCGCAATTTTCACGTGGTTTTTGTTTGTTTTGTCAACCTTTTTCGTTGACTATATATAATCCATATATATATATATATAAAACTGCACAATAATTGTTGTGAAAGGTATGCACACGCTTTTTTTTCTTAGTTTTTATATCTTATTTTATTTGTGTTTTTCCCCTTTGCAATTATAGGGCGACATTTGACAAGCACCTCGACAGAATAAAAAGATTCCTCAAAGCAGGGACGCTAATGTCTATTGGTTCATCTAAGTGTACATTCAGTTTGTGTGGCAAATAATGTTTGCTGAATATTTTTAATGTAGTTGGTGAAAATTCTGTAAGTTTCGAGAGAAACTGGACTGCAGGCCTGGGCAAAAAGATGCGAATAGAAGTTTTTCCCAGTTATCTTGGAATATGAAAATCGGGCGGCACAATACACACACACACACACACACACACACACACACACACACACACACACACACACTACATGCAGGCCAATATGACATTTCAAAGAACCGGTTCTATATGATATCATGTACTTTCAATGTTACGTTTGGCAATTACACTTCAATGTTTACCGTAATTTTTCGAATTTAAGAGTAATTGTCCAGCCTTAACGGTGGTAGCTCCGAATCATAAATACAGCGAAATGTAGTAAACACCTATCCCTCATACCAAAATGTACACTGTGTCATAAATAGCACAGTTCCTTCCAAAACGATATGCAGTATTTTATTTCAGATAAAACATGAAATCTCAACAACCATGGCCTCTGCTTTGGCTGGAAAATATAACAGACCCTCGAGTTCAATGCATCGCCGCCCCAGCCCCAGGTGACGCCCTTTTTCTGCAGGGCCCACCAGAAAGAAGGGACCTGGGACCACCACCAACCTGTAGAAATTGCCATTCGTTTGGTAGAAAAAGTATTAGAAATGATTTTTATGTGTTTTGCCTGATTTTGTATTAAAGTACATGTGCTTCCTAATGGATAGAGTAAAATATATCTATCTTCAAATAATTAGATCCGTTATTACCCAATGGTGCAGAATAGTATAGTTAGCGTTTGTGGTTCTTTCGCAAAATCTAATTTGCATTTCGCCTGAATTATTGAACTATCACCGCCTGAAATATATATGATGAGATTTAGTAATGCGTACAGCAGTTTGAATGAAATGAAACTTGCCCAAATGATGTGTCTTAATAGTTAGTGAACATTCCAATTTCCGCATAGTGATGTTGCAAGTATCTCCGTTTGCAATATTATTGAAAAATAATATGTATTCACATACCATTTTCTGCTTTTTTTCTCGTTTTTTTTCTGCTGATACAAATTGGAGGGCTGGCCATAAATGACTTCACACATAAGCTCTATCCTCGTAACACCAAAGAAAATGATAATTCAATCGCAGAACGTCACCTTTTTAGAGTGTCCCCACGTCTGAATATGGAGACATTATAATTCTTCAAACAACGAGAAATCAGATTACAATATGAGGCTTATCTCTCTAAATGTAAAATTTGACCAGATAATTTTCTTAACGTTACAGACCACAGTTGTGATTGGCTGGTTGAGCAGCCCAACAGAGATAGTCCGTAATTGTGAAAATACTGCGTTTTCAGCATGCTGTAGCTTCTGTTTGAATAAAGTTAGCTAAGTCAGGTTTGCTGCATCACAGAGTTGCTTCATTGGTGGTCATATAGATGCACTGTCTTCCAGGTCAGATGAGAACTTTATGGTGGGGAAGGACAATGATGTGACCCTGGCAAGAGCACATTTCATACACGTGTATAAAGGTGACATCCAGGTGTTGTTTCGTATTTTAATTATAACAAATAACCGAACTGGGAATTATATGACCAAAATCCATCCGTGTTTTTCTGATATTTTTATCTGTTAAATGCCGTTCACGGAATTTAAAAATACTAAAATGGTGATTTTTTTAGACTGAAAAATGCTAACATGAAAAATAGAAGGATTTATAACTGTGGTCTGTGGCATTAATTATCGATCACTTGAATAAAGTAACTGCATGTTTAGCGCAATAGTTATTGAGAAAATCTGGCAGTCTGATACAACAGATTTGTCTTTTTTCTGCTTGAAGGTCATAATTTAATTGGCTATTCAGGGTTACATCTGCTCTGCCCATTGTGGCCCAGCTCTCTACTCGAAAGACTGTTACAAGTACGGCTTACCCGCAGAAGAGCCCTAAAAGGTGACATAAGCTTCTCCGCAATCGTTTTTCTAAAGTTACAATAAAAAATCAAGACCAAGAAAAACAAAAACTTTTGTGTCAGATGATGCTACTTACGTGTTACTCTGTGATACTAAGTTTCACTGAAAACAGTTACCAGTAATGTGAGGATTGCTGATACAATTAACCCATCTCGATCACATGCTAATGACCTGTGCGATATTCTCACCTTTGCGGAAAATTAAGAAGATATCACAAAACATACACCAACATGAATTTCGAATAAGTGAGCTTGAATTGTGTCTTACAGAGAAGTAAGTACATGTTATTTGGTCACCAGTTTCACCATTTCATAACACTCGATAACTCAGATTATTTATTCATGTTAATTCCAATAATCATTATTTTATATCCCACCAAGCAAGGGTAGAGCCAAATCAATCAGGTGGCATGTAAGAAATGAAAAATTTATTAAAAGTATATCATTGCCTCCAGTTATTGATGAATCTGCCAGCAGGCAAGTTTAACCAGCTTTTGTGGCACAGGCGAATCACTTTATATTGCATTCCGGAAAAGCACAGTTATTCTGCTCACTGCTCGCAACCAATCACGTCACTTCATTACATGCTTAATCATAATCAAACCAGAATTAGAATATTTTTCCAATTTAGACCACTGAAAAGATTGCCTATTTGTGTTACCTGGGACCATGGTTATTTTTAACTTTGGTGGGTTCATGAATTTGAAACATACAATCACCCAAGAAACCAAGTTCAGAATGGTGGTCAAAACGACTGCTTTGTACGTATAGAGTTACAACCAATATGGACACACATGTATACGTTATATTATAGCATCTGTTTTTTTTTTTTTTACCTTAACCCACCCGTGTATGCATGAGCCAAGAATAGACAAATATCAATTCTTATGTGCAGACGTTAAAACTTCCCGACCTAGTTTTCCCTTTGCCCCGTGTTTACTTAAATAACTCAGTGTTTTACTAAAACATTGGTATTTTCTTCTGATTTGTCTTTTCTAATGCTGAAACAAACGTAGATTTAACATGCTGGGGTACAAGTTCTGTGAATTCTGATGCAGAAATAAAAACGTGTGATGTACAGGGAATAGTAGCACTCGTGTGCAGCGTAGCATTGAGCACATATGGCGAAGTAACAGTATAGCTCAGGCAGGCAGGTCGCAATAGGAACATGAGAACTGTACACAGACAGGTTTAAGGTAAATTTAGGGCACATCTATTCTTTGTGTCCGGACATGCCTTGCCATGACAGGTAAATATCAGGATGCAATCACCCACTTTTTGCGCTTTTTTACATCTTTCTTGAAAGGGATTGGTGTAAAAGGCCCTGTGGTGCTCCCGTGGAGCCAGCAGTAAAAAAAAAAATAAGAAGAAGAAAAAACAATAATTAAAAAACAACAAAAAAACTGAAAAAACAGGTGCATTCGTTTTGCTGATGTCATTGCGTTCAAGTAATGCTGATGCATTGTGGTTAAGGGTTACTTTATTTGATTGGAAAACATTACTGCATATGCATAAATACACCCAGGGCCATACCCATGAATCACTATGCTGTTAAAACATTATTGATGTTCAAGTGACATAAACATGTGAAGTCATCACCTCTAATAGCCAGTTGGCAGTGACATTCTGCAATACACAGATAAGACAAACACATGTTGGCGACCCCAGACTAATAGATAATAATAATCTTAAATTAATTGTTATGCAAAAGAAGCATGTCACAATATGCGTACTGGTATTCCGTTAGACCCAGCGCGTGCCAGACTTAGCTGTTGGTGCATGTCAGACACACAGGTCAGTAGCGGGACAGGTAGGCCGATGTGAGACACATCTGGCTGATTGGCTCCAAGCTGACGATCCAACCATCTGTTCCCTTCTGTATAATGGAATGGATCATGCACGTATTTTATGCCAAATTGACAGATGAGCCACGTGGTACTAATTGGCATACGAATTAACACAATAGTCAGGTTGACAGCGTACAAGCAACCTCACACAGACTTGGAATATTAGCTGTAACGGGAGCCTGAGCTCCCCTGTTTTTTATGCAGTTTTGTGTGGCAAGTTGTACATTGCTGTATTTCTGGGGCTTTTTTCGCGCTAGGTGGACATACTGAATAATTTGCGACCGATTGTGACATTAGGCAAACCACCTCAGGATCTACCAATTGGTTGTCATCAACATAGGTTGACAAAGGTCAGCCCAGTGGCAGACTGTCAAGTTATACATGCATGGTATTGTGTGTAAAAATACACCAAGGTACATCGCACACATTGGACATTCAGGGCGTTTCCTCCCCCGCGTGACTGGTTTTTACCTTTGTGTGGAAAAACGTCAATTTTGTAAGTTTATTCTCTCAATACTATCATCGTTGTGGATAGTATTTGCTTGAAACTGTGTTCCTGACCAATGATTTTATTGCAATTTTTCCTTGTGGAAATTGTTGTTCCCAAACAAAGGTGCGAGTCGAAGTCAGCATGACCCCGTGACGTCATCAAGAAAGGGCCATACACTTGTGCAGACGATATGCAGGTTTTGTGCAGACTATAGGCAGGGCAGCAAAGTGTCATTGGTCGTCAGGTATATGTAAACAAGTCAAGTGTGACAGTTCTTCGACAAATACAGTGTCTACAGTAAGCTAAGTGTCCTTGTGCAAATGCCTCAGGGTTCAAAACCAATATTACCATATTGAGCTGTATACAACATGGCTGAAGCGGCCTATGACAGGCCCTTTACACACCATCCATCTGCGGCCTCTACCTTCATCAGGTCGACTGCAGTAGTGGCTACCAAATATCGACTGGTCAAGAAAATTGGAGCCGGCTCCTTTGGGGATATATATTTAGGAGTTGACGTTACAAATGGAGAAGAGATTGCTGTCAAAATGGAAACAATCCGGGCTAAACATCCTCAACTGCAATACGAAAACAAGGTCTACAAGATCCTTAACAAAGGGATCGGTTTTCCGAGAGTGCGTTGGTTTGGGCAATACCAACGTGAGTATAATGTGATGGTAATGGATCTACTGGGACCCAGCTTGGAAGATCTTCTTAATTTCTGCAACAGAAAATTAAAACTGAAAACAGTATTAATGCTAGCTGACCAGATGATTGAACGCGTTGAGTATGTTCACAATAAGAGCCTGCTTCACAGAGACATCAAACCAGACAATTTCTTGATGGGGATAGGCAAGGACTGCAACAGAGTATTTTTGATAGATTTTGGACTGTCGAAGAAATACAAGGATAGCAGAACCAGATCTCATATACCATACAGGGAGGATAAAAACCTGACAGGCACTGCCCGCTACGCAAGTATTAACGCCCACCTTGGTATTGAACAAAGCCGTCGGGATGATATGGAATCCCTGGGCTATGTTCTTGTGTATTTCACCAAAGGTAGCTTGCCGTGGCAGGGTCTTAAAGCTGCGACCAAAAAGCAAAAGTATGACAAAATAAGTGAAAAGAAAATGAACACACGGGTGGATGTGTTGTGCCAGGGCTGTCCGGCAGAGTTCTCTATGTACATCAACTACTGCAGGGGCTTACGGTTTGAGGAGACCCCTGACTACATGTATCTGCGCCAACTTTTCCGAATTCTTTTCAGGACATTAAACCATACTTATGATTATGTATATGACTGGACTGTACTGAGACAGAAGGCAGCACATATGTCATAGCCATTAGGACACTGAGGAATGTCCCGCTGGACTATTTTGTGCACATTGCTGGTGTACCATAGTTACACGGACACACACCTTCACGCATAACCTTGACTAGACTGGTTTGTATGGTGGGCCGTCTACCCATGGGTAGTAACAGTAGGCATATATACAGCCCTCATCAAGTTCAGGTCTTGGGGCTTTTACAGATCTCGTGATATATACTTGGACATCTCATTATGGAGCCATCCAACCCGACCAAAATAGTCAGGTTACGTGAATATATCACACTTGTTGTGGTTGGCCAGTGCCCTGGCTAAAGCACATCTGTAAATGGCCTTGGGTATTTTTACGACTACATTATGATCTCTTTCTGAATGTTTTTTTATCGTTTACCTACACTCATGCTTATTGTTTCGCTCATGTTGTATTTTATACACAACGGAGAAGGTACACATATCTTTCAATGAATAAATAAAAACTGTTGATCATGTTTATAAAAAAAATACATATTGCTGCTATCAGTGTTACGTTATTGCAATGTATCTTTAGCATGTTCTGTTCAGACGATCAAATTAAAATTAGGAAATTCAGAAGGGAAATAATCCGAACAACATTGTGAGTAAGCTACAAAGCTAAAAACTTTTATCATAAAATCTGAATGACCGGTGTGCGGCATTTTCATGGCTACTCAACTTACAAGATGCTTTGAAAAGTTGGATAACACAATGTTCTATCTTTATTCGATTTGTGTACGTGACACGCAAAAATATGTTATGTCCAATATAAGACCTTGGATTATGCCACGATTACTATTTTATGAACCCAAAGCAGGCCATATATCCTTTTACATCGTTTGTAATCCTGCTGACCGTGAGGTAGATAAAGTTCCCTATCAGGCTGCCAGTTCTAAACAGTACCTACTGCCAAAGATAAGCACATTTACTCTTAAGCTTTACAGGAAACTAATTTGCCATAAGATCTTATCTATACATCAGATTGCCATGTTGTTTAACTTAACATGTAATCCTTTAATACACCTGAAGATGATGACACGTCGGGTGTCATATCATGCTCATTCCTTAAGTATATAAAATATAGAGCTAGTAGCAAAATATCTCCGCAATTTGCCAGTAAGTTTACAATGTACTTTTATATATATATGTGCAGATCTGTTATTGTATAAAGACAACCTTTGTGATGCCCCTTTATTGTGAAAGCGGCAGTCTACTGGCTGCACTTTCAAGGGTTATTGTCACAAACACATTTTGCTTTTGGCAGTGGCGTTTTCATTTAACATTGCTGTTTGCCCCTGTTCGCTGTAGACATGCCTAATGCAGCTTTAACAATCTTACAATGGTATAGTGCAGATTTAAAACACAAGATTCATTCCTTAGTGCTTCAACTTAAAAATTCAATGTGAGCATTTGTGAGTTTACTTGTATTCTTTACTTTTAATAAGTCTCGTGTCAGTATCACATATTGATCGGCCTCGTATCGTTCACACCAGCAAAAATGGTCATGGTGATGCAATACTCAGATTTGCAAACATGGCTTGAAAATGTTGCGTACCCTATATCTCTGCCAACAGGAAAAAAATAAATGTTCGGAAGTAGCCAAATGTCGAGCTCGAATTTCATTAAGAGGTAACGTGGTAACTTTACTTGATGTAATTATTTACATACTTGATGTGAGAGTTTTACGTTTTAGATTTATTTAGAATTGCAAGTTTAAAAAAATCCAAACTGCTCCGTAACTTGTATTTAGCTTTAACACGTAAGCTATTCCTTGGGATTTAAACCCTGTCTATGCTTTCAAGTAATCGCCCATTTCTTTCATCAGAAACACTGTGTAATTTTAATGGCGTTGAGCCCTTAATTTTTGGAACCTGGAACATCAGCGCTCCCGAACGTAACCCATTCCCCTTATATTTAGACCGAGTCAACAGCTTTCCTTGGCATGTGACCTTGAGAGTCTCATCTATAATTCCAGTCGAAGTGTTTTTCATTACTGTTGAAAGCACTGAAGCAGACGAGAAGTGACCATCAGCCGGTTTTGGCTTGTTTGAGAGGGAAAGGTTTGAAGTCGTGCATCCGGACAAGCCGCTTAATTATATTGGTGGACAAAGAAAATAACTAGACGATACACTATAATATAAGCAAATTTGCCTATCCTCAACCTGTAATACCACAATTGGTGTTTAAAAATAATAAAAAGGGGTTCTGAAGTGCCTGATGATTCATTTAATAGCAGGAACCAAGACTTCATTCTAAATTTTTCGTAGTATTGTCAACAAAATTAACATTTTACTTTGGCTAGCGATTAAATGTCAAGTCGTACAAGTGGATGACCGAAATATGCACAATAACAGCCCGTGACAAATTGTTGCCAAAAGGTAAACCATACGTGATCAAAACTACGGCACGCTTAGACGTATTTCATCAAACGATTAACAAAAGATCTGAGCTTCATGGAAAGAGTTCTCGTGATATGTAGGTAAGTAAATGAGCAGGGACGAGAAACAGGAACTCACGAGGACGGACAGCCGGCAAAATCCAAAAGAAAGGAAGGAATTCTATGAAGACGGGATGCACTAGACAGGAAGACGAGCGTGTGCTTTACACCAACGACCCCTCCCTTCAATTCAATTGAAATCGTTTTTATATATCCTCAACCATATAGCTTTGGTGTTTTTCCCCCTTATTTTAGCGAAAAGCACTCATCAAGCCTCCAACTGTTTTTAGCGTTAACGGCGCTAGTTTTTTGTTTGTTTTGTTTTGTTTTGTTCTATAGTATTTTTATGTTATGAATTGGGATTCTGTGATAATGTTTATGACGTAAATTTAAAATATAACCATATCCATTTCCTCTAAATGACGACTTCGGTAGAGCTGTGCATATGGCAAGTCTGTTTCGCCAAAGTTTCGGGCCGAGTGTATGCACGCATACGATCGACTAGCAAAAAAGGCCTCCAGTGCAAGTTGGCATTTATACACACTTTAATTTCAGAGGAACCGTCAATATATGGCTTTGCTAAGCTAAAGAAAGAGAGACAGATTATTCATATCTCTGCCCACAATTATTGTATGCAGGATATACTCTGAAGCATAACTACATGATTTCACACATTTGTGGCAGGCAGTAGGGAATTGAGCCATTGAGTTTATATTTAAAGGCTGACCCCACTGGGTTAATGGGATGTGCTTGGTTTACCCTGTATAAAGTGTACGAAAACTGCAGGATTGCACGGAGTACGCACATTGGATTGTCAAAAAGTGCCCCTGCCGGGTAATCTGCGAAACTGCCGTCACCAAAATATAGCCGAAATATACAGAACACTTAAAAAAAGCAAGAGAAAAAAAATACTGCTCCCCACAATTTTTATTTCAAAAAATACACGCCGCTTTCAGACTTGCCACAGGTAAGTGTTAAAAATAAGACCTGCTGAAAAAGGTGGAAGAATCGGTAATCTACTCTAAGCTGTTAAAGGAAACTTGCTCTTGCCTCCCATCTTCCTCTCTTTATTCAAATTTCAAACTGTTCTGTGTGCGTGTTAACTGCAAAATAGTACGCTCATTTCCAAACATTTCTCATAACTGCATGAGAAGTAAACAATGCTTTACTCGCCAGAAATCAGTTGATCGCCATTGACCAGCAGCTGAAAGATCTTTTGCATTTGGCACCGCGCATCGGAACTAGTCTTGTGTGGCACGCACTGCTGGTCGATATGGTTCATATTCCCAACAAACCTTATTGTGATCTGTCTGTCTGCCTGTCGGTTTGTCTGTCTGTCTGGGCTTTAGGGTAATGGGACTGCATGGTGGTTCACCATAATGGCCAGATATACCAAAACTGGATAGTTTTTGATATGTGTTGTTAATTCACATTGTAACCATTTGCGCTGTTTGCACAAAAGCGTTACCTCAGTACTTACTTTCAATTTCCAAGCACATAATTATATCGCAGCATAATCTGATAATACTGCGGCAACGCAATGCCAGCGCATAATCCTTCACTGGCCCGTCAATATTTAATGGATATATACCGGACAAACATGAATCAGTTCTACGAGGCAGCACTGTTCAATGATATGTAATGACACAAGACTGGGTCACATAGCAGTTTGTTTGCAAAGGAACGGTATAATGATGGAGTCAGATACGCGTCAGAATGTTTCTCTTACGACCAATACAGAATAGGCCTATATTTTCTAAAGTTTAAATATGGCATAACAGATTTTTTTTTCGGAGAGACCTTAGTTCACAGATTCTACCACGTGACCATGAATACACATTGTATAATTCACGCAAGAGAGGTGTATGCCCCCAGAATACATTTGGCACAAACAGAAGTTCAAGTGACAGAAGTGGAAAGCACCTACTCGGCAGACAGGTAGCACGGCTGTGCGTTTAAATTCAGTTATCTCCAGATTTTAAAGCACAAATACTATAAATTAGTGAATTGTTTTGAGTGGACTACATAGCTCACACGAAGGGAGCTGTATTCCACGGGGCGATAGTTAAGCGGAATACAGTTTCCTTGGTGTGAGTTATATGCTGTAGTCCACTCCGAACCATTGACTGATTATTTTATCCATTTTTGGTTTTAGTTTATCTCAAAGCAGACAATGAGACGAGCTTTATAAACGCTGGGGCACCATCCTTCGTCACTGGGCCTGGCAGAAACACCGTCGCCTTTGCTAGTTTCAGAGTGATTTCCGCCAGTCCATAGCAAAGTTACGTCAGATAGTCTCTCAGCATTTGGGCTGCCAAATTATTTGCCTTCTGTGGTACCAAGTTCTTTTTAGCCTCTGCTTCTGTTCATGATGAGTGGACATACCTGTGTTTTGTAGGCTGTTTCCTAAGATGAGCCTCATCGTCTAGTAAATTCGCCTTTTCTTGTCTTCTAACAGGGGGTGCGCGCTTTGCATTATGGGAGCAGTCATTAACTTTAGCTGCTATCTTCAACTAAGAGCATTGAATATAGCGATGTATAGTGAATAGCTCTCAACCAATCAGAAGCCAAGATATTTACCAAAATGGGGTAATGCTCAGTAGTACAACCAAATTTAGGCTGTGCAGAGAATTTTTTTTTTTTTTTGCATTTTGAAAACAACATACTGTCAATTAGAGGTAAAACACCGAACTAAAAAGGACATATGCAAGTCAGTGATGTTTGTTTGCCATACTTTTGAGAAAAATGAAATTATAAACTGCATAAATGTGCAGAAATCACCTTTCTATTATCTCAGGCTATATTTTCCGCGATATCCATGGCTCTTTTATGATCATTTTGTCCTATCCTTATCATTCAAAATGATTGACAAGGTGAAGAGAATATGTATTTCACATATTGAGAACAATATGCATTAGACGACTGAGATATTTGATTAAATCTGAATGCTTTGATTTATCTAAAAGCAGAAAATACTCAATATTTTGGTGTACCCCATTCCCAAATTAAAAAGCACGCCTCCGTTTTTGTGCACCTCTTAGCATTTCAGCTGGGTCAGTGGTACGACGTAGTTTGTGTCCAGTATATATGACTGTGAAATTTCAGTGGAGTTAAACACGAAATAATAAATTGGCCTGTAAGCGAAAAAGTACATAAAAGCCCATACAGATCATCAGGACCCGTGACATGTTCCCAGTCTGCACGCTTATAATAGCCAATGCAACCGACAGAAATATCTCCAGGAAAGTGAAGGTTATCTTGCAGTGGGCACGAGGAAGACATAATAGTAGAATAGGCAGTGAGAGCCGTCACAATACATTCTGGTGATTATAATCGTGCTGATTCCAAAGAAAGTCATTGGATATTTTTATCTGTTGACTTCTAACAAACAGAGATACTTTACTTTTTGATAAACATATGTTTGCAATAATTCTCCGAAGTTTGGAGACTCTATGTCATTTACAACTTTGTATAAGTCACGCGTTATTTTGCATACGCACTTGCTATGGCATGAGATAAGTGTTTTATATACATGTACACATATGTCTCAAAGTACACACACACCACAAAAAAAAAAAAAAAAAAACCCCCCCCCCCCCCCCCCCGAGATTCGCGTAAAAGCAAATCTGTTTGTGTGGAGTGAAAGTAACAAAAAATACAATCTTACGTGTTTTTGTTCAATGTCAATCAAATGTACCTGACTCATCCTACTGCTGAATCCTTGATAGCAACATGAACGTATCAGCATTATGGTGGAATCACTTGGTTATTAGTGTATTAGGCATCTGTTCAACGTTGACAGTAAGAGATTCTCTGTATTTTATTGAGAATCTTATGCGTTATTACACACTTCTTGGGATTTGTTATTCACCTTCTATAAGATTGAAGCCTTTCAAATGAGACACTTAATTGTACTGCATAGAGTTGTTGCCTAGAAGACAGATTCTGATTGTAACAGCTAATTCATAATGGATGGAAAATGGTTGTGTAACAGCATGGAGCTAGAAATGTCCCTCCATAATAACAGTAACCAGCTAATTGAGGAAGTGGATATGTATTGTGTGTGTGTGGGCGGGGGGGAGGGGGGGCAGGTAAGGAACTGAGCCAATTTAGCACAAATTGAAATCCTCAAACTTTATTTGAATGCCTTTGGATCTGCAGTATTAACTCATATATCTATTGAACTGCCTTTAATTTGCATAATTTTGATATACATTATTTCTTTTTCAACTAAGGAGATCAATTTGAATAATAGGGCTATGACCATGCAAAATTTTGGAATTTTAGTTATGGCTGTCGCCGAAAAAAGAAAACTTGCCGAAAATATTGTGTACATACATACAGACACACAGAACAGAAGACAAACAGATATAAAGAAAGAAAGAAAGAAGTATAGTGGTTGTATACAGACATGATAAAACGGCTCATCTCATGACGATATCTACGCGTCGAGCGTCAGTAGATTTTTAATTTTGTTTTTTTAAATACAACCTAAAATGTTACTGTGGTGGGTATTTTTCACAAAATGCAAAACTAGTGTGGGCTACAAATCAGTTAAAAATATAGTTCTAGTCTGCATTGATAAATAGAATAGAATACAATACGAATATATATTCTTCAGTGCTACCTGAAAGTGGAAGGTTGGTTCTTAGTATCGTCTCAGTCTCATTCCTTTAATCTTCACTAGATGGCACTACACTGAAGAGAGCTTCTGGCTGCTGGAAGCGGAGATTCAACCCGAAAACAAATACACTTTAGTATAATGAAGGAGAGCATAATTCGGTTTAAACACGTTTCCATTCGTCAAGGAAAACACGATCGGATAACAGGTTGATGCTCTATATTAATACCTCTTGCACAAACAGAAAGTTGGAGGAGAAACTAACAGGCTGCCACACACCTATTTCAGCTTTCTGCATCCATGCCGGATTGCGCATGGCGTACAGCAAGCTTTCTTTCGGCTCGATGGATTATTTATTATTAAATTGTTAGCTTGTTCGCTTTTTTCGTATCTCAATTTAATCTCCTCTTGAACTCGTGAAGACGCTTCAACTTCTGTGCGTCATCAGGTAAAATGTGCTCGAAGCATACAATTGAAGGAAAGAACGAATCGAACACATTTATTCTTGAGCAAAAAACGACACATTGCTTCGTGATCATGTTTTGGTGCCAACCCGAGCATATTATTTTTCTTTCTTTCTTTCTTTCTTTCTTTCTTTCTTTCTTTCTTTCTTTCTTTATTTATTTATTTATTTATTTATTTATTTATTTATTTATTTATTTATTTATTTATTTCCATGACACCCAAAATTGTCAACGCAGAGTCTCCGAAACTGCTACACCCGTAATTGCCATAATTGGCACATAGATTTATCTACCAGTGAAGTTGTGCACATATGTATTGAATTGTCATATTATTCATAATTATGCAAATTAGGGGCAATTCAAATTTTATAAGCTTCGCACCAAACTATCACGGTTTTAGATACCATTCTAACTGCATTTCATAGGTTTATGATGAAGTCCTATCCATTGAGCTGTGAAGCAAAGTTGTAGGATTTTATTTTTCGCAAATTAGGCACATATGCAAAATTTAAATCATGAATATCTTCAAAACTATCATCGACATCAAATCTGTCCTTGTCAGCAAATGAAACGCAGCATTGCAAATAATCTCGCCATTGTAGGCACGCAGACAGATTTGCTGTGAAGCAAATTCACTTTTCTAGTCTTACATTTCGTTAATTGAAGCAGGAATGAGATTGTGCAGGCATTGTGGGACGTCTCCGAGAATTCTTTGAAAAAAAGAGAAACAATTTACTTTTTTAGCGTCGTACCGAAAGTTTTCGTCGTACCGCACACCCGCCCCCCTCCCCACTTTGATGAAGCACCACGCACTACCGCCCTCTATACGTGTCCATCCAGGCAATAACCAAGCCACTGCTACAGAGGGCCATTTATCTCTGATTTATCAAATTTGTGTAAGAGACATGGGTGATAAACGCCTTAAAAGCTTTGGTTATATCGCGGAATACCACTCGAACATGTTTCTGTATGTCATTGCTTGACAAAAATGGTGATGCAAGAACACAAGTTGACTGACCGCGCTGTCATCTGTTACGAGTCTAGACTGAAATTCTGATAAATTGACTTTATCACAAAGAAACTGAAAATGTATTTGAGGACTAATTTTTGAGAGAAAATATGTTAGTTATTAAAAATATAGATATATATAGATGCAACAGTGGTTTTCTGATTTTTGTTTTATGTTGGAATCACGTTAGCTTTCTTCCATTGGCTAGTAAATGTGCATTTGATCAGAGATCTTTAACCGTTTTGCAAGAGAATCCGAGATCGATGGAGCTGCTCCTTTCAACATACTTTGATGCATATATAAATAAAAAAATAATCAAAGATAGTTAACTCTTGTATGTGGAAATTATTTTGTTGTAAACGCAAAATTAGCACAAAGTGGAATCGAATCTCAGACCCGCGGTAACGTGCAGTGGTACCCACCTAGCGCCGTCAATCGTTTTCAATGTACCGAATTCATTAACCCTGAAAGTGCAACATGCCTACATATGTTGTACGCATCATCCTATCATTATGTCTGTGTGCCAACACAGACATTCTGTTTTCGTTGGGTTTCTTTATTTCTTTCCTTCTTTCTTTCTTTTTTACCGGGAAGTTTGTCTGACAATTTTATAGGACACAACATTTGGAAACTCCAAACTTTCCATGATTATAGCTTCAGATATGAAGTCATGTCCTTTTATGAAGAGAGGGGATGATGTAAAAATTATGCAAATTTGGGCCAGTTGCAATTCTAGAATTTCTCCAAAATTATTATAGGAACAGGTAACCAATCCAACTTCAATTTATAGGTTTGTAACACTGCACAGCTTTGCAACTTACCGGTGACCTCTAAAAGTCAAAGGTCCAAATCATTTGGACCTTTGAGTTTTCACCTAATTTTTATCATAGTGGACCAAAGTTGCAGGCATTGCAACACTGCGTACTTTTGTAATCTATATGTAACCTCTAAAGGTCAAGTCATTTGGACTCTTGTAATTTTCATCCAATTCTAATCAAGTTGGACTCAACTTGTAGGTACTGCATCGTTACATATTTTTGTAATTTACATGTGGCCTATAAAATCAAACGTCAAGGTTATTTGGCCCTTTGAAATTTGAATCTGCCAATACCTTGGTCAATATTTTATTTGGTATGGTTCATGTTGTCCTTAAATTGTAGATATTGTAACACTCTACATTTTTTTATTCTTATGTAACCTCTAAAGTTCAGAGGTCAAGGTCATTTGGATCTTTGAAATTTTGATCTAACCATATTAACTACTTTTGAAGGCACAAAGACAGATTTGATGTGAAGCAAATCTTCAATGCAAGTTTACACTGCACTGTATTGGCGGGTGGACAGAAAATATCTGCACTGGTGTTGACTTATGAGTAAAAAGGTTAAAAGATCAGAAACACAATGGGGAAGTGTAAATAGCAAGTCCAGTCAATGCCGTCGAACTCTTGGTCAATGTCAGCACATAGAGAAAGGGAAAGTCCAATATAACCGAAGTCTGTGATCGGCCAAATTTAGCAGAACAGTTCATAGATAGATAGATAGATAGATAGATAGCTCATAGATAGATAGATAGATAGATAGATAGATAGATAGATAGATAGATAGATAGAAAGAAAGAAAGAAAGAAAGAAAGACAGACAGACAGAAGACACAGACAGACGAGATAGATAGATAGATAGATAGATAGATAGATAGATAGATAGATAGATAGATAGATAGATAGATAGATAGATAGATAGATAGATAGATAGATAGATATAGATAGATTTATCGTCGTATAGCAAAAATGATAACCTGAGCAGCTAAGGCCGCTCACCGACACGAAAGTATAAAATGTAAAAGCATGCATCAGGTTGCATAAAATTAAACAGCACAGATAATAACACAACAAAAGTCAGACATAACCTCATCGCATGAGAAAAAAAAAACATCATTACTAAAATTATGCACTTGCGCAGAAGCTACATCACTGTGAGCCGTCCCAGCTATTTCATATTGTTTAAAAATCTTTAAAACTCACCTGGCCTGTAAAATGCTGTGGTAATCCATTCCGAATTTTAGCCCCCAGATAATAAGACTAAAAGACTTTCAAAGTTTTGGCTGGAAAGCTGTCATACCCAGCTGCCTTTTTTGTCTTTAATATATGAAGTTTTTCAGAAACCTGTTGAGACAGGTTGAAAGGTAAAACCATTTGCTGTCTCATTATGATTCTGTAAAGTTTCAAGTGCAGCTTTTATGCTAGAGTGCTCCTCAAACTTTTCCCATGTTTCAGATAAAGAAAATGTCTCTGTTGTATTGTTTACATGATAGCCGTTAAAACGTTCCCTCACTTCAGCTTCATCCGTAACTATTTTGTCATCTACAGCAAGCATGAGATCTCGATTGGAGGACTTGTTTTCTGATCAAGAAAAGGTTTGATCCTCGGCCAAAAATCTTTGTAGATAGGGCCATTTTAACACCTTTTGTCTGAATAGTTATGGACAGCCACGCTTTTTAGATATGCACAATGTCTCTGTTTCCTATAAGGAGGAAGGAGCAAAGGGTTCTTGTTACTTCTGAGCTTTTTTTTCCCCTTGACTCCCTAAACTCCCTTTGCTCAAATATAGCTTTCCGCCATTTGCTGTTCATCTTAGGTGTACCCTTGTTTTTAGCTTTTGCAGTTTTCAATGGTGTATACTCATGTAGAATTTCTTGATACGTAGAGCTAAATGCCCAGTATTTATCATTAACATCATCAAAAATGTCAGTTATATGGAAAGGAATGTAACCAATATCTCGATTGAAACTGTCCACGTCAAAAGGTTTGTAGCTTCTACAGATAGTTCACTTTGGTTCTAGTTTGTTTAAAATACCCCTTTCCACACTAAATGTCACATGATGAAAATCACTAAGACCAGTGTCCAAAATTTCAGTAAACTTAAAATGATCACGGCTACTTGTTAAAATAACGTACAGTAGAGTTGCAGACTCGGATATATAATGAGTAAGTTTGCTTACCATATTAGGCAGATCACACGAGTCACATATTTCTACAAGTGGTCTGCCATCAGTCATAGGCACCCTAGATTATAATTTAGGTCTTTAAGCACTGTTAAATATTAAGACATCATATAAGCCTTATCACATATTTTCCCAAGCTCTGATTGAAATGGATCCGTGTCCATTTTTGAAGGTCTATGAACAGCTATAAATAACCACTTATCTGAGTTAAATAACAATTCTAAAAGAATGGTCTCGAAACGTGTACTTTCAAGCTCCATTATAACGTCCTTGAGAAATGCTCTGTTTAACGTAGGTGATTACGCCTCCTCCGTGGCCACTTGATTCTTTCATTAGTGAAACTAGAGTCTAGCTTTGTTTCAGATATGTAAAACATTCCGCTATATTCACAATACCACTAGTTTCACAGTTTTTTTTACGAAAAGTATTCACATTTAGTTGTCCACAGAAGAAATTTGTAGGATTTTTCTTCCTTACTTGTCAGAATTCATAATATAGAATGGCATCCTCCTAATCAGATTCCTGTTCATCAGCATGCTCATCAAAGTACTCCCTTCCACTGGAGCCTAAAACATTAAAATATGAGTCAGTAACGGCTGGCATTGTACTGGAGGAGCAGTACCAGTCAGCGTCTTGTTCACGCATAAAAGTAAAGTAAATGTGCTCAGACATATCCACGCATCTTGTGTGGAGCCAAAGCTCGCAGCCGTTACAATATAGATACTGAGCTGGTTGGGACGCGCCGGTTTTTCACAAACACCAAAGTACATCTCAAGTTTGTTGCACCTAGGCTTGGATGCCTAAGTCAATGTTCCAACTTAGTAAGAGTGTCACAGTTAACATGTATTTGATAGGGTTCGTCGTCGGTCTTTTCAAATGCCCTTTTCCCAGGTGACTTTGGTGCAAGCTGGTGCCAATAAGAGAAACAAAAATGTTTAGCAATAGCGCTTTCCCCTATATGTAAGAGGGTTGCCCTCCCCCCACCCGACTTTAATCAGCCACTCGCCCATAAGAATGTCTATGTTGATCTGACGAAAGTCACAACCATCGTCTCTGTTGATAGGTAAGTTCACTTGTATGTACACAATAGCACAGATGTTAACAGCTTCTCCCGCGATGAAGGTTTTCGCCTTCCTGACTCCTGTTGTTTAATTATGTGCCAGAGTAACTTCAGAGTTGGCAAAAAGCCTATGAAGTCATGAGTTAGCACAGTAATGAGTTGGCAAGAACTTGTAAAGTTATAAGCTAGTCGAGGATTGCCTTGTACCTGGGCGCGCAGGGAGACAAATGTTGTGATAGGCCTAACATAACAGGACGTCTTCCGTGTAGAACGGTAAAGTCTATTAGACACCCGAGGATGAAACGTTTTGCGGAAGCTACTAATTGCCCATTAGTGCTTCGGCAAAACGTTTCCTCTTCGGATGTCTAATAAACTTTATTGTTCTATGCAGAACCTACGTTCTATTTTTATTTCCATGTACCTTGTAATTTGTAATTTGTTGTGGAAAGTCGCTAAAATAATAGAAAAGCCGTAGGTCTACCTTCATAACTCAACCCGTTCAAGTGCTAGGCACGCACAGTGACGCGCATTAGTATCTAATTATACTTTCCAGTAATTCAGTCCTTAGCAACGAAGTTAACGAACTAGTAAATTTAACGTTGCGACCAGTGGCAGCAATCTTTCTAATAATTTCCCACACCTTCATATTAAACTGAAAGAAAAAAGTGAGATATAAATTACAGATTGTCGTGTCATAATGCTTAACAAAATAAAAAAAAAGCTTAGTCTGCTGAGTATAGATCGAATATGAGTCACACGAGTGATGCAGTGAAGTAGTACCTACAGACGGGAGGAATGTAAATCGTACAAACACAAGGTAATTATAGTTAAAGTGGGAATAATGTTTGTGAACAGTCCCTGGAAATGACCTGCACTTGAGACAATGCTGCTTTAATACATTTACCTGTTTTGACCCCTCTCAACGGAACAGGTCAAAAAGACTTCAGTGACTTTGCTGTGGCTGGCTATTAATTGTTAACGTCCAGGAATGCAGCGCTATCAGATCAGATCTGTTCTGTGAAAGGGTGTTCCGCTCGTTTGACTCTATACATATCAACCTGGCAACAAAGTGGTCTCGCCAATACGGCCGCTTTTAACGGACATTTAAAAAAAAATCCAGCATCGTGTCCTCACTCCTCTGCACCTTGGAAACAGGAAAGGAGATTGATCTCAGTTGCAATGAGACACCTTTGGACTATAACATGATATTATATGCAATAGCCAGACCATTTCTGGTTGCTTTATTTCAGTTTTTCTTTTTGGCTTGGCCCGCAGAATTCTACACGTAGGCCTATGCTTGCATTGAACCGGAACCAGACTGGGAATGGTAAACGGTGAGTCCAATACTAGAATGTGCCACTGAGGTTGCACGCAAATGTGGTTGGATCCGAGACCCTCCAGGCTCAGGTGAGTACCTGGTTACTGGCATGCACGCGTTGAGCGGATCAATTCCTTTCTTTGTGGCTGCATGGGAGGTTTGGTAAGATAGGCCAATTTTCCAATATCAATATTTTCCTTGTAATCTTCCCAGCTGGAAAAGGAAAAAGGACACAAATGATATCTAATTATATTGTGCGATTTCCACTAAATGTTTAAAAGTTATAGTTTCCCAAGCATTTTAAAGTAGGTGCGCTTAACGCCAGTCCACACACACGCCAGCGTCCTCACCGACCATCAAGCACACTCCCAACTGAATAAAAATGGACAGCCAGAGAGAGAGAGAGAGAGAGAGAGAGAGAAACAGACAGACAGACAGACAGACAGACAGACAGACAGACAGACAGATAGATAGATAGATAGATAGATAGATAGATAGATAGATAGATAGATAGATAGATAGATAGATAGATAGATAGATAGATAGATAGATCAATCAGTATCAAGTTGCACCGAAAAGGTGCCAAGTGTGTGGGATTACCCCTCTTATCGCCTGAGCTTACCCATTGTGCTGAATTCTTATGGTGGGTCACAGCCAGCAACAACTTTGTTTCGAACGATAAAAGGCTGAAGTCATAAAAAAAAACAGGGAACCACCATAAAATGACGCCACTTGTTACTAATTTGCGATGAAATAGATTGAGAAATCGTCACAAATATTTTGTAGTGGACTCCTTCATCTGTGACATCGCTATTGAGTTTTGGGCAACCGTCACACCCATATTAGCGATTTGTCGCAAGAAGACAAGTTTGACGCAATGTTTGCGATGCTTTTGACCAATTCACCCCTGTTTCCACAATGCAGGAACAGAGAGCGACTATTTTGGCGTGTTAATAGCACATATTTAAATTTATTGTTCGTGTGGAATTAATTCGAGGAGTATAGTGAACCGGAACCCGAGTGATGTGAGGGGGAAAAGGTTACGCCAGCAAACTTTCTGGTTTTTTTGTTTTTGTTTTTTTTAAGTAACCATCATCCATTTCAAACCGGCGCGTAATTTCACCTATAGTAAACAATGGCCTCTCGCGCAACACACACTCAAGTTGCTCGTCTTTTCTACCCACAATGCCATGTACGCTGCTCCTTCCAATGCGGATTTTTGATTTAGATGTGCCTGAAATGCTTCAGTGAACACAGGGAACAATAGAATGTCTTGCAAAAATTGTTTCATTGAAACATAATTTACTCTACAAAAGTCATTTACATAGGAGATATGCATATTAAGTTCCCAACCCTGCTGCATATTTAATTGCCTAGTCTCGCTTGGTGAGATATGGCGAGATGCGGGTCGGTCCCTGTGGGGGACAAGCGGGATATTTCTAATGTTTTGTTAATACAGAATACTTATTAAAGGCATATGGAAATCTTTCTTATATATGGCTCGGGAAGTACGAGAAGAATACCAGTTTGGCATTTGTGAACTTGAATTTCTCAAAAAGTGCTAATTTTGTGAGAAATGAGCATATGGCCTGTCTGGGACAGTGATGCAACCCGCCTTCCCCTGTGATCGCCAGGCGTCAAACTCGTGCCCTGTGGCGGGAAATTAATATGCATACTGGGAATTTCAAGCATGTAAATAGTAAAGCAGACGGAAACAGCTTTCTTTTCAGCTTTTTTTCCACATTGAATACTAGTTTTGTTTCTGGGGACACTTTTCTTCATATTTGCCTTGATTCTAGTTCATTTCTATATAATTAATGGCAATTTTGCAGGATCTTGGCCAAAATCATTGCGTCTGAATTGTATATTCAGTCATTATCTGGCCAATTCACGCTTTTTTCTTGGCCACTTGCAGGAGCCACCAGGTGACGTGGTGGGCGAGCAGCAATCTTACTTAAAGCAAGACGGCTACACTGTGTAACTTCCTTGCTTAAAAGGTTCGGGACAATGCCTAAGTGACGCGGTAAACTATAAATTTTAGGATTTGGCTTCCGATTTGTGTCAGGCTGCATTGATACTGCCTTCGGGAGCTCCCACTTTCTGGCCGGTTACATAAAATGCAAACGGCAGCCGCCAAAAAAAGCGAGCGCAGCTTTAATCCTTATGGCACACACACACACACACACACACACACACACACACACACACACACACACACACACACACACACACACACAAATATATATATATATATATATATATATATATATATATAAACAACACCAACACAGGGCCGGACCCAAGCCTTCAAAAGTTGTAGCCAAATGGGGAAGGAAAGCTGTAATTACTGCAGAATCTTAAAAGATTCTTAAATAATTCATGATAAAATAAATTAGCCCTTCATGAATCTTGTAACCAACTCAAAGAAACATTCGGTTTATTGATTGAAGGCACCAGCAGCCCCTGGAAAAAAACTTACTTTGTAGTTTGTACCTTATACGTGACATGCAGTATATAATATAATGTTGACTCAGCATGTGACTGACAGTTTCCATTTTACTACGAATGTTGAAAAATAAAGGGTAATAAACCCGGAGTAATTAAATTTAAACAAGTTGTATATCACTATAACCATGCAGCGATAACCTTGTCATGTTGAGAATCCTGGCGTTTAATTTGCAACTGGCTGCCAGTGATTTGTAGATTCAGGTGCTGTGCGTTTTTTTTTTTTTAAACAGAGAGTGATGTGATGGGGATGTAGGGTTTTTTGCATTTCACTGTTCTCATCACCATAATTATAATTTATATTGTACCCATTATCATCAATATTTTGATGGCCATACCCATCACTTTTTTGTCACCACTGACCATCATCATCAGCATCCTCGTCATCACCATCACCATTATCATCGCCACGGCCTATTTCACTTTTTTGTCACCATCGTCGCCATGACCTTTGTCATGATTTTTGTCAGCATCGTCATCAACATTATCATCCCCATGATCATCATTGTCTGCATCATCATCATCATTATCATCATCATCATCATCATCATCATCATCATCATCATCATCACTGATTGTTGTTTCATCTGTATTTTCAGTTGACTCTTGCTCATCCAAGAGTTCAGATGGCAAAATGACACATACACACTTGCTAGCTGTGGGCAACGCAGCATGATAGTGTATCCCAGTGTATGCAATGGAAATAGGTGGTACTGGTCGGATTGTGGAAGTTCTCTAAAGTGGACAGAATGTTGTCCATTGAAAAGTTCCATCATATTGACGAAACATGGACGCTAGGCATTGAAATAATGTTGCCATGCATATATTTCGACATCTGCTCCCAACTGATAATTTTGTCACCTGTGCTTTCCATGTGTTGTAAGTGATGATCAAAATTGTCCGCGTATGCAATGAACGTTTCTCTGTGACTCCTTATGAATTGTCAGGTTTTGAAACGAAGTGCTGAATGTAGTTCCTCCATTTGGAACAAGAAAGAACAAAACGCCCAAACCAAACAATTTCCGTCACCTGCAACACGGAAAATAGCTGTTCCTTTTTTCAACATGGATGGCAAAAATATATTCCTCTGGTCATATTTGTTTCTTACCAGCAGTGACCGGTACAGACGTCAAACTGTATGACTAGAGATACTTGAACGTCTGCCCGGTAATATGCTGCAGGCATTGCCTGAGATGCCAGCGTTGGCATTGCAAAGTATCCACAATGACGTCGGTGGATCAGGCAGTAGCACCTGCTCGCTAGGTCCCTCTAGCGGCCATTTACTAAACCAATATAGAGGGGGGAAGTTGTAGTACCTCTAGTAGCTGAACGAACCCATATGTTGTATACCCTTTCTTTTTGTCAGACACTGTTCCACAAATTTAAGTACTGTGCCCAAGATCACTATTTCCCCATTGAAATAGTGCTGTAACCTGTGGCAAGGACGTAGTGGGTACGGCGAGTGATTGTTGGAATCATGCGCGACAACACCAAATCTGAGCGTTCATTGGCAGCATGGCGCTTGGGGGCCTCCGAGGGACACAATGTGAGTTGTGGTCTGGAAGGCTTCCAGAGCAAAAGCGACCTGGGCACTGGTGACTGAAGACATTAAATACGGTAACACGCAACAAAGGTACATACTTTATAATGTTTCTTTAGGTTACCCTCACAGCTGTAGAGTGTTTTTCTATTAGGCGGAAACCCATCTGCAGCCCCAGAAGCGTGTTTGCCAGGCCCAGGTTCCAGCGAGGTGTCGACAATGCAAGTGTGTCAGTTATTATCATTTATCACACTTTATCGACAACGTTTTCTGAAAAGACATAAATTATTGTCATAATTACCATTAATTCCTGTGAGTTTGAGACTTTGGTATAAACAAAACTGGGGAAATTTCCCGAGATGTATAAAAAGGCAATAGCGCCGCTCATGCGTGCATGCGCAATAGTGGCTGATGAAGAAAATCAAATCCATCGAGTAGATACTGAGTAGTCAGTCTTCTGATTGGACGATTATCGTCCTGTTATGTCCTGTATTCACATGTGTTAACGGTAAGAGCTCGCTCACCCTCACCAAAACCGTTATGTCGCAATATACATTCTATGTTGTTTTTGGTGGGCCTACTAAAATGCTATATATTACATCAAAGGCTTGGTCTATGCCTCATTGTAACTCATGCTACTGACGTTGTCATTATGGTTATGACTTTTGTCCACTTTATTTTGAAACCAGCGACAGACTAATTCAGTGTAGGAACTAAGGAGTAGAGTCTGAAGATGCGGTGACCATTATATAATCTCCAATGAGAAAACGCGAGTGTATTACGTAAGCAATGAAACTAGCTCAACCTGTAAGTCGCATAATTTATCTGTAAGGTACCATCATGGCGGAGGCAGGACGAAAGTCTGCTCCGCGGCAGCGTAGTATTGACAACTATTTTGCAGCAGAAAGGCATGGAATAACTTGTTTTGCCTTGGCACTTGTAAAGTAGGCTACATTGCTCAGTAAATTAACAGTGCTTGAAAAGTTAATGTAAATTGATTCATCACTTGGTTTAAATACAATTTTTTAATTTGAAAAGGACTATCGGCAAAAAGGGCATACCTCCATATAAATCCATTTCGCACATTAAAAAGTTAGAGAGAAGAGGATGATATACAACCAGAAGACGCCGGTACCCAGTATGGGCATCACTGCAAGACAGATAGGTCGACAAAGCCACACAAGGAGAATTGTTGACAAGACAAGACATCACTGATAGAACAATACTACTACTACTACTACTACTACTACTACTACTACTACTACTACTACTACTACTACTACTACTACTACTACTACTACTACTAATGATAATAATGGGGAATGCCATAGTGAATACGTACTTCGTTACTTGCGTATGATACTTTTACTGTCAAGTGACTGCCCCCCCCCCCGGCCTGCCTGTTGATTGGATATATGAATGTGCAGCGTTAAAAATTATTTCGTTATCTTTACAAGTGCAGTTTTTTAACCAAACACTCCGGCTTCATAAGAGGCGACTCAACCGTCAATCAACTATTATATCATTATCAGAAATTTGCAAAAGCCCTGGATGAGCAAAAAGAGTTGAGAATAGTATTCTTTGACATTACTAAAGCCTTTGATAAAGTATGGCATGAGGGTCTGATGGTTAAACTCAAGAAGGCGGGAATTTCGGGGTCCTTGCTGGAATGGCTCATAGATTATTTAACGAATAGAAATCAACGCAAAGTTTTAAATGGGCAGTGTTCTAGTTGGGGTCCACTAAAAGCAGGAGTTCCGCAAGGTTCAGTGCTGGGTCCCTTACTCTTCTTAATTTATATTAATGACATAGCAAACATTGTTAATTCACATATCAGACTATTTGCCGATGATGTTACATTATTTCTTGAGGTTGATGACCCCGGCACAACAGAAGGTGAACTTAATGAAGATTTACAAAAAAATAGTGACTGGGCGGAAAAATGGCTCGTAACTTTTAATCCCAGCAAAACAAAACATATGTTAATTTCTCGGAAAAGGATGCAAAATGATCACCCTTCCCTTTATTTCAAAGATCAAGTAGTTACAGATGTTAATGAACACAAGCATTTGGGTTTAATCATACAAAATGGCTTAACTTGGTTTTCCCATATTGAATCCCTAGTCGAAAAGAGTTCAAAACTGGTAAATATCATGCGTAGTCTGCCATCATGTCTACACAGGCCCCTTCTTGAAACTATATATGTGTCATTTATCCGACCTTTGATGGAATATGGTCATGTAGTCTGGGCTAACTGTACACAAGCTGAACAAACTATGCTTGAAGGGGTTCAACTGGATGCAACCCGGGTAGTGACTGGGGCAATGAGAGGGACACCAAACGACAGACTTTACATGGGGACAGGATGGGAACCATTGGACAAAAGTAGAGAAAAAAAAATTAATATTGATGTACAAAATTAAGAATAACGAAGTTCCCTGATATTTACAAAATGCCATTCCTGATCAAATGAACACTAGAAATTATAACACAAGGTCAAGTCACAATATGATACATGCTAGAGTTCGAACAAGTTTATACAGTGAATCCTTCTTTCCTTCTACAATCCGTCTGTGGAACGAGTTACCTTCAAATATTAGACATTCCGAGCATATTACAATATTCAAAAAATATTTGGACAAACGTCACAAAATTCCACCTAAAAATCCACTTTTCCACTTGGGGAATCGATATACATCCATCTTACATGCCAGACTACGTATGGGTTGCAGTCAGTTGAACGATCACTTATTCAAATGAGGGATTAAAGCTTCAAAATCTTGCTCATGCGGGCACTGAATGAAGATATATATCATTTTTTCTTTAACTGCCCGAAGTACAACTCTATTAGAATTGATTTACACGAAAATGTCATTAGAGTAGCATCCTTCACTCTCAAAACAGTACTTTATGGTTCAGATGAATGCTCCTACTTTGAAAACTCTAAAATATTTTTGGCCGTCCATAGTTTCATAGAGAAATCAAAACGATTCAATCCCCCGTAGAGTGTATCTTCATTCTCTCAAATATTGTAATGCTAGGAGGCCAGTTCATCTATATATCAGTATACTATCCTTTTGTATGCGGCCTGTCCTGTCTCTCTCGCACTCCTTCGGCATTGATCCCTCTATACGTGATGCGATGTTTCGTCTCCCTTACCTCTGTGTGTGTTGTCTAGTCCGTGTCTGTCCTGTATATGTCCTGTATTGTCAGTATCCCTCATCACCTCTTTTACAAATGTCCTACTGTCATTTACATTAATCCTTTATTTATAATTTTTGTTATTGCGAGAAGAGTTCATATAGGGCATAGCCCTTTTCTCTAATCGTTTAATAAAATATGTTTAAACCAACCAAACAATAAGGTTTGGACTGTGAACGGTGCCAAAGGGACTATAGTATTTTGTAGTCTATCTCGGTCTATCCTAAAATTTGACTGTTCGAGAAAATAAAGAAAAGCGTCTTCAATAGGATGTAGTCATATTAAAATGCGGTCATACTCTTACATCTATTGAGCAAAAGAGGGAGCCACCTGCATCAGGGCAGATCCATGTATTTAGCATGGTCAAAAGTACTTTCTCAATAAAATAAACAACACGAACACAGAATAATCGTAGGAAAATGTTTTAACATATATTTGAAACGTAAAGGATGCCTAAATTGATTAGAAATGAGCTCTCTTTTGGTTGAAAATGTGTTATTTATGGATGTTCATGTAGTATATAATACAAATCTGCCCTGATCATGGTGGAAACATCAGTCTGTTGCCCTGGCAATACAGAAAGTGAGCAGGATCGCAGTTAAATATGTCACCTATTACACTACCATATGCACACCTAGGGCAGTCAGCAACACCATTTTCAAACCGGCCTGCTGTAAGCATGCCACACTTCATGCGCAAAGGCGCATGTAATACTCGCCTGGTACCAACGTAAAATAATGGATCTACTTTTATCTTATTACGGTTTAATCTATTTATAAAATCATCTAGAAACTCAGCATCATGAGTGGCAGGCAGTAAGTCGTTCCGAAGACGAACAACAAATGCTAAGAAGGATGATTTTAATACATTGGTCCGGGCTCGAATTAAAGATATGTCAGAACCAGTTCCAGCATTGTACCGGTTCCGTTGACCAACAGATATTGGCATTAAATCTCTCAAATACTGAGGTGCATAACCATTCAAAATTTAGTAGAAAAAGATTAATTTATTCTTCCCTCTTCTCTCTGATAATTTTTCAATTCCCGGTTCCTGATAAAGATCACGATTATTCCCAATTGTGACTCTTGAAATTACACTTGTAGTGGCCAAATTTACAGTCATTGGATGTACACACATCCCTCACAACAGAACCGTGCTCTAGAGTTTGACGAATAAAAGAGAATTACAAAATTTCCAAAGATCGTCTCTTTAACCGAAACTGAAGATAATTCATAATATGGACCATCTTCATACCTGCAGTAACCAAGTTATTAAAATGACTTGACCAACTTGAATCTGAACGTAAAAATAATGCAGGGTGCCTGTGTTGCTGTTCAGTTGTGAGGCTTCTTTTATTAAAAGAAAAAAAAATCTGGATGATTTGTTAAAATACACCTCTTGGATACGATTATTGTGTCGTTGTTTGCTGGATTAAATGACACTAGCCATTTGCGTGCTCAATTTTATACTAGTTGTAGATCGGAATTTAATGCATTCGCTACAAGGACTGGTCCTCCACAGATATGTAAAGAACTGTATCTTCTGCAAATAATCGAATTGATGAGTTAACAATATTAACTATGTCGATAATATGAATAAAGTATTGAAAGGACCAAGTACTGATCCCTGGGGGACGCCTGTGCTGACTCGGCCCCAAGGGCTAGTACCCCGTTAACAACGACACGCTCTTGTAAAGGTAATCGGCAAACCAGTTTAATAAAGAATCATCAATACCTGCTTTGCACAATTTAAACAGTAGTACCGTGGGATAGACACGGTAAAACACCTTAGTAATATCACAAAAAAAAAAAAAAAAATCACACACAATTTTTACTTTCTTTTGTAAGTCAACAGCCTCACAAAAATGACGGTAAAAGTAAATCAACTGATTGACTGTGCTATATCCCGGGAAAAAACCTGACTGATATTCGGACAAAACAGCATGGTTTCGAATATAAAAAGGTTAAAAACATGTTTAAAAACTACTCTTTCGAAGATTGTGCTGACAATATTGAGCAAGGAAAATGTTCTATAACTGTTGCAAGAACTATGGCATCCTTTTTTGAAAATTGACACAACGTTTGCTCTTTTCCATTGTGACAATCTAATGAAAAGTTAAATAGTTTAGTCGGCGGCTTAGAAATAACCGATGTACTTTTCTTCCGCAAACGTGCACTGATTCTGTCAGGGCCACCAGCCTTTATAATGTCAAGGCTTTCCAGAATATTTTGCACTTCAATTTCGCTAACAGAGATATATTGTAATAATTGTCTCTCTGCTCAGTAGGAGGCAGACAAAAATTTGAATCATCACAAGAAGCCCGGGAAACAAAGAATTCGTTGAAAAGTTGTGCCTTGGTCTAATTGTCAGTTACACTTTGATTTTCGTGTTGACGAGAAAGAATATCGGAAGTCTGGTTTTCATTTAGAAGGAATTTTACAGTTTGCCACCAAGTCTTTTTCTTTTCTGTCGCCGTATTAACAAAATCTTCTAGTCGCTGGCAATATTCTTTTTTCAGCCACCCTTAGCATTTCAATATAAATATTTCGTAACTTTCGAAAATATCGTTTTTGGCTTTTTTATGAATTCTGTGGACCTTATGTTTTAAAGCACGGGGAATATTTGCATACCAAGATACATCATCCGGCCTTACAGAAGCGTCCATCTACGGCATACTATCTTCAGTACATTTCAAAAGCATTTCACTCTATGAGTCACTAATCGCATCGATGTTATCCGAGTCAAAGCAGGCCTCTCAGTCACTCTCAATTAATTTCGCTCGAAATGTATCGAAATTCCATGGTTATCCCCCCCCCCCCCCCACACACACACATCTGTTTAAAACAAGGGAACTTCTTACGTCTAAACAATCAATTGGCATTAAAATTACAATGGTAATAATTTGCTACTGGTGCAGCAATCCTAATTTTCCGAACGTAACGTGGAATGTTCGAGATAATCTGATCAAAACATGATAATGTAGATTCTGTTATTCGTGTTGATTCATAAACATTGACTGTAAGAGAGTTCACGTAACACAAATCAGTCATTTTTTGCCCATGATCAGTGTTTGGATCTGCATTTAGATCTCCAGTAATAACAATTTTATCAATACACAAATTCTTAGCTTTTTCAATACTTTTCTGTAAATCGTCCCAGAATTTAACATGGGAATTTGGAAGACTGCATAGTACTGCCTATCGGAATATATTATTATGCAAACGAACTTCCATCCAAAGTATTTCTAGATTAACACTTTCAAGATCATGGGGTCGTTTAATGACCAAGCAACGCGAGGCATAGACAGCCACATCTCCACCCAGGCCAAAGTTCGATCTCCCCTAATAAAACGATAGAAGCCAGGAAAAGCAGGTCGTCATCAGGGGTGGCATCACCAAGAAGTGTTTCCGATAATGCTTTGATTTAAAAAGAATCAGCTAGGGAGGTTCTAGTACACCTTTGTTTGTCATGTGACAAACTACGTATTGAGGACCACTTAGCCCCAGAGTCACCTGAATGGCGATCTCCATATCCCGCGACCACGCACAGAAAAATCCGAGCAATCCCTTTGTTACAAAGGACCGCTCCTTTGGAATAGTCTCCCCCAGATCCGCCAGACAAGCCCGATGACTTATCAGACTTTAAAACGAAATATACTCATACATGTTCATGTTTTAAGCTGCGTGTCTTTGTATTTGTGTTTAAACATGTACATTTATATTTGTTTTGTTCATTTCTTTTATTATATATATATATATATATATATATATATATATATATATATATATATATATATATATATATATATATATGTATGTATATATATTGTATTATTTTATAATGTATTGCGTTGTGCTGTACTATGTTTGTAAATATTGTTTATTGTAACCTGGGCCCGATGGAAGAACAGTTTTTAACTGAATCGGCCATCCAGTATAGATATAGTTTAATAAACTAGAAAAGACGATTTGCTTCACAGCAAATCTGTCTGGGTTCCTTTAAAATCAGAACAGTTACACTTTGCCATCGTACAACAAAATCTAAATTTTTTGTGTATCAGCCGAATTTGTATAAATTAAAGTGTAAAACTTTGGTTCTTGGTTTAATGGATGTGGCTATGTCACAAACTTAAAAATTGAAGTTGCATGGTACCTCTATGTATAATAGTTTGGAAGTTATTCAAGATTTAAATTTTCTGTATTCGCTTTATTCGCATAAATTGAAATTGTACAAGTTTAGCTCATGGTTCATTGGTTGTTCCTATGTCTCAAACATATAGAGTGAAGTTAAAATGGCACCTCTGTCCATGATAGTAGGGAGCTATTCAAGATTTAAATTTGGTGTATTCTCCTGATTTGCATAAATTAAAATGCTACAACTTTGGTTCACGGTTCGTTAGATGCGGCTCTGTCACAAAACTACAAGTTGAAGTTGGAATGGCACATCTATGTGTAATAGTTTTAAAGTTGTTTAAATTCAAATTTTGTGTATTCACCTAATTTGCATAAATCAAGATTTTATCGTTTTATTTCATTGGATGCGTCTATGGTCGGAAAGAAAGAAAGAAAGAAAGAAAGAGAAAGAGAAAAAGAAAGAAAGAAAGAAAGAAAGAAAGAAAGAAAGAAAGAAAGAAAGAAAGAAAGAAAGAAAGAAAGAAAGAAAGAAAGAAAGAAAGAAAGAAAGAAAGAAAGAAAGAAAGAGAAAAAAGAATTCTTTAAAAAACAATGTCTGGGTTGGCACCCAGATATAATAATCATTCCAGCTATCGACATGTTCGTGCAGACGTTAACTTTTCAGACAGAATAAGCAATATATTTTACCAGAATATGCAGTCCGTCGGTCATGTGGAACAGTAGCACATACACAGCAAAAGAATACCCCCCCCCCCCAAAAAAAAACCACACGGAAAATAACAAGATATTCCAAATCTACCTTTTATAGTGTCTTTAATGTCTTCCGCCTGACACTCGTGAATGCAGGGAACCATGTACCACACAACCTCTTGATTCCTGATGAAAAATATGCAAGATGATGACAAAGTTGGAAAATAGCATTCCGAAAAACAACATTCATGTCATTGTTTTGGTGTCTGTTCGAACAAATGGGTACTTCAATAAATAAAAACATGTGCATAAGTGAATACTTTAATTTACAAGGTTGTAACTACCAAGATAATAGTACTCATGCATATATACATGGTCGCAGGCAGAACGGATCTCATATATGCATAGGAAAGTAACAGTAATTCTTTCCTAAAAGTGTCACAAAAATACAATGCGGTACAAGAGCAATAGAAGAACAAAGACACGTTCATATAAACGTTATCTTGAAAAGCATGACCACAGGAGAAACACAAAACATAAATACATGACATAAAATGGTTACAGAAAAGGGTCTGCAAGTAAGTATACAGCATCTAAATCGTAAAAAAGAAAAAGATAAGAAGAAAGAACTCGGGTTGACAAAAGCACGTCTCTTCACTAGATACACGAAACATTGTATTATGAAGGGAAAAGAAACTTCCTGGGTAAAAACTGCACATGTGTGCATGTTCTAACCGAACCAATGTACATACACTTGATATATTATTATTTATTTGAGAATCTACCCCTTTACAACGGGTGCACCAACGAGCAGGGCAGAACCCGTGGTGCGTCAAACAGATACACGTTACTGTTTAAATTCGTCCTTACATATAATTATCATTTGAATAAATAAAACGATATGCCATCCAGATGGATATAATTATTGTCAACATTAAATAAAATGGCATACAAGTACTTCTTGAATGAAGCCGATCCACGTATCTTGCATGTCGGTATGTCCTGGGCAAAAAAAGGGTACACCCCATTGGCAAAGTTACGTTACAATATCATATAAGATAATGTTCTTCTTGAACAAAACTGCAGCTGGGTTTAAATTATAGTAAGTGACACCATACAATAGGTTTCAGGGTACGTGATTGAAAATGGAGTCGAATTATAATGATAGTAACAAATCGTAATAAAGCTGAAGTACTCGCAAAATACTGCTAATTTGCATTGGTTAGAACAAGCGACATCATACTTGGATTCTTAAAGAGATCATACTTCATTCAGATAGATTTCAAGGTACTTGAGAGAATGAAGTATAATTATAATAATAGTGCCAATAGTAATACCTAATAAGGTTGTAATATTCACCAAAATACTACCAAATTATAACATATACTCTGACTAATTAGACCGTTACTTCATAATCCAGGCCAGTCTAAAGAAAGATACGGCACATCAACATATAAAGCCCAAGCCGTAGTTCGTGATGGCCCCTCCTGAATCGTTAATTACTTGAGCAGCATGCACGGAGACTTGCCTCGTAGAAATATTTTAAAAAAATCACCGGAATATTCGTCCAGAAGAGTCTTTCATATTTAATTTAAAAACAAAAACAAACACAAAACAAAAACAAAAGAAGAAAAACAAAACGATTTTTAGGTCATTAATGATGATAAGGACGAATATTTTCCTGAATCTTCACGGTGCCTGGTGGATGGATTCATCACTTAACACTTGTCTTGAAAGCTATTGGGTACTACTGCTGGAAGAAAACATTATTTTGCATTGCATATTAATACTTGTGTCCTCATTGTTCATGAATTTATTAAAGTCCACAAAAATAACGAGGCGAATGCACATTCGTTCATTTTTTAATTAGGCCTATCCTGTCTTGAAAGTATTTGGTAAAATTGTGTGCTTAGCAGTTTTATTGTACTGAAAAATAGACCTACTGCTTGGAGCCTTGGATTCATGGTGTAATTGCACTGTTTTGCTTTTGATTCTAAAGTGTTGATACTTTAAAAAAATACAAACAAACAACAAAAAAACTGTCAATGTGTCTTTTATCTGCTTCCTTTGAGTGTGTGTGTGTCGATTGTTTTTCTGGGTAACTCTTTCATTTCCAATTTTGAGATTGCATAAATGTAAAGGAGCTACATCGTGCATGATCCTGTAAAATAAAATCAGCTTGCTTTTTTCACGGCGCCGAGATAATGTTTCAAAGCCTGTTTCTCTATAAATTAAATCATGACTAGTCCTAGAAGTGGCCCCAGTAATAGCTCTGGCTGCTGACGTTTTCAAGTTGTTCAGACTCCTGCCGCGTGCAGTTGTCCCATACCACTGATCCATACTCCAAGAGAGATCTGAGAAATGAAAGATAAAAGAATATCCAAGGATTTCCTATTAAGACGAAGCTGCAGATATTTAAGAATAAACACCATTTTCATTCCCTTAGTTGTTAGATTTTTTATATGGTTAGACCAGGACAGATCACTGCGAATTGTTAAGCCCAAATGTTTGTGATAAAAAAACTTCGGGTAGATTTTCATTCATGAAAACAAGATCGGGGTAATTTAAAGGCTTTCTCTTCTTGGAGATGACCGTACTGGTAGATTTCACAGGGTTGAATAACACAAGCAAATGAAACTTAACAGTGTTCCTGAATGTTTTCTTATCCGCATCAGGTGTAAAATGATTGGACTGCAAAGTTAAAATTTGCTAATTTGCATGTCCAAAATTTTAATTTTCAAAATTGAAGACTTATATCCCAGAGCTGTCAAACCTCCCGACATGTTGGGAGATCTTACGATTTTTAGCGAATTTGGCCAGTGCTTCCGACCTCCCAACATGGAATTAAAAGCTCCCGACCATACAAAATATTGACTAAAGAAAGAAGAGCACATAATTAAAACGTGTAAATTTGGAGAAAAATGGGTCCAAACTTATGGCCAAGTGGTAAAGTGCTGTCTGATCGATTGGAATCGATTCAGTATAATGCCGCTAAAATTTGTACAGGTGCCTTGAAACACACATCACATGTTAATTTACTTCGTGAACTTGGGTGGTCAACTCTTGCAAACAGACGTAAATACTTCAAGCTTGTCCTCTTTTACAAAATGTACCACAAACTGACTCCCTCTTATCTATCTACTCTAGTCACCCCTCCTCCTGTTGGTCGTGCTCTCCGACATTCAATGTCAGTGCGCCGCGTCAGATGTAGAACACTGCGTCTGTCTAACTCTTTTCTCCCAGATGCTATCAAACAGTGGAACAACCTGCCTTCCGACATTAGAGATTCGCTTTCTCTACATATATTCAAATCGAAACTTAAAACTACTCTCTTAGCCACAGACACTGTTCCTGAGTTCTATCTCCATGGTTGCAGATTTGCTAATATTAGCCTAGGATTCTCTAGACTAAACTCCGACCTTCACAAAGTTAACATCCTTCCTGACCCATCCTGTGCCTGTTCTTATCCCACTGAAGACTCCAAGCATTTCCTACTCTTCTGTCCCTGTTACATCGTTCAGAGAAACAAATTACTGAATACTGCTATTCCTTTGATTGCTCCGGGGGTTAGCCCGCATCTTATAATTCATATTGTTAGTGATAGGTTAGTTGAAATATTTCTCCTTGGCAGTAACGAACTTTCTAACTACCTGAATATCCAGATCTGTGATCCTCTCCATCAGTACATTATTGATACCAGGCGCTTCAACGACTAAATGTTTCCGTTACTGTTACTGTAGTGATGATCGGTTGGACTATGCAAATTTATTTGTATCACACTTCTCTTCTTTAACGGGTAAATATTGAACTCAATTCATATTGGTTTAACTTGTATCTTACAAGTAATCAAACTTTGATATTCGTACAGAGTTTATACAGATATAATACATTGATAACATTTGTTTTGTCATGTGTGTCTTGTATATACCTACTGTGTGTCTCCATGTTCTGGAGAACCCATATATTAGTCATCTCGATGTACTATAGGGCTATCCAGATTAAATAAATACGTTTAAACTAATTTAATAACTATCATTAACCAGTTAAGAGATGCTGTTTTATGGATGTTCTCATTTCTGTTGGCCACATACAGATTCACATAATAGAAAGGCAGTGACCAAGGGTTGCTATGATACCAGACATGAAATGTACAATCATTAAAAGATTTCACATCAGGGCTATATCCTGAAACAAAAATGTCCACTTGTTTTATTCATTTCACTAAAATAGTTGTTCAAAGAGGTACCATGAATGAGGTATTTTATGCTGAAAAATGCTGGAAATTGCACCATTTTGCATTGTTTTGCTTTGTTTTTTTTTTTTTTGTTTTTTTTTTGTTTTTTTTTTTTTTGCGTGTTTTTTTTGTTTTTTTTTTGGTTCTTTTTGTGCGTTTTTTTTAAATTTTTGACGCCTGTGGGAGGGGCACCCTTTCTCACACCCCACACACCCCCATGCGCGAAATGCCTCCCTACTCTGGTCACTCCAAGGAGGGAATTCTCCCTACATGGAACGCTTCCAACTTGGCACCTCTGATATACCAGTATGTTGCCTTGGAAGACAGAGTACCGCCGCCCCGCTTTTCATATTGTGGGTTTCTGATGACGGCGGATTTGATCGGGGCCAGTTCCTCCCTCCCCCCCCCCCCCCCCGGTAGTCGGACCGTCGTGAGAAGGTTCTTTCTGCGCAGGCAGCCCAATATGGGTCTAATAGGGACAATTTGAAGGACACATTTTTAGGTTTATGTTATTTGGAACTTCATACTGGATTTTACTGAGGAACAGACAAATTTAAAATGCGTGTCTTCCTATATCTAGGTCTTTTGTGTTGGTACAGTTATTCAATTAGCACAATATTTCGTTGATCTGTATGTGCACCAATTGATAAAGCAAGGCTATGCAACTTCAACACTGTTTACTTTCATAAAGTTACACCAAAATTTAAAAAGCAGCACAAACGTGGATGTACACATTTGTATCTCGATACATTAAGTTACTTAGGAACTCGAATTTTGACTTTCGGAAGTCTAACTGGGAGTATAGACAGTTACTAGTAAAGTTATCAGATCTTTGTAGATATGTGTGTGTGTGTGTGTCAACACACACTTTTCTTTCTTTCTTTCTTTCTTTCTTTCTTTCTTTCTTTCTTTCTTTCTTTACCAGCAAATTTGTCCGACACTTTTCTCAGACACTATTATACATAGAGACTCCAAACCTGGCATGATTGTACCTCCATACAAGGAGTTTGACCGTTTTATACAGAAGAATAAAGATATTTAAAACTATGCAAATTAGGGGCATTTGAAATTTTAAATCTTGAATATCTTCAATAGTATAATAGAGAGAGATGTCATTCCAACTTCTAATAGGGGCTTATTGACCAGTACGCATCTAGTGAGTTTAAAACTTGAATATCTTCAAAACTATTATAAATACAGATGTCATTTTTACCTCTACTAGGGGTTTATTGGCCATTGCGCATCTAATGAATCTAAATCTAAAGTTGTAGCCATTTAAATTATGCTAATTAGCAGCATTTGAAATGTTAAAACTTGAATATCTTCAAAAGTATTATAGATAGAGATGTCATTTCAACTTCTACCAGGGGGGTGTTGACCATTGCGCATGCAATGAATCTAAAACAAAAGTTGTAGCAATTTAACTGATGTTAGTTAGCAGTATTCGAAATTTCCAATCTTGAATATCTTCAACACTATAACAGATAGAGATGTCATTTCAATCTGTACTAGGGAGTTGTTGACCATTGGGGACCTAATGAATAAAAATAAAAGTTATAGCAATTTAAACTATGCTAAATAGCACCATTAAAAATTTTAAATCTTGAATAACTTCAAAGCTATAATAGATAGAGATGCCATTTCAACTTCTACTCCTGTGTTATGGAATAGTTGTACATTGCCATATCAATATGCTTTAAGGACATACACCCTGATTTGCTATGCAGCAAATCATCTTTCCTAGTCCCTTTCTGGTTTAGTGGTATCGGCTGTATATGGTTGGGCTTGCAATATATATTATTTAATACTAGGGGCACTACAGGAATCATACGGATACAATAAACTTTTATAAAGTCTCATAGATGATATTTGTATCCACTGGCATGTCATCTTTAAGAAACAGAGCTAGCCAAACTTCAGACTTACACAATATAGATTTGAATGTTGGGAACGCAGAAATGTGTGTGATGAACAAACTTGAACGAAATAGCTGCAGGTCATTATGTTGCCGCAGTCACATTAAATGTGCTAACCGGAATAAAAATTAAAAAAAAAAAAAGGGGGGGGGAGGGGGGCAGAAGGAGGCGGGAGACTTGGACCAGTAGAAATTTTGAAGCACTGGCCCTGCCATTCTATAAAAAGTTTGGACTTTTCTAACCGTGTGTGCCATACCCTGAAAGGAAATATGAAAGATAACGGAAAAGCCCAGTGTGGTGAATTTTGTTTGTCTCAGATACCAAATTGTTTATGTGAAAATATGGAAATATAGTCTCAAATGCCAAGAAAACGCGTCTGAGAGTATCGTTCGGGGGAGGCCCCCGGACCCTTCCCCCTTCTGGGAGCTTCGTGCCTTCGGCACTCACAATTTGACCCTCCCCCCCCCCCCTCCTCTCCTTTTAGAAAGTCTGGCTTCGCCCATGTAAGGATCATATATAAGCTTTGCATTGTCTGGAAATTGATGCCGGTTAAGAATGTGCTCAATTAGCTTATGGTTAAATAATGAACCAAAAGCGTACTTCAAGTTAAAGAAGGTGACATGACAAGTTCTCTTATTTCTGCAGGCATGACTTATTACTTCCTGCAGGAGCTGCTTATGTTCCACCTGTCCCATTTGTATTCTTAAAAATTACTTTTTGTACCGATGAATTGATATAGGTTTTATTGACCATGTAGTTCTGATAAAACTTGATGAAACAGTTTACCAACTACTGATGTCAAAGCGTAATATGTACACAAAATGATAATCATCAAAGAACCTATTGAAAATCCATATATTAACACTATGTGTCCACCTAGGGATCAGGATAAAAACAAACAACACACGTAATATATACAGAAAATTATAGCCATCAAAATAACATTGCTAAAAGTATCTTTAGAACTAGGAAAGATGATTTGCTGCATTGCAAATCAGTGTGTGTCTTCAAAGCATATTGGTATGGCAATGTACAACTATTACATAACACAGGAGTAGAAGTTGGAACGGCATCTGTATTTATTATAGCTTTGAAGTATTCAAGATTTAAAATTTCTAATGGTGCTATTTAACATAATTTAAATTGCTACAACTTATATTTTTAATTCATTAGGTGCGCAGTAGTCACCAACCCCCATAGTATAAGTTGGAATGACATCGCTATCTATTATAGTGTTGAAGATATTCAAGATTGGAAATTTCTAATACAGCTAATTAGCATAATTTAAATTGCTACAACTTTTGTTTTAGATTCATTACATGCCCACGGAAAACAAAGTTATAAAGCGAACTTGCCCGTCTGCATTTGAACTTGCCTCGGGATATCGGGCACCTGCTCAATTCGAACCCTGTACTACTACTACCACAACTACTACGACCCCTGTTGCTGTTACTGCTACGCTTGTACATGATGATGATGATGATGATGATGATGATGATGATGATGATGATGATGATGATGATGATGATGATGATGATGATGATGATGATGATGATGACCCACGTTGCCACAATATAGACTGTGTCGGAAAATCATTTATAGATCCTTCTTACAACGTTATGATACACTCACCCTAAATTCTGTAAAATGTAATGAAAATGTGCCCATGAGGAACCTGCCCCCCAATAAAAAAAAAAAAAAAAAAAAATCTATATACAATACAATGGTACACTAGCAATTCATTGACCGAGAGATAAGTTACATTCATATATATGTATCTATATATATATATATCTGTATATATATATATATATGTATATATATATCTGTATATACACATGTATAAATGTATGTATATGTATATGTGAATGTATATGTATACATAGATATTCATTCCTGCCATGACCCTGGTGGGCAATAAAGTATTTCTTCTGTGTAACAGAACATGCAACTTATATCCAAAATTAACAAATTAGAAACTCTCACATGGAAGCGTTATTGGTGATAGCTAAACAGCTGGCAGTGATATAAAGATAAAGAAACAGTAGTTCGGCTGAAAAATCATATGATGTGAAAGCAAGGAAATATAGCCCAAGCCTGTTCCGCAATTTATAAATATGAGAGAGAGAGAGAGAGAGAAGAGAGAGAGAGAGAGAGAGAGAGAGAGAGAGAGATAGAGAGAGAGAGAGAGAGAGAGAGAGAGAGAGAGAGAGAGAGAGAGAGAGAGAGAGAGAGAGAGAGAGAGAGAGAGAGAGAGAGAGAGAGAGAGAGAGAGAGAGAGAGATTTTAAAATGCAATGAATTGAAATTTTAAATATAAAATCACCCGTTTCCTCAAAAAGAAATGAATGGAATGAAATGATCTGAATAAATGATTGAAACAAGTAAACGCTACACAGCGCCGTCACCGCGGGTGACTTCTATCGTGTGTCATCCTTGCACAATCCGCTCGAAATGATTATCAAATGGTGAAAATTTAAACTTATTTCCGTTTGTATTGCGTCGCATGTCTTAGAGTGTCCTTAATCAAAATCAAAATGTAGTACATTATTTGCATGTTATGTGTCTTATTTCAATTTGACCCAAAGACTATGCACCCTCCTAAGAAAAAAAATAATAATCGGCCTGTACGATTACGAAACTGTTTATCGATTATATACGAGATCAGAATGTTTCAAGCGCTGGAATCCAAGACCAGGCAACGATCATGGGGTCTGAAGCCAAACTGAACTGGTGACACACAAAAAAGCATCTGATTGTTAGGACTGTTTCTTTGCTCCTTGGGGCAATCCTGCTCGGTATTTTATTGATATCATAATTTTGTCCATTCATTTTATCAGTGCCGATGCGGGACACTTCCCTGCGCCAAGGCCACCCCGTCAAGGGCGGTTAGACAAAAAGTCACTAAGGACGGGGTCTGCTGGTTCGTTTCTTTCCACTTGCTGCGCGTGCACGTGATTAACACTTGTTGCGTCATGGATTCCGGTAGAAACAGATATTGTTGTGTTTTCATGTTTGGTGCTTTCAAAGTCTGCTGATTTGGCTCAGTCCATTTAAAGTATTCTATAGTATGTTTTTACCAAATACCAATGGACATATTTGAGCAAATTGCGAGAAAAGCTGAAATAGGCTTAAATGCAGTAAGGAGCGTTGCCAATCTTAAAAAAAAAAAAAAAAAGAAAAAGAAAAGAAAAATTATATTTACCAGATGTGTTTGAAAAGGTCGCTGAAACCCTCAGTGACCAATCATACACCCTCACAAATAATAGACTGATCCTTTCACAATCTTGGTATGTGAAGTGAGATTTACAGTTCGAGTTTTGGAATAAAGCAAAGCCCTGTTATTCGCGGCGCTATTCCCATACAGAACGAAACAACCCATTTGGAGCGCGTCGACATCGAGAAAAACGGTAAGTCGTTTATATGTTTTATCAGTGGTTTTCACTCAGGGCATTAGCCCATGGCAGTTCTGCACAACGTTGAACCGGTTTACTCTGTAACTTTGATCAACTTCGTGGTTTGATCCCATGTTTTCATATTGTTATCAGAGTTCCTGACGTGCAGTCTTGTTCTGTGTTCACCCAGTTTCAGCTTGGGATGATGGACTTCATATTTCTCTTCAACAACCCGGTTGCTTCAGATTGTTCGTGCCAGCAATTGAAACAGTCGTTACTCGCTTAAGACACTAAATTTCAGTGGGGCTTAGGCCCGTCTTTTCAACTTCCAACCCGGAATGTATAATGAATTTGAAACTAAATTAAAAAAAAAAAAAAAACAAAAACAAAAAAAAAAAAACGCTGCAGTCAGCTTAGCAGGCAGGTATAATAATATGCGTAAATGGACTCGTGGAAGTGGTGGGTTGCACCAGGGACGTGTTTAGCTCGTCCATGGTTATCATGGTACTGCACCCGAACGATTAGAACGGAAACGTAGACTTTCGTTTGCGGTTTAATGAAAGACTTTTTTTTACTGCAAAAAGGTATACGCCTCACCCTGATCAATGCCATTGTGTATATTTGAGGAGAGGACAAGGCTGTGTCTTCAGAAAAGAACCTTGTATTAACCTTACAGAGCAAGAGCAACCAATGGCTTCAGTCATATCCTGGTAAAGGAAATTCTATTAGAGTTTAGCAGATCAAGGAAATTCTATTAGAGTTTAGCAGATCAGGTTGTCACAGCACACACAATAAATACATTTAAGAAGGAGACTGGGAATTTATCAGAAAGAGTTTCCAATAGTGTGTAGGTAAATTAAAGATATTAATATTAATAAGAAACCGGGAATTTCAAATTCAGCTGTTCAAATATGATACAGATCAGAATTGTTTTATTTTGTCAATGAGTAAATATATCGGCTAATTCGAGCTGCAAACAAAGGAACATCAATAAATGTGCTCAAATTAACTTCTGACCTCCTACTAAAATCTTACGGGAAACATACTTGGAATATTCACCCAGTGCAGTGTAAGGTCCTGGAGACTTGCGATGTATTGCACAAGGTTCAGTGAAAAGTTGTGATTATATTACGCAAGATGCCATGGCTTATGATAGACCAACTTATGTATGAAAACGGTATGAACAATGGTATTGAAAAAAAAGTATGTTATATGTATATATATATATATATATATATATATATATATATTATATATATTATGCCAAAGTGTAGGGTTATTCTAAAGGAGCTACACCATGAGCCGAAGGCCCGTCTTCATTCGTTTAATTAGTGATATTTCCTTGCCCTCGCAGAAAAAATATTGTTATTGTCGAAAGTTGTCCCACAAAATGATTACATTTTTCCCGTAATATACGACGACCGTGACACCGCGGGAACAAATTTTAGGTTTAATCCTTTTGCATAAACCTTATTCTTACATTTGCCCTCGTGATGCTCCTTTGTTGCCTGTAAAGCAGACCCAAGCTGCGAATTTTGTTTACTCAAATGTATTTACATGGAACTTGGTCTGCTTTGCTGGCAAACTCTTTTGATAAGACCTTATGATTGATTTGTTTAACAGGCAAGGTAAAGTTACATGCCGCGATGCTCTATCAGATGCAAGAAGCCATACGCTTTTCATTTCTTGTGAACTCATTTTGGTCGCATGTTTACCCCAATACTAGGACTTTACAGAACGAACATTACTATGAACTGGGTTAATGTTTGCCTTCTTTGCATACCTGGGGCCCCTGACGTTTGGACTGGGAGGTGTTAATGGGATACGAAAATGGCACGAGAGTCAGCTAAGAATAGGCAAGCAGATTATAATATTTTTGTTCCAAAAAGTTGTTACTGCACGTGAACCTCTTTCCCTCGCAAGCTATGGCAACATGTACATGTATTTATTGTTTCAGTTTTAATACTATGTGTATGTAATGGTGTGTCATACTGTGATGTCTAAAAGAAGTTCTGTACTAGGAAAAAAGAAAAAAAGCATCATGCTGCGCAGTTTCTTGCCACCTTTTTTTAAATTGGTGGTACCACAAACATGTTCGTACTGTTGCTCGAATGTAATTGATTAATCAAGTTACTCGTCTGTGCCATCATCATCATCATCATCATCATCATCATCATCATCATCATCATGCACTTGCAGTACAAGCAGTATGATAGTATGTGTTTAAGTTGAATACTTCCAAACCTCAACATCAAAACATTTATGTCTATATTTGTTTTAATTATAGATATAAATTTCTCCATGTATGTAGCATGGGGGTGTCTCGTGCTGTAGTGTAATATATCCAGGAACAATGTGAAGTCGGACATTCAAATTTTAGTAATGGTAATACATGGACGTTATTATGTAAGCCACCGGACAAACAAATGGACATTATGCATCTGCACAGTATTGGTCCTTTGATCCTCGTTTGGTTCTGCGTGTGGTGCAAGACTTGAGACAGGGATCTCCCGTCAAATCTCCTGAGACACCCACTAATATGTTCGTTCCCTGAAAACATATATCAGCGTGAAATTCTTTGTAATCGACATGGTGAGGAATGTCTATTCAACAAAGCCTGTCTCCCAGCAAGCGCTTATCAATGGAAGTCTGTCTCAGCGGCAATGTCTGATAGCGAGAACATTGAATTGGTCGATGATCTCTTGTGTTCATTCCAAGATCCCGCTGGTTTCGTATTGTACCAACAGAGAAAATTCAAATGTGCTCTGAGGTCTTTAATAAATATTGAAATGACGTTAAGGTTGAAAGGACGAGGGTTAAAGAGGAAGAAAGATACTAGAGCAGAGATAAAAGACGTGCAGGAAAAAGAGAGAAAAGGAGACATACATATTCCGTCTGATGGTAATAGGAGAAAGAAATCTGTGAAAATGAAAAAAACAAATATACTTTATTTGTTTTCGGATGGTGGAGAAAATAGTCAATGGCTAATACAAATATCTTTTTCTCGGGTAAATACAGATTATATCAAGATGAGTATATGTTACATAATACTGTTGTTTGATAAGCGACGTATATGATGGAGAGCCTCCAGATTAGTCTTTGTGTACTATTAGGCAATCCAGAGAAAATAAATATGTTTATACTATACTATGATTTCATGGTCAATTCTTCGATGAATATTAGTAATCCTGATGATTCGGGAAAGAGGCTTCCACGCTTTTTTCCTATGGTACCGCATGCAAAAGATCATGACGCTGAATTTTTTGTCAACAAAGGAGAAAAAGCTTCAATATTATTTTACGCGATGCATTGGATCCGGATTACATGTACAGGGCTCGCGTACGTGCATTTTAAATTGGAAAAGTAACTTCCGATAAAGAAAAAAATGACTGACATAAAGCTTGTCGTTCGGTTCTGAGGGACACCTAGTTCCCATAAAGTCTCATACAGCTCTTGGACAACTTTGCTGTGGTAAAATGAACGAGTCGAGGACCTAGAATCCGCTTTGTCAGTTTCAATTTGCCTGCTGAGCTAAACCTTGTGCCAAGGCGCCGAAGCCATCAAAATGTAACAGGTCACTGAATCGGCTACGATATAGATTCCGAGAACTTCGTGCCTGGGCGGTGATTTTTACGCGTACACTTGTTACATGTGTTGGAAGGAAAGATCATCGAGCAGTTTAATGTCCACAAGCGGAGACTGAGGTTTTCATTTCAACATAACGCTCACTGTGGCATGCAGTCACCGCCTGACGTTTTCCTCTGCCAGCATCTGATCTTGATCCAAGTCAACAGTCTCGCCTGGCACTTTTTGGGCTTCCCGGTGGAACCGTACTCTTCTTGTGTTCTTTATTGGGTTGTACTTCAGGACCCCCCCCCCCCCCCAAAAAAAAAGGGGGGTGTAAAAATGACAAGAAATAAAAGAAACAGTAAGTAAAAAACTATAGGATAATCTGGATCCCCTCCCCTCCAAACAAAAAATCCAATAACCGCCGTTAAAATAAGAATATTGCAAGTCTACAGAGGAGGATTTTGTGGTACAAATTGTGAATAATAAAAAAATCTGATCAAAAACTTTCTTTTCTTTTTCTTTCTTTCTTTCCTTTTTTCTTTCTTTCTTTCTTTCTTTCTTTCTTTCTTTCTTTCTTTCTTTCTTTCTTTCTTTCTTTCTTTCTTTCTTTCTTTCTTTCTTTTCCCGGATTAGATCTTGGATATCTCTGTACATAGAAATACTAAATATGCCCAAAATATCAACCTAGCATGGGAATTGTGTGCCTGAGCGTTGAATGGTCACGATATTTAAAAATGGTGCAATTAATGGGATATTTAAATTTTTATATTCTCCATATACTAAACTATTAGTGACGGGCGCATATCCACTTCAATTCCTAGGTTTATGATAGAGGCTTATCCACTGCACTGCAAACAGAAACATTTTTTTTTTTTTTGCTGATAAGGGGTACTTGCAAAATTTAACTGCTGAACATCTCCAAAAGTATTATAGGTAGAGGTGTCATTCACACTTCAGTTTTTAGGTTTCTGCTGTGGAAGCATTTAATCAACCGCAAAAAAAGAGTTGTAGACCTCTAATATATCCCAGTAAGGAGAATTTGAACAATTAAGACGTTGAATATCTTCAAAACTATGATAGGTAAAGGTGTCATTTCAAGAAAAATTTCATAGGTTTATGCTGCATGTGCATCCATTAACACACAAACAATCTTGTGGAATTTTCATTTATGCAAATTAGGGACACTTGTAAAATGCATAATGTTGAATATCCCAAAACTTGGGTGGGTAAAGGTGCCATTTCAGATTCAATTACTAGGTTTCTTTCTTTCAGGACGCCCAACGAACAGTGAACCAAGTTGTAGCATAATTTTTACGCTCATTTGGTTAAATTCACAAAACTAAAATGAATATCTTCCAAAAGTTATAAAACACGGGTTCGTTTTGTGACTGTTGTGACAATATCCTCGATCACTTGACCAACGATCAGCAAGTTGGCAAGTTGTCCAGCATGGGTGTACATTGTGCCCGCTTGCGTGACAAAGACAGAAAATTTAGTTTCTCTTTTCGCCATCAGAGACCGCTCGCGGCCGCGTTTCAGCGGACAAATGCCAGCTTCATGCTGTGTGTCTTCTGTTCTGATATTTCTATGGGAATGCATTAATTGTGCTGCATGTTTGAGAACCATAGCGCACAAAAAAGGTCACAGATATCTGTTATACGTGTATTCAGCTTAAGATACACCGAATACACATTTTTTCATGTGCTAGAGTTGTCATTCCCCATCTGATTGTAATATTGCGTAAGTCATCTGATTGTAATACTGCGTGAGCTGTTATGTTCAAATGAACCTTTCAGTTATATACCTACGTAACCTAGATATATCATGCGAGATTGTTCATTTCTACACCCGGCAGTTTATGTTGTCTACTCATTTGCAATTTACAATGACTCAGGGGCGTATCCAGGATTTCATCCAATGGGGTTTCCAAACTGTTAATGTAAGTGCGAGCGGCCGACGGCCGCGAAGCTGTGCTAGGGGGTCCGGGCGCACGCTCCCCCCCCCCCCCTCCCCCCGAAATGTTGAAATTACAGGCATAATTACAACAGATACTTCAAAATGAAACAAGAGGTCGTCCGCAAAAAATCTCTTCAACTGTAGGTCAACAGCTTTCCTTTGCTTATTTCAGTCTAAAGTCTGAAAAAACAAAGCTGTTGACCTGCAGAATAGTTCAATGCAAAAGTTGCATACAAAAGCTTTGACGTAGACCAATTCCGAAATTTAAATGAGAAATCAGTATGTGAAGCCATAATTTTCTCGGGATATTTGGAGGAAAAAATAATTATAACCACGTGATATAATTCGAAGATGGACAACATATGTAGAGGAAAGAGTCCATCCCGGCCAAAAACCGTGCCCATAGTAATTGATAAAAGCTTACATAGATTTGAAAGTCCATTCTTTGTTAATGTAAATGTGGGCCGCGCCATATAATATTAATTGTGTGTTTAATTTCAACGACATTCTTTAGTTTCGGACATTTTCATGTCAATTGTGGTGCTGAAAGTTGTTTTACATGTACCTTGAATCCCCAGGAATTTGCCATTTTCTTTGAATTCACGCCACACAAGATATCACAGCAGACAGAATAGGCTTGACCTTCGTCACATTTGCCTCATCAGATCTGCAAGGCCAAAAGTATATATAGGCCTATGGGCATTTTAATTGGACTGTCATAGCGAGACTATTTGCTACTTTCTTATGCATACCCCACACTTAAACTTCGCGACTGTGTCGTGCTGTTTTGCTGTTCAAGCTGAATTATCGGATCATCAACCCTCATAACATACCTGTTTTCTCAAAATACCCTAAAAGTGATATCTGCTTTTGTTTCTTCTTGGCGGGCTCCTCCATTTTGAGCTTCATACCCAAAAAAATCGCAAACAGCCGGCGTAGGCCCGTACGGTATACAACGCACACGGATAGACCGTGTTCACACTTTTGCTTTCTTAAGATGGACAGGCCCACTCTCATAGAGCACCCCCTAGCCGCAAATATGGTTCGACTTCTTTTCTTTTTAATATAGATAATCACACTCATGTGTTAGTAGTCTGCAGTGGGAATTTTAGAAGTGATAACAATGTTTATTAGGTATCATTGTTTGATTTACTTGGCCCACCGCCGGGGGGGGGGGGGGTTTCCGGACAACCAGGAACCCCCGCTGGATACGCTAGTGTGAGTCTACTTTTTCTAGCTGCTGAACGAGTAAAGAGACGATAAGAGAGTCGGATGCTAGGATATATAGGCCTATATATCAAAATCCGGTCTGTATCTACTCAAAATCCTGAGAACCTGGACTGGTTTAAACGTATTCTATTCAAAAGGACTAGAATTGGAGAGTAGGGTCATGCCCTTTATTAACCCCTCGTGCAAAGAAAAGGACTATGACACAGGACAGACGGAACAAGACAAAGCTTCCAGCAGTGCTTCACCAAGACGACAGAAGTGTTGGAGCGCTACTGTAGTAGCACTGCAACAAACAAAAAGAAGTGCACCACCGTTGCACTAGGCAGATAGTGGGGCTTACATATACGTGTAATAATTTGTAGTAATCAATAATATACCAACGTGATAAACTTGACTAAAACGCAAAAACCAGGAATAAGTTAAGGTGGTTTAGTAAATTATGTAACGGGGCTGAGCTGAAAACGTTTGGTATTGATAATGAATTTTTGGAAAAGCCAGCAATATTTTTGTTACTGCAAAAGTACGAATTGAACCGCCAAATAAAACAGTCTCTAAACTGAAGGGTGCATACACAGTTACTGGAATGCAAATTATCCCTTTGATTTGCATAAGAACGAAAGACGAAAAAAATAGTGCCATGCATCTTCAACCCCTTGTTGGCAATGACACTCAGGAGAATCAACTACACCAATATTATAGAGATGTCCGTTCAACTGGCTGGGGCCCATTCTTAATGTAGCATGGAGAATAGAAGCGTATCTTTTTCCAACATAATATAAATTCTGGTGCTCAACTGGGCAGGGATATTGACTGTAATACAGTTTTTAAAGATACCTAGGGCGTTCGAATTTCGGACGCTGAGAGGCAGGAAATTCCAAAGTTTGGTGTACTGGGATAAAAAGATTTGTTAAATAGTTCAGTTCTGGTGCTAAAATGAGGAAGATTGTCTTGTCCTATCTATTAGGATTCTCATCAGGCGTAATTATGCTGCTTAAATAGTCAGTAACTAAATTGTGAGTTATTTTACATATTTGATTTAATTTATGGATTTCTTTGCGTTTAGCCAAGGTTAAGACACCTGTTTCTTCACACAGTTTACCACTTGGTGTAGTACGCATAGCACAGCATATGACACGGGCAGCATCCAGTTGAATGTTTTCCAGTCGTTCAGCATCAGCCTGTGTGCAGCCATCCCAGACTATACTAGCACATTCCATTGAAGGACGAATAAAGGATGAATAAATTATTTCAAGAGTAGCCCTGTAGAGAGAGTGTTGTAAAGATTCCATGATGTTGAGCTCATAAAATCTTTACCATGCCTGGACTAATTTTAGAAAAGATTAAATCAGGGTATCAAAAGCGCTAATCAGAAAAATTATCAAGGTGACAGAAAGCTAACTAGCTAGCATGTTCGTTTGCGCATGAAATGCAGCACGTTTTACCATGTCTTGTTTCAGAAAGGTCTCAAGGACTCTCCTCTGTGTGCCTGTGGTAACGCTAACGGTAACGAGGACGCTTTACATTATTTCTGCGACTGCTTTTTATACACCACTCACCGAAACTCGTTGCCTGCTAAACGACTTTGGGGGCAGTCAGTATGCGGGCCCCCTTGACCAATCGCTACGCAGGCAACGAAACTCGTTACACAGCAAAATAATCTCCTTTTCAGATTTTGCCATCCACACGCTGTTATTTGGGTCGAAAACGTATTTTGGGACAGAAAAATCTATTTTCACAGCCAGTCATAATTATATTAAAGCTACGGAAAAACTTGAAGCGGTTACAGGAGTATTAACTTAAGTATTTGTATTTGCTGGGAAAAAAGAATCAAATTTAGTTTTACTTAACATACATTACAAGGAATGTAGTGGAAGTTGTATTCTTAAATAAGTCTCTCTATAGCGTCGGGTGACGCTTTCGTAACAGCGTCTGGCATATCCACCCTATCTGTCTTCGTGATGTGACGTATTCTCACCAAATATCTTTTCACTGTGAATTCTACCACTTCTCTACTATTATGTACAAGAGGGTTTATTACAGGGCATAGCCTTCTTTTCCAATTGTCGTTTAAATAAAATATGTTTAAACCAATTTACTATGGAAATAAATGCAAAAAGTCAACTTTGCAAACTGAATCGCCTTCTAAACACTGGGCACATGTAACAACCTTTTATTTTGCTCCTTTCTCTCGATTCCTAATAGAGAATAGTTATGCAGGGTGGCTCATGACGTCAATAGTCTTCCACGATGAATAAAGAGATACAAAAACTACAATAAAATAATGTAAGGTTTTGAATACATTGGACACACGAAATTGCAAAGCAAAATACAATGTAACATTTCTTTAGTGCATGTAACTGTGTGGAACACACGTCATAAGTAATGCCTGTTACACACGATAAACCTATATGTTGTATGTGACATCTTTTAAAAGGCCATTTTTTCAAGCGAAAGGAACAAAACATTTTAGTTGCTTGATTGCGATGAGTTTGGCATGTTTTGATGTCCATGACTATTCTGACAGTGATCTTGTCACCCATAGAGTTGGGACTAAGACATGCACATATTTGTTAACACTGCATTGGGGAAGCGCTGTTGGTCAGCGAGACTTTTTAGCTTTAATTTCTGAACGAAGTTTTGCCCACATATATAAAGTCTAGGGTCTAGTCGTTATTTTTCTGTTTATCACGAGACCGTCAGCATTGTTGCATATCTGAACTACTTTGAGTCCACTGATGCGGCAGGCTCCGGTCTTGTTTAGCCCTCTCCGACCAGTACTTGGTAAAGAAATTGTAAAAGTGTTTGAATGATATACCTATACTGGAAGTTATTATTATCTGTCCATTATATTTGAAGGCAATCTTCGTTTTGTTATCAAATTCCATTTTAATTTGTTTGAACTTAAATAAGTGTGTTATTCACTTCGAATTTCCGATGTAGCCATAATGTGATAAGTCAGGGGAAAAATGAGCGATTGCACAAGTTATCGACAACAAAAAGAAATCAAGAGATGCATTGGTCTAATGCACTGTTGAAATATCTGGTTGCCACCACCCCGAAATTATATCCTGAAATGCATGCATTCTCCCAATGATCTAACAAAATTGATCAAGGTCATCCGTATTTTGCAAAATCAAACTTCTACTTGATATGAATTTATGGTATATTTGGTATCTTTGCCATGTCTTTATCAGCATATTGAATTAATGTCCTTTTAAAGTGTTCAATGACCTTGAAACATATGTCAAGGTCACAAGTTCACAACATAGTACAAAATTTGACTCTTGGTTTAATGCATATTTGGTGTAAATTACCCTGTAATAGTATATGGATGTTAAACTCAAGATGTAAAGACCATCACTAAGTAAAAGTGATAATTTCATGAAATGCAATCCCCCGTGACCTTGAGCAAGTATCTCAAAGTCATCCATTTCATGCAATACTCATCTTCCAGATATGGAACCTCATATGTGATGAACATTCGTGGTATAGTTATTATTGTTGGCCTTATTCTTTCTCCAAATGTAGAATTTAGTGTCGTTTACTCCAGTGGTTAATGACTGAAAAAAGGTAAAGTTCACTCATAATTTTACCAAATTTGACTATTGACCTAACGCATAATTGGCGCACAATTTGTATTCCCATCTAAATTAATTATTGCCAAGATGAATTTGAAGTGTTTTAGATACCTGTGATAATAGTTCCAATTTCTACCACCAGCGCCGCTACCATAACTCCACATGACCTAAGAATCTTGTCTGTATAAACTTACTGCAATGGTACATGGATACATGTCTGCAAGTTCCGATGTAATGATCATAAAAATGAAATGCATTCCATTCGTCACTTTGAGGAAGTAGGCCAGGGTCATCTATATTATGCGATATCAAACTTCAACAAATCCCTGCACATTTATGATATATTTGTCATCGTTAGGCTTATTCTTTCTCGACATCTCTAATTCATTGTGCTTAATGATCTTGAAAAATGGGTCAAGGTCATGCAAAATTTCACATACTTTGACCAATGGTCTAACACATATTTGGAGTAAATTTTGCACTTTTGTCTCAATTTATTATCATAATAATAAATTTAATGTGTTTTTGATACCTGTTATGTAAGTTCTAATAATTACCATGGGTGGGGCCACGATGTCTCTCTCCACACCTCACAGACTTTTGTCCGTGTAATATTCCTATAACGGCATGTGGATGTACGTCCACAATTCCAGATGTAATGACCATCAAAAAGAAAAACAATCAGTCTCTGGAATATATTCCCACGATGACCTTCAGAAAGTAGGTCAAGGTTACCTTTTATTGTTTAATATTCAACTTCCACACATAATACACACACGCTGCACATTTGATCCAAATAGCCTTCTAATGTCTCAAGATAATGAATTTTGTCAAATAATAACTCGCTTTTCCTGTTTACCTATAGGTGGCGCCACTATAGTTTTCAGGTTTGACATAATAGCCTCCAGAATTTCATATGGATCCATTTAAACTCAACCACACCAGAGCAAATTCTTTTTTTTTCTTCTTCTCTTTTTTGTCTTTATATTACGTAATCTATGTGCACAACCAATAACAAAAGGGAACCCATACTTTTATTCATAGAATATGTCAAAAAATTGCAACGGTCCAACTAAAAAAATGTACACGCTATCGTGTTGACAAGCAATTGTTTACGGAAGGTCGGACGGACAAACATGAGTGATTCCATTAACTCTACCACCTGTGGTCAACAGAGCTGACAAGTAATCGTGACGAGTGTTAATGAACGGACATTATAGAATATTGTGCTATGAAATTTAAAACACGTAAATGGAAAATAGTAACCCATTCAAGGGATGAAAAGCAGCAGTAGTGTAATGATGTCAAAACATATGTATATCGTTTTCTTTAACTATTTCAGTGCCAGATTTTTGACTTAATCAACAGCTTTCCACCTCGCCACAGTGCACCCAAAAGCGCGCCGAGGAAAGCTGTTGACTTGGACTATTATATTCTTTTACTACAAGCATGCTAGTACTATAATGAAAGGTCGTTTTACAAGGACCTCGAGTCCAGCCCCTTTATTATGATTCAGAGCGGTTCGTTTACGTAGTTCGACTTCAGTCAGACTTGGCAAGGCTGTTGGCCAGTAGCGAGCACACTGCATTTGTCTTGGCAGGTGACACACTTGTGTGCATGCACATTTGAATGCCCTCCCATGGTAGGATTCGTACATTTCACAGAAAGCTAGCGAAAAAAGTTTGGAGGAAACTGAGATAACGATATTCACTACCAGAGGGCGCAAATGACCGGACTGTTCCGATTTTTAATCTCATGCGCCATATGTAGGGATATGGAAGTTACAGCCTTTACGGAGGATACTGCATTTCATGGAAGTATTGCGGCCTCGCACCATGAGCACGTTTGACTAGCTTACGGCTAAAACCGATTCAATGTGAACTGTCTGGCAGAAATGTAACTTCAAAGAAACTTTTTCCTGTCGTACATCATCTGTAGATCGACATTCTGACTGCCCAGGCCAAAGAGATTTTTTTGTTCCTTCTTTGGGATGTCGCTTTTCCTTTTGTTTGTTCTCACACTTATGTCTTTGCTTTTTTGTTTCTTTGTTGTTTTTTTTTTTGGTTTTTTTTGTTTTTTTTTTTCAATTCTAGCTTTGAAAAAAGCTACAATTGTGTAATATTTCTAAAACCTGAACACATAGCGAAAAATGCTAGCGATGCATTGAAGATGGCCTACAGAGAAAAACAACATCATGCAGGAAATTACATTTTCATTATGCTCATCATATTTGTAGCATCTGATATTATAAAGGCATAACTGCCTCTGTTGAATCATTCGTTTTAGGGATGGGGATTTGGTAGAGTTGGTATATGACAATATTCGTTTCCCATTTTCGACTACGTCATTGGTGCCGAAGGTTGCTGGTTCGAGACCCGGCCGATCCGTGGCCACAAAACACATATATATCTCACGTTTGGGTCGATTTTAGTGCTATAATAGGTCTTCTGTTGGGCAGCTTACCTATAACCGGAATATTGCCCATAACCGGAAAAGTACCTATAACCGGAAGTACAGATGTACGATTTACTATTACGGGCCAAGCTACTTCCCGGTAACCATGGCGTCGTCTGCTTTCAGCGACTGCTGAGTCTCTGATGGAACATTTTGCATCTTGGTGCGGCACAACTTATTGAAATAGGTCTCAACAATCATGAGATAAACAGATCATAACATGGTTTGTTGTCGATACAAATGATATCATTCTGTCATGGGCAGCGGGCAACAGCCAATCAGATGGCTGCATTTTATCTTTGACCAGTTTTAGTATCAGCACTAAGCACGGCTCCATCAAGCCATTTTTAATGAACTTTTTTTTTTGAGAGTGGATAACACACAGCTATCCAAAAGAAACTATAATTTTGAGTTTCCGTGCTTTCGATTTGAAGCATACAGTTTGGGGTGTTCAAATTTATCGAGGTAGGCTGGAACGCTTTGTTTACATACATGCAGCGCATTCTGTTGACACAGTTGCAAAGTTCCATTTAAAACAATTGACCTATCGTTTCAACTGTTTGGCATTACTTATCGATTCCAAATGTGATGATGTTAAAGTTGAACGCAGTGTTTACTCATAGTCCAACATTGTTTTTGTGTGTATCTGATGCTCTAGACTAAAATTTGCAGACTCAATGGAACTCTTTGCTAGCATTAACTTACAAACACTTAAATTCAGAGCAGTAATTTGGCACTGGGCGTAGTGATAGCAATGAAGAGCCACTTTATTCTGAGATCAGCTAGGTGGCTGGTAGACCTGTATAGGCCTACCATGCGAAACGTGCTGCATTGGGGGTAATTTTTAGAGTTAAATTAAGTCTAGCCATGATAGAATAGACTTTAATACCACTCATCCAGTAATTGTGTGGATTCTATGACCATATATATATATATATATAATATATATATATATATATATATATAGTATATATATATATATATATATATATATATATATATATATATATATATATATATATATATATATATATATATATATAATTATATATATATATATATATATATATATATATAATATATATATATTATATATATATATATATATATATATATATATTATATTAATATATATATATATATATATATATATATATATATATATAACCAAGAAAAACAAAAGGTACATACGAATACAAACAAATGCTGACGTGAAAAAAAAATGTTTTGGCCAATTATTACTTTATCACTGCCCGCTCATAGGTGGCAGGTCAATCGGGGAGAGCCGTCTTGGGTTAGCATGCTGCTGGTCGGAAGAACACAAATTGACGCTGTTCACACGCGAAACTGTTCAGTTAATACTGTGATTCCATTACACGATTTCCCCTATTTGACAAATTCTATAGTTTAAACACATACTTCAGAATGTGTTTTAGCATGGGTATTCTCCCTTGAAATATTGTTAATGTAATTTTTTGCCCGTATAGGAATTTAACTGAAGTTTTTATTTCACTGTGTTGGACTAAGTCTTGTTAAACCCATCTTAGAAACCCTATTTCACTTTGGTTTTATTTGTGCCGCTTTGTACCATCAGCAAAATAAACTGAAATAAATATACACCAAATTAAGTTTATTGTATTCAGTAATCAGAAAGGGCATTTGACGGCATTGCTTTGTCAGTTTTGCCACTGGATCTCTCTGTGTTGTCTGGCGTTTTTCCAGTACCATAGTTCAGTCCTGTCCTATCTACTGCTTTGGGGTGTTTTCCTGGTAAAATCACTAACAAACATTATTTACCACCGTTTTACAACTTACTGCTATTGTAAGATACCGATCCATATTTTGTATTTTATCCTGCTTGAGTTTAATGCCAAAAGTGGCACATGAAAGTCACGACAAATTTTGAGTAAGAATCCTTTGTTTGGTCAACAAACAAAAGTTTGTCACAAAATACACAAATAAAAGCACATTTGCCGTATAGAGTTTCAGGTTTTAACTTTATCACTGCGTGAGAAAAAAAGATGGCACGTGATGTTGGGGATTACACACACGCATATATACATACATATATATATATATATATAATATATATATATATATTATATATATATATATACATATATATATATGTACACACCTTGTCACAACTTACCACTCTATTTCATGTCGTTCATTAAAATTGACTGTTGCCGAGCTTATTTTTGTGAGAAGTGAAAGGGGGAAGAGGGCAGGGCATTTCTATGCTGGGCCGCTGTTTGCGGGACACTTGGAGCATGCCCTGCCACAAGGGGACAGATCTCAAATATCTGCAGGGACAGAAAGTCTTCCAGGGCCTGCCTTATACCAAATGCAATACATGTTTGGGCTCTTTCAGTCTGAAGAGCACGGGAGCGCGCGGACTGTGTGCAGGGCGCTTAGTTGGTCTCCGAGTCAGCATTGTGTGCAAACACTCGATTCCAGCACATCATATATCTAATGTATGAATTGCACGATTGTGTGAGCGTAACAGGATACTCCACGGCAAAATATGCAGCACAAAAAGAATTTCTTTACCTCACGGGGCGGATAGTTTGGGGGCACAAAGCTTCTTTTATTCAAAAGACAAGAGGATCAACTTCTATTTTATTCTTAAAATTTATTCTGGCAAAGTCAAACATTACAAGTGCCAAAGATTTGAGAGAAAAGTCAGAATAGTATGAAAACGATTCCGTTAAATGTAGACTGGGAGCACACGATCTGGAAAAATACTACCATGGACAGAATTCAATTCCTGTCCACACATAAAGTGCAACTTCATAAAACCACAATATGCGGACATGGAGATTAGGGTTACACAATGGCAGAAGGCCCGCAAACTCGGTTGTCAACGGTGCCGTATGTGACCCCTGATCCTGGGGTCTCCAGAATGGCGGGGCTTGTCCCAACACTTTTGTCTGAAAACATTATTTGTTCTTTTAATTTTTCAGTGGTTGCAAAAGTCCGGCACAATCGCCAGTATTTGTTGTCAACGCATGCTTCGATTACTCAAAATTCCCAAACCTTGCCTGCTTGACTGACCTTCAGTCTGTGCCTCACACTTGGCTCGCAAGCCACCATTACCAGCACATGCCACAGATGTGAACAGAACAGACAACACCAAAACTGGAGAACAAATATGCATGTCTAACTGGCAAAGACAAATTTAGTTTATTATATATATATATATATATATATATATATATATATATTATATATATATATATATATATATATATATATATATATATATATATACACTGCTAAGATCTAACCATATTCAATATACAGAAATTATTTGACGGCATCATCAAATGTTCTAAAGTCAGTCTGAGATATTTCAAGACATTTTCAAACATTGTGAATTCTATCACCCATGTTGTGGTTGAAAATGCTTGAGAAAGCTGGTAGGGAAAACGTTGAAAAGCTTAAATCAATCTTCTGAGGTCTGGAAATTTACAAAACCTGGCCTATAATTTTGGAGATGTTTTACAATGTACAAAATCCCAGGTAAACTGCATATCTGTGATGATGTAATGGAAAGTCGACTAGAATACATTAGATGATATCTGCAAACGTAGAAAATCTTCAGATTAAACTACAAGCATGTCGCATTAATGATTATATTACACACACACACACACACACACACACACACACACACACAGATAGGTCACCCCAGATTGTCTCCGAAATATCACACTAAACATTGTATCACAATCACCGAATCGACTTTACACCTCTTAAAAACCGACCATGGTATCGTTCTCTTCAGTACATTCATTTTGCAACGACAACGTAAGTTTTTGTTATGTGCTGCGCCTTGACCAATCTCACAAAACCTTCAATAGACAACCGTCCCAGGCGCTTTGTAAACATTGGTATGGGTGCAAAAACTCTGATTTACTGGAATAATCTGACATCAGTGAAATGGACAACATATGACCTGTGAACAAATTCACTTGCTGAGGATTTATCCAACTGTATCGTTGCGTTTCGTCTGTCCAAGGAGGGTAGAGCTCGAGGGTAGAGAGATCTACCCTCCTTGGTATGTCTCTGAATGAGTGACGGAAGAAAGAAAGAAAAAGAAGCAAGGAAGGAGATGATGAAAGAAAGAATCTCTAGTGTTTAAATCAATGGCAACCATATATTTTTTTATGATAAATTAGTAATATTATCATTTATTAAGAGGTATATGTCCTGTTTTCTTCCTGTTCCCTCTTTACCCCAGTCTCTAACACTACTATAATTATTATCTTTGGTTTGTTCTGATTACTCCTGCTATTTTGATCGTTGGTCAGTCTCAAATGTGTGTTTTGGCTGTGTATGTTTATGTTCATTTCAACTTGAAACAATGTATTATATATATATGTATATATATATCTATATATATATATATATATATATATATATATATATATATATATATATAATATATATATATATATATATATATACCCCTCTTCCTTAATTCTTTGTTTGCCTTAAATTTTAACAGGGCCAAGTTTTCATGTCACTGATGAGATTGTCTACTTTAAAACAATATGGTAATGTATCAAAAGTTGATAATCTATTTTATACATTGCACTGTTATATTCAATTCAGTGCATTATTAAGAGAGTGACGTATAGCTCAAAAGAGAGCACTAGCAACAGCAGTGTTTCCTAGGTGATACCAAATTAACCACTAGTGATACATTACCGTTGCTCACCCGTGTAACCCCTTCATATTTTCCAAAGTCTAAACTTGTCATCATACTTCTGGCCAAGAATAACGGCCTCCGAATTTGGTTTCTATGGTAGAACTAATTTGAACGATAATTTTGTTCATGAGTTGTGTTTGTCTGTCAACGGGGTTTGCTTGCTGTTTTGAACAATCCACTTGTGCAGTCTGAACGCTGTTGTCCCATACCTGTTCTCTGTAAATTATATCATTTCATACACATTGCAAACCAAATTGGGATCAGTGCCAATCAGAATTTTCAGTAATCACATTTTGTCATTTGGGTACCACTAGTGCATTTTTTCTTTACCTTTTTTTCTTTTCTTTCTTTCTTTCTTTTTCTTTCTTTTTTTTGTTATTTGAATATTTCAAAACTCTGTCGTGCATGTATATTTGAACTTTAAACAATCTGAAAATAAATATGTTTTAATTAAACAATTTTGATACACAACCGTAGCTTCTCGCGTATGCGTTGCTAATGATGTAAGAAATACGAACTGGTGAAAATTAATCGCCCCAGAACAAACTACATTTTATTTCTTATATATTTTCTAACTGGATAAAATCAAATGATTCTGAAACCTGAAGATTTGTCCATGTGTACGAACCACAAAATTTTCCAAAATTAATAATGAAATTATTCATATTGAACAAGGAAATGATACATCAATCTAAACAAATTCACTTATTTACTTCAAGTCAGTAAATTAAGTAGCATAAGGCAGTGTTGATGTCAACGTTTAGTAGACATATCCTTGTTTTATCAGCTTAACGTTGATTTTATCGCTGTGGCAACGTTCTACTTCTCACAGTGAACAAACTAAACAAATATAACTGCGTATAAGCCAGCATTATCAGAAAGAGTCACTGAAGTCCCTTTTCTCCCTTTTCTTTCCTTATTATTATTATTATTATTATTATTATTATTATTATTATTATTATTATTATTATTATTATTATTATTATTATTATTATTATTATTATTATTATTATTATTTGAATGACCCTTTTATATGATATTGTCCTTCATGTCATACAATGTCTGAAACAAAGAGGTCCAAAACGGCACAAAAACAATGGAACACTTCTAAAATTTGAAATCACCGGTACCCGGCGACTTTGCAAAGGTCCGTCGGGCATTATTTTCAACTTACGCATATTTACCAAGTAACTAAACAACAATTACTTCTCAGTTTGATCAAATGAAATCGTAAGTTTAATTACAAGGCACAGTCGACACGGCCCAGCAGAATAAGACAAAAATGATATGGGTTTGAATTCCTGATATAAAGATGTAAACCCGAGGTCACAAAAACAAATCACCCTTAGGGTTGCGTACCAAATAATTGTCACGTGACATATATACTTCTTTTGTAACTCATAGAGACAGAACATTCCTGGAAGCTGACTCCACAACTGTTTTATTTCGTGTGGTAATTGACATGCATATTTATGGGACCTAATTTGTGTGAATAGGACAGCGACGGAGACCTCGGAATTTTGTATGACTATGAGAGCGACGGAGACCTGTGTGTGTATATATGTGAGAAATAAGGAGAGAGAGGGAGAGAGAACCAGCCCATGCATGTAACTTCGTGGATGAAAATGAAAAAAAAAAAAAAGAAAGGAAAAACAAACAAAAAAAAACAATGCCGATCAAATAAACATTTAATACTGATGTTCCGGATGTACGAAAGCCTAAAAGGTCCACAAATTAAAAGAACAATCGAAATCTTGATTTTTTTTCTCGAAATTTCGACTTTTTTTCTCGAAATTTTGATTTTTAAATCTCGCAATTTCGGGATGTTTCTCGAAATATCGACTTTTTCCCGAAATGTCACCCTTTTTTCTCGAAATTTCATTTTTTTTCTCTAAATATCGACTTCTGAAAGTCGAATAAACATGAGGTAATAAAATTCAGTCAATTTTTTGTGGGAACTCTAAAGCTGAACCAGTCATATGCGTCAAACAATTTCCTTGAAGACCTTGTCTGATCTGGAATTTTTGTGAGACTAAACAACAAGTAAAAGTACTTCTACATATACAGATACACACTCTACAACTTGTAAAATTTTACACGTTTTTTTGCAAATTCTTACAAGTTAATAGTCTAGAATATGCAGATATTATGCGCTTGTCTTTTCCATGATTATGCTGAAAGACAGCGCCCATTGAAAGGCATTGCCTTAACACATGCTGCTTTAACCCCGAAAACCGCATTTGAATGAAATCGATGTCAATCTTAAGGTTGGCTGGATTTTATTTATGATAAACATTCACTTTTTTGTTGATTTTTTTTCTCAAAAAAGTAACACTGCTAGTATACGCCCGTTTTAACGACTTTCTTTTGTGCGAGAGCAGCGCATTGCATAACAAAGTAACAAAACGTTTTAATTTTGGCGCTCAAGGAAAGGACAGAAAACTTGGTAATTTTCAAGCGTAAAAGAGTTAATATGAAAAAACCTGGATTGCTAGCGGGTTGTGACCGGTTTCTTCCCGGTTTTTGGAAACAGGCTGTAGCTGCGAACCTGTATAGGTAGTCAAAAGATGCGCTGAAGGAGGCGGCACTTGAAGAATTCATACCGTTGTAAGCAAGCGTCTTACACGCTTGCCCTGTGGGGGTCTATCGGCTCTCTATTCAGAGGAAAAGCATCAAGACTGGCGCTGGAGGCGCACTGCAGTTTGAGGAAACATATATATTGTTGACTTCATTTGTAAAGTGCTGCTTAAAACATGTGCTTGTTCACGTGTTTTTTAAAAGATGAATGTTAATGTAAGCGACAGGGTCTTTGTGCAAGATGTCAAACTTAATCTATCTGAACGTCTCTCTTCACTCCTTCGTCAGAGACTCGATCGTATAGTTTGCGTTTGTTCACAAACTGGGACTAGACATGCACTTTGATCCTCACCCCCCCCCCCCCCCGAAAAAAAAAAAACAAAAACAAAAACAAAAAAACAACGTGCTTAATTACATACGCCGTAGTTTAATACGGACTGCAGCATAATTTTGTGTATTCACACAGCATTGGTGGCAATTTTTCCCCCGTGTTTTTTTTTTTTTTTTGCTTTTTGTTTTTTTTTTAAACATAACTTTGAGCGGAGATTTGAAGCTCAATTGAGTTTCCTGGCGACAGAACCTATGGTCCGTCCTCAACGCACAATTAGCTTTCGTTCCCTTTGCCAGGCTGTCTTTAAACTCGTCATTTTTGTGAAAGATCTTAATTTAAACATACTTTATTTATAAAAACAGTTGGTCAACAGGCAACGTTTTCACTGGGAACTCTGTACATAAATCGACAATACACACAAATGTCAGCATAACGTCTAGCTAACCGATAGATGACGCACGTTAAGGTCCAAATTGACATGGGATCGGGAGAGTAATTCTGTTGATACATGTACTTTGCAGTCGGACGGAAATATTTTCAAAATGTACAAGATCGATTATATGATAATGATGATGATACAGCAACAAGATACGAAATCAGGAAGGCCAAGTGTAAACTGGACTACTGAAAGGATGTATCTCCGTCAAGCCAATTCCCCGCATTTACAATAATTTGTTGCTCTGTTTTCATTAGTTCTGAAGAATTACTAATAGCTAAAGCTAAAACTAATTGCCTTGAATTTGCACATGAGTACACGTTGAGACCTCTAGACACCAGCATGTTCACAGGATGTCGCTGTGTTTTGGTTTTTATGTTTTGTGTACTTTTTGCCAGTTTAACAGGGTTCTCTGCTAGTGTGTGTGTGTGTGGGGGGGGGATAACTGTCCTTCAATGAGGTTTGCCGGGGGAGGGGGGGTCAATGTCTTTTTATTTAGTCCTCAACTTTCATTCCAAACGTTTTAGTTGTACTAGGTAGTTATTGGGCAACAATATTTTGCAACAAAGTTTTAAAAGCACATTTTGGGCTGTATCATTTTTCTACGTAATGTGAAAGTGTTTGTCACCAAATATGGACATGCAGACACCCTGCAAATGCCTGTTTGCTAAAATTTAATATTATCATCATCATCATCATCATCATCATCATCATCATCATCATCATCATCATCATCATCATCATCATCATTATCATTATTATTATTATTATTATTATTATTATTATTATTATTATTATTATTATTATTATTATTATTATTATTATTATTATCATTATTATTACACGATGTTTTACAAGCTAACCCCAACCCCAGATTAAATTTATAAACAGTCGACTAGACTTCCCTGACAGGTCATTAAAACCCTACGTCCGCTGCATATCACCTTTTGCTGAGAGCAATAAAACTTAGCTGCCGTGCAATGTATCGTCAACAGCTTTTATATTTCAGGTTGAGCATCTAATGATGTTGAGCCAACTTTAATTACGTGGGGGTTCAAAAAGTGATTATTCGCTTTCTGTCTAGTGTAACTACATGCTTCAACATCTAAAAAACGTTATCTTTTGTTGGCTATATTGGTCATTGAGGACCATTCCATTGTAAAGCTTTTGGTATCACGTTTTACTGACACTAAGCAGGCAGTCAGAGCAAAGTCAAATTTTGATGCCATGATCTTTTTCATTCTGTTCTATTCTATTATTTTTTAATTTATTTATTTATTCATTTATTTATTTATTTATTTATTTATTTATTTATTTATTTATCTATCTATCTATCTATCTATCTATCTATCTATCTATCTATCTATCTATCTATCTATCTATCTATCTATCTATCTATCTATCTATCTATCTATCTATCTATCTATCTATCTATCTATTTTTGGCAGGGGGTGTCTTTGTTTGGTACAAGTGAAATATATAGTCGTAGTTTGTCTTTATGCCGATTTAGCCACCGGCTTTTTTGGTTGGCTTCAGTCGCAAATCTGGGGTGGGGAGAAGGGCGGACTAGATGTCAAGCAACTGCGCATATCACTTTTTTCTTGCTCACAAACTGGAAGTGAAATAAAACAGAAGATATTTTAAAATACCTGAAGTAAGATACAACAGATGAAGTCAAGAGGGCCATCAATTCCTCCGCTTCTCAAGAAAATTGCTCGGTTCGTTTGTGGAGTTGGGAATACACGAAATTTTGACCGTTAAGCATAAGCAAAGCGAATCCACATTTGGGGTTCGTTGTAACCAAAACGACGCCCTTGGTCGTGATTTAATATTTACACGTACAACGTACCTAATTACTGCTTCGGTTCATGATGATAGAACCGTGTAGCTAATCATATTAACAGCTTAGCCCATAGTCTTCAACTAAACCAATTCTTTGTGAGTTTTACTTTGCCATTTTGAATTACCCGAGTCCAGAACATGGAAAGCAGTGGGGAGTGGTTCATCACCTTAGGGACCAGCCAAAATTATCAACATTTTCACATTAGTACACAGAGTACTATTTCATAAGACCCCCCTCTCCCCTTGAAATTAGTACTTTAAAAATGTTGTTTTTTAAAACTAAAATGGAAAACTATTGTTTGGCCACATGTGCAGACTCTAAAACCTGTGCATCTAATGTTCATTCAGCTTCTCATGCAAATATTTCATAAATATTTAAGTCTGAGACATGTATTGGTAAGCAAAAAAAAAAAAAAAAAAAATCAACATTGTCATGTAAAAAAAAAGAACACTGACACTCTGCCCCCTCCGCCAAAAGTATACTCTCTGTACTAATGTGAAAATGTTGACATTTTTGGCTGGTCCCTTAATGATTTGCAGAAGCATATAGTCATGTTACATACAGCGTTAGAGGGAAGAGTTCATAGTGCTGGATATCTTTAGAGAAGAATAATGATCAAATACAAAAAAATCTACAAATTTGCAGAAAGATACAAAAGAAAAGACTTGGGTAACTTTGTTGTCATCTTATTAAAATTTTATCAGTGCATTTCGAAATGATAATATAAGACGCGTCTGCTTTTAAAAAAAATCTTCCACGGGGGAATGAACTGGAAATCGAAATTTTTAACGCAGGGAACTTCTCACTTACGGGGTGGGAGGAATGATGGAAAAGAAGAACAAAATCCGTGGACCAGCCTGAAAATGACGAAAATTTGGTACCCTCCCTGGAAGATTTTCATTGTTCACAAACCCATTGGGAGAAAATGCAAACTGGAAATTGAATCAGACATGAAGGTAAAACACAGTATATCACAGAACTGGCAAATCAACACATTGCTATACTTTGGCCATATTTATTGAATCATCTGTGCTCAGAATAGCATGCTACCTGAAACCTTTAAATAAGGTCCCAAAACAGCGTCGTCCGTGACTGTTTACTGACACGGCATGCACCTCATCGGCAGACAGACACATTCCGCAGATATTGACGTGTTATCACAGCAGATTCCACGCACACCAACCGAAGTTTTTCGTGATATCCTTTCAGTAACCGTACTTTCTTCCAGCATTCTGTTATGTTTAACGGTTAGAGCACAAAATACTTGCACCTGCATTCGAAAGGACGGTTATTGTTAGTGGCGCGTTTTGATGGAGATATCGCGTTTTGGGTAACTGAGAGAACATACAAGGGTGTTTCCTGACATTACTTTTCATTGTGTTTAAGATCACAAGATAATGATTGTACAATTGATCATATTTTGATGCTTTGTCACAAGATGCCAGTGACATTTACGCATTATTGACATATTGCGCAAAGTCTGCTTTTGAGAATTTTGTATTTGAGTAGAAAATTGTTCTTCTTCACTTCCTTTTTTGCGGGGGGGGGGGGGGGAATAAAGGATCTAATCTTAAGAAAAGCGTCACCGAATAGTCTGCTGGGATGAAGGTTTATGTTAACCTTCTGTCTATGGAGTGCGCAGGGGATAAATCCGAAAGCTAAAACTTTTTAGGAAGTGACAACATGCATACTCGGCAAGTGGGTTTGATGCGGAATTCATTAAAAAATTACTTAGGCAAACTGTAAAAAGTACAAAAAAGACATCTCACAGGACGAAAACGGTAATCGTAAAACAGTGGGGCAAATCAGTGCACAGTTTGTCGGTGTCACGGGGTACGGGTGATCGCAGTTAACCATGTTCTATTGTTCTGTGTGCAGAGGAAGGGGGTCAAACTCTGCATGATACTTTAAATGCTAGTGATGGTCTAGCCACTAAGTATAGTTTAAGCCACGGAGCCAGTACATTAGTCTGACTCTGTATCTTTCACGTTATAATATCCCACTGTTTTAACAACAACGTTTTTATCCCTACTGCGTTCATTTGCCTTTGATGTGAAGGAAAGACCTGAAATGTAAATCCTATAACTGCATGCTTTCTGTTAACATCAAGTCCAATAGCAGTCACATTTTCTCGTTTCTTTAGCTGATCTGGAGCCAGACTTTCTTGTGAAAAGCTGGTGAGAGACAAAACGAGAATACTTCAAGCATAACATTCTAGGAACTTAAATTAGACTTAAGGGAAAAAACCACCAAAGAAAGATTTAATTATATTTTAAGTGGATGTTTCAATTATAGCCTCAAAACTTTGTACCATGCGTGCAACCTGTTTAGCTACTGTTTTCACAGATACCATAAAAATCCTTAAGGCTCTTCTTCAAAATACAACACAGAAATGATGCACTCTTGACAACAAAATAGGAAGGTCATTCCAAAAATTCCTCCTGTCTATGTGCACAGCAATTACATTGCGTTCCATATCGGGAGACTAACTGACTGACGATACCTAGAATTTTGTTAGCCATCATAAATTGTCAAGTTTATTTAACATATGTGGTTCAACGTAAATGCCAATATACAGTTTCCAGCATTTGGTTACTATAATAGGTACATTAGTAACAAATAAAATAAATGTATTAGCCAACAGAGTATTAAAATCCAGATTCATTGTACTTTGAAAAGCCAATGTTAAGAAAACAACATTTGCGATAGCCATTTTGCTGTTGCCTTTTATTTAGTTGTTGTTATTTAACTTTGACTCTCGCGGGGTCTATTCACCATCATAACATATGCTCTGCGCGGGCATCAAGTAAATCAAGCAAATAACTACATTTCCTTGATTAAAAGCTGCTTTAAAGAATCAGGCGGTGCAATATTTTTATAGTTCCTCGGCCGTACATCCTGTAATAAGCTGTCATTTATCGGAATAAAAACAGTTTGAGTGTCGGCGCATGGTACTGTTTAGTATTCGTCCAAGATAACATCTGCCGACAGGTTTGGGGCTGATGGAATTGTTACGGTAAATCGCACATCGTTTCTCTCGCCAATGACGGTATTTGTTGGTGTCATATTGTATTTGGTATAGACAGAGAGCCTATTAAATTATCTTAAATCGGTGCCATGTCTCCGTTCTGATTGAGAGTTGAAAGTTGCTCCGGACAAAAGATTAGATCCACACTTTATATCTCGTTGCATTCTACAAGAGCTTTAAGTCGAAAGGAAAACAATTCGGCAACGTTAAAGAATTAGGAAAATAACGTTTACGTTTGTTACATAGCAAGTCGGACAACACAAATGAGCTCCAAACGGGATTATAGGTTTATGGCGAGTCATGGATAAATGGATAAAAACTGAAAGGACCTGGGCAAGCATGGAGGTATAAGTGAAGGAGACTCCGTCAGACTGGCCAGACCATGCAGAAGTACGCCTTTTGATGGTTCAATGAGCCTCAATTGCCTAAAATACTTCATGCGGATGCAGACAGTTATATATGCTTCCTTCAGCCTGTTATACCTCGGCTCGTCCAGTATAGAGAACCATAGTTCTGCCGGATTTGTTGTGAACTGCACAAGTGACTTTAAGCGCTCGTAAAAATGACAAGTTTGTAGATATTCTCATGATTTCGACCAAAAAAAGGCATATTATGGGGCTGAATCAACAGTTTTCCTCGGCGCACCCGGGGGCTAATTTGCCCAGGATGACTCGAGCAAAACTGTTGACCACTGGCATGTTAAGCTTCTGTCAAGCCTCCCCTGACATTTTCATGTAAAGTATCTTTAAAAAGGACAATATTTAATAAAATGGATGAAGCAGACGACATTTGATAATAACTATTGCTGTAGAGTAGCTTGACCAGGGAAGCGA
>CAXHWN010000539.1:0-40000 GCA_964020975.1 Hermodice carunculata
CGTGCTTATAACCAGGATTGTAAAATTGTACAATTGTACTTTTCACGAATAAAATATGTTTAAACCAAGTATGCTGAATGGAGCATAAATTACTCCAATTTTTTTTGGTGGGAAATATATACGTATAAGTGAAAATAAGGTGACCGCTATCACCACACATATTTGAATGTGATCGCCGAAAGAACCCGAAGCTCACGTACAGAATTTCTTACTCTGACTCCGAGTATATAATGCTACAAAAAATTTTTAATTAGGAGGACATTCTGGCACTTTCCACGTGTGTGATATGTTGGTTTTCCTTTGTGGTGTACTGTTTTCATGATATACATATCGTGTGTCATGTTTAATTCGGGGAGTGCTCTTTAATTTATTCTGGCATAAGAATCAACGACTATGTGTGGTGCTTCCATTTATGATGATTTTGTGATAGTAATAACCGTTCGTACTTTGAGATTCGCGTTGTTTAATAATCGTAAAAACTGTATTAAACCACAATTTGTAACCTCCAAAGCGCTTCTTGCGTAAAAACCTTCCTCTTGTATGCAGCAGTAGTTTAACCAACACAGTGAAGGTGATCGTTAAGTTCCAGCACACCCAAGGGTGTGATAGTTTGAATTTGGAACACGGGGTCCGGATCAAGTTACAAAATTGTAATTCGTCAGCGAATTATGGTGGCACCATTGAATCAAATTTGCCGTAGACCGCTATTATACCACATCCTGGCATATCTGACAGTGAAAGCTTTAACTTTAAGGAAGGCTATGCTCACGCATTAAGTTCAAGTCTAAGTTACAAAATAAGAAGCATTAGCATATATGATGACCACCAAACTTTTGACTTCGCCCTATCTGACATGAGTCATGTTGGATTTTCACCTATCGGCACCCAATGTCACTTTCAAGTTTCCGACACCTAGGCATATATATATATATATATATATATATATATATATATATATATATATATATATATATATATATATATATATAAAAATATATATGTGTGTGTGTGTGTGTGTATTTATATATACTTATATATATCAAATTATTGTATTATATAATGGCAAAATGTGAATAAAAATATACGTAATGGATTTCAGCCTGGCACAAATTCCTCCAGTCTGGCCAGGCCAGATTCTACAGAGCTGGTCATTAGACATTATACTTTTGTGCTGCTGTCTGTGGCTAATGTAGGGGTGTAACCTTATAAGGCAATCTTTCCTTGAAATCAATTGAACTGAAGCAATATTAATTGCAGGGTACCGGTCTAGCCAAGATGCCATCCAGGCGATGCGTCATATATATATATATATATATATATAAATAGATAGATAGATAGATAGATAGATGGATGGATAGATAGATAGATAGATAGATATATATAGATAGATAGATAGATAGATAGATAGATAGATAGATAGATAGATAGATAGATAGATAGATAGATAGATAGATAGATAGATAGATAGATAGATAGATAGATAGATAGATAGATAGAAATATACCACATTTCACAGCCCCTTTTGTGGTCTTAATAGAAAGATTTCACCATATATTTATATCAGAGCTGTAGAGCCTGATATCACCAAGTGAAAACTTCAAAAAATCAGGTATATATAATAGATCGGTGTGAGCCATTGAACCATGTATGAACAGAAGATTATTCCATGTTATAACCGTATAATGGCTTTAGGATTACGTGCTCAAGAACTCATGCATAAAAATTTCACTCTGAAACTAAAATATGATTTTCTTGTCTGGCGGAACAGTTTCCTAGCTATAGGGAAATCACAATGTAGTCGTAGGCTTGTTCTACTAAGAAAAGACCGAGTTCAGCACGGGCAATGCACTGGCTACAATGGCTCAACTAGCATTTTCTGCAGTACACATACCATTACTTAATAAAATTACTTACAAGGACAACGTCATTTTAATGTATAATTACCCCTGCGATATTTTTATGTCTACTGAACGTGTAAAGATGCTGCGCAGGTAGTTTAATATGGGCTTGTCCTTTCGAAATATAATCGCACAAGTATGGCCTTTCATTCTCACGGTAAAATATCTACTCGCACAATAACATTTTGAATGTTATTACTCTGGGCCAATATATGAATCTCAATAAGCATACAATTTCGGGTGGATGGCATGGAGCTAATTATCAACTTCACAGGGGTTAACTTCTTTGAATTATTAAAATTATATTAAGAATTATTATTATCAATATTATAATAATAATAATAATAATAATAATAATAATAATAATAATAATAATAATAATAATAATAATAATAATAATAAAATTTATTTAACAAGATGATGGTTTGAAAATAAACCTGTGTAGTTCATCGAAGAAGAGTGGTGGCAGCTGTTTGCCTGAATTCTTCAAAACAGAGGATGGTTTCAAACTGAATCAAACACGGTCAAAATGATTAATTAAATGCGACCTTTAATAGACTACAAATGACCATACTCTCAATGTAAAGGTCACCTGAGATGAGGGTGATGCTGGCAGGCTGACTGGCAGCAACTTATACGGAGGAACAACCCGTGAGAAATATTAACTACCTCAACATTCAAACAGTTTTGCTAAAATGTTGTTAAGTCTGATACGATACTTTTATATCAAGTTTTATATGAAACACTTCTGCATACACATATAAGCTTGCCAGTGGCTTGTGTGCTTAGTAGTACTCCCGACGTAAATTATCAGCACGCTGAGAACAAGGAAGCAAGTATGGGCCGACCTTTCGTGACCGAATTTCCTGCTTTTTCCAAGTTTTAGACACATGTGTATTCCTCAGATTTTATTCTTAAATTGAGTTTCCCAAAATGGAAACCCGGCTACATGTATGGGACAGCAGGTCACAAGTATACATTAGGTATAACTGTGTTATATGTAGGTTGGATGTTCTTTGTTGTTTTGGCGGCTTTGAATTCAAACACACACACACACACACACACACATGTTTGTAAGACATGTTAAAATGATATGAAAACACATCTGTGTGAGTATCAATTACATTTTATGTTATTTATCCGCTCAATGTCTAAAAGCAATGGTTTGTAAAAATGTATTGCATACAATAGTACAATCACATGCGAAACTTGGTAGGTAAATATCTATTTTCCGCACATGATGCTGTTATTTGATAATATATTTATCATCCGGAAAACGTCCCCTTTACAGCGGGGGCACCGGTGGAACGGGGTAAATTCCATGATGCGTCCAATATATATGTACAAGTTATTCGTCATTCTTATTGACACAGATAATATTAATACGTTAAAATTTACGTATCTTTAATTAATAATTCGTTATTTGTGTCCTCCACACCAAAACTAGAGATAAACCACTCATTGGGACAAAACTCTAGAAAGCGTAAGGACAAGTACATTGTACATATTACATAAATACTATGTAGAACATAAAGCTTCCAGTGGTATAATCATTGAAATAGAGGCATTACAACTATATATATATATATATATATATATATATATATATATATATATATATATATATATATATATATATATATATATATATATATATATATATATATATATATATATATATATATACATATATACATACATATATATGCATACATATATATATATATATATATATATATATATATATATATATATATATATATATATATATATATATATATACAAATCAAATTACAAAATTGTCAATTCACCACATCTTATGGAGATGTGGGTTTATATTGGGGGGACCCCCAGCAGAGTGACGGGGGCGAAGCCGCGCAGGCGTAACAAGTACGCCGCAGCGGACACCGGCTCTGCTGTGTGACTCCATCTATATACAATATAATACAAATCAGACCAGATAAAAAACTACCATGTATCTACATATATTTATAGGGTCCCTTCCACAAACGCTCTCCTCACCTTCCAGGCCTCTGTTATGTATTTTTTGCTTGCTGCATCAAAAAGCCACCCCACTTCACTCCGTGATCGAAAGCAAGATCACCAAGCAGGAGAGACAATTTTGAGTTTAGGGAAGACGCAGCAAAAATTTCCCAGATGCGCCCGCGGTCACCCATTGATACTTCGTCTCCCAACCATTTTCAGATTTCTTGCCGAATTGAAAGTAGGTTTGGGCACAAAAACATAAAATGTTGCAGATTTTGACGACCGTTGTGACAGAGTGGACAGTTACTATCTGTGACTTTTTTCCCATCTTAAAAGATCCTCTTGAATCCCAAGACATCCGGTTCTTGCTTTAAATTTTAAACGTGCACTTTCGAAATATTTCATGGTAAATAAATACCTCTCTCCAAATGAAGATCTGTTCAAGATTCTATAGTTTGACAAAGATGCTTTGTTATAGATTACGCTGAAAAAATCTGTGTACATGATTATCAATCTTAATTTCATAAATCAAAGGAGCCAGTCTCCATCTTGACCGTACATTGTATTGTCCAAACCCACTTCTGTATAATTGTTATAATCGGCTGAGGAATTAATATAATCACATTTTGCACACAGACGAAATTCCATATTCTAATGCGTTGCATATGTTAATGTCGTTACAATTTGCGGCGGTGAAATTTCGCGTCGACGCACAATGTGAACTGATATTTCGCGTCGACGCACAATGTGAACTGATATTTTGCGTTGACGCAAAATGTAAACTTTACATTTTATGGTTGTACATCCCCTGTTTTTCACCACGAGCAGAGTTTTGACCAAGCATTTCATGGACTCAGCGTGGAATATTGATCTGCTTTTCCTACTTGAGAAAAACTGCATGGTTAAAAAAAAGGGAAATTTGACCGCTTTTTGCACCTTATTTATGGAATATATATTATCACTTTACGGAAATTTAGAATTTTGACCCCACCTTTTGACAAAATAGTAATTTTTGACGCTGTAGTGTTTGGAAAAAAACCCGTGTGGGCAGAATATAACTTAGGCTTCCAAGGAACCAACGTACTCTACATAAGGCCACGTGGCCCCTCCTCCGCCCAAATCAAACCAAGCTTAGTCAAATTAAGTAAAATGATGATGAAAGTATAAAGAAATATATACATAGACAAAGGATTGAGAATAACTAGAACCCCACAAAGAGGATAATACATTCTTGGGTATTGTACTGACGGTTACTTGGAATCCGTCCGTAATTTTGGTGACAGGCAGTATGAAGCACCTGAGTGGTATGGTGGCATCTTGCCCGATACAAAATAAGTCCATTTACACTTAACCTGCAATCAGAACAAGTTGACTGGACATTAGTGAGCATAATGGACAACAGCATATCATAGTCTATCATGTACAATGAATGCACACACACGATACATGTAAACAATGTTTACTTGAACATGACTATTACTCAGGTGTAGGGATTAAAGTTATTAAAAAATTCATCTAAGTATTATGTTTGGCGGCTTAAACTGGTTGTTAAGCCGATTGTGCCTATTTCTGGCAGTGTGTTATACAGGATACATATTAGTAACGAGAGTATCTCGATCAGCTGGACATGCCAAGGATGCAAACCAGAAAGTTGCGAAGTCGACCGGGCCAGCTGTCCATCGCCAAGACCTTGGTGACACATGCGGCATGCCGCAAGGCACGGCAGCTGTCTTACCTCTGGTCCCACCCTGCACACATTTCATGTCAGTCACTTGTATTGTCATATTCATTAATAAGGCAGCCTGGAACAAAAATACAATGAGTTCAAGTTCAATAGAACTACGCTACACGTAAAAAGTTTAGACCCGTCAAGATCTAATGTCATCATTGTATGTGAATCCTCGTCAGCTGATGCGTCACAACTGGTAGTAATACATATCAAAACTACAGTGGAGCTTACCTTCAACATCTAAGTACACAATTGAACAAACCAAGGCCATGAAGTTTATTAAAAACAGAATAATGCCTTTTAAAAAAAATTAGTTGTAAATTGATTCTAAACATTCATATAAGAGTGGGCCTGTGTAATTAATTCACTATACAATTTTTAATTTAATACAAAGCGAAACTTAACAAACCTAATTCTGTAAGCCCATGTACCGTTTGAACATTATCAAGTCCGAAATTCTAAGAGCAAAGTCATGACGATGACATATTTTTTACATATTCTTGTAAATTTAATGTCACATAATATCACAACCTATTTATTTTAAGATACGCAGCGCATTATTTGAATACCTAGAAATTTTGTGCAGCATTAATGTTCAAAGGCATGTGCGTGTTTGTACACACAACTATGAATGGGCATGAACATACAAGTACAATTAAAGTGCAACAGGACAGAATACCAAAAAATAATGAAACCACAAAAGACAAAATACATGGAAAAAAAAGAAAAGAAAACCAAAGCAAAAACAGTAAACGCTCAATGTTTTATAGACCCATCAATGTGTGGACAATGACGAATTACAACAATGAGAACGACTATGCTTCCTTGAAAACATGGATCCAAAGTTTGCAATAATTTTGGCCCATGTTGTACCCAGTATGGCAAATCTGGCCAAGGGACGCAAGAAATAACAAGAAGGAATGCAGCCAGACAGTGATTATCCAGCAGGATGCACATGCGTTGTCCACACACAGATGACACCGTGACGAAATACACCGACATGCTGTATGTTTGTGAAAGCAGTTAAGGAGAATGATACTTTTCAATGCCCAAGTGGCAACAGTATGGCCAGCGGTGCGAGGGCACCAGGAACGCTGGTCAATAATGCACGGCGTCCCCACAGAGGACAATACGATATAGTGAGGCATCTGCAATCTGGGGTCAGTTCTACGGATTTTAAAATTTACAAATGGTTGCACTGTTTTTTGTGGTGGAATCTCAGATGACCGTTCCTCCGTGACTCAAAGGTAATGTGTATATATATATATGTGTGTGTACATACATATATATATATATATATATATGTGTGTGTACATATATATATATATATATATATATATATATATATATATATGTACACACATATATATATAAATATATATATATATATATATATATATATATATATATATATATATATATATATATATACATATATATATATATATAATTTTACCTTGAAGACTATCAGGGACACACTAAGTTGTGGGATAAAGCAGTAAGAAAGTTCACAAAACATTTTATATACTTACTTTACCTTTGCAGTCGTGCTAATGCGATCATTTTAATTCATCTAAGGAACATAGACTGGCAGGTTGATTTCCACATTTCAAGTACCAGTAATCCCGTGTATGTTGCCGGTCATTTCATGTGTCATATTAATAATCAAGTTTTAGTAATTACAAAGTTATAAGTATTCCGATAAATTTTAGGAATTTACATGTGTAATACGCAGGTGAATTTATTAGCCGATCACTATTGTCGCCATCATTGAGTGTACTAGAATTACCCTTTCTTTCTACTCCCTGATCCCCTAATCCTTTCATACATCATACTTTATTGCTTATATTTTACAGCAAAATCAACTCGGTGCCATTATGAAAGAATTTCCATCAACTCGTGGACAAGCTGTTCGTTCAATGCGTTTCTTTATTTCACATTCTCATTGTGGCACATTTTGACCGTTGTGTTTCCATTGTGATGATGGTTATCCTCTCTTGTTCCTCTAATTTAGATAAATGGTTGGAGCTACCTGGTTTGGATGTGAAAATCTTGCTGCAAAAATCATAATGTTTATCATGACTTAAAAAGCGTAGACAGTCTCCGACTCCCTACCCCTATTATTTTGATACAGTCATGGAAATGATGCAAACTCTGAACAAGCCCTTTCCAGCTGCACAGTGTTAACAAGTTCACACAATTTTCATACTTTACTCTTGAAGTTGCTGACTTGCATAGATACAACAGGCAAATGGCAGACCTGTCTATTTACTACATGTTTGACATACTTGCTGGAATAAAATGCATCTATGGTCCCATGAGAATTTTCACTGTCTCTTTTCCTATCCTTCTGATGTAGTGCTGTGCACATTCCGTTCCTTCGCGTCACCTTACCTCTCTCATTCGTCATTGGTAGTGACTCTAAATCTGCTCGTCTTTAGTTTCACAGTAATATATCTTTTTATTTTTACTTTAAAATATGAGCCATGGAGTTTATCTTTGTTTGCCGATTATTTTGATGCATGCACTTCAAACCAAGACATTTTTACACGCAGGTCAGTCCATACTAGTATCAACTCTAAGTGCAAACTGCATTGATCAGTACTGCTGTTAAATATCCGTCAGCCACAGTTGATCAGCATTAACATGTATTTTATATCTTCTGAATTGCAGTTAATCAAAAAAGCAAGGAGGCGGTTTGCATGTAGTAAACGCGGGCAGATACTCTACTTACCTCACAGACATCAGTGATAAATCGAACTTAAGGATCATCAATAAATGGCCGCTAGGGGGCACTGGGGACACTCATGGACCACTCGCAAAGAATGGCCACCAAAGGTTGGAGCCTCACCCCAACAAGCCTGGGGACCAGACCGCGTATCAGGCGGACGATGGAGACCTAATGTGGTGGCTGGGAGTGCCTGGCGCCCAGGAATTTTACATCAGGACCATCGCCGCACTCTTTTCGGTCCACATCGCCATAGGCCCGGTATGGCGCCTGCCAGGCAGTGGCAAGGTAATGAGGCAGGCCACCGGCATTTGCATGGCAATGAAGACACGCCGCTTTGGAAGGTCAGCACGACACTTAAGCCAGCCGCCCAAGCAAATGACTGGAAGAGATGGAACAGCATTTGGGAAAGTACTAGAGTACCAAGTTGGCTTCAAATTTCAACCCCTACTTGGAGCGACATGAGGTCTCAAAGTCCTCTTTTGAGCAGCACACAGTGGGGTAACGGAAAAGCCGGACTGGCTATCGACGCTTCAAAGACAATGCCTATTTACATCAATTCGTCTACAGTTAGCGCTATTCCTACAGATATTGGTAATAGCCAAGATACTATCCTTGATTTCATTCAAACAAACTCTACATTATGTGATTCAATCATTATGCAAATGACTCACTGGCTTTATCTTTATGGAATCGGAGTTCTTGTTGCATTGGCTTTGTTGCTAAATGGACTATCGATAGTAACATTCACTAGCAGAGCCCTCAGGAAATATCCTTATGGTATGTTCCTAGCTGTTCTAGGAGTTACAGATACCGCGTCCCTGTTCTGCCACGTGCCCAGAAAATGGCTAAATATCCTATACCAAACGCTGGGCTGGGGTGTTGGAGTATCATTTTACGACACAAATTTGATTGCATGCAAATGCATTACGTATCTAGCCTACGTTTTTCGGTTTATGTCTTCGTGGCTGGTGGTTGCTATGGTTGTTGAGCGAGCTTCAGTATCAGCCTACCCTTACAGATTGTCTAAACGGAAAGGAGTTACTCATGGAAGGCGGGTAATTATCTATTGCACACTCTCTGCACTTATCGCAAACAGTCACGTGCTCGCGACCTGGGAGAGTGTTCACAAGGTAGGAGAGCAGCATGCATGTACGCCCGTGATTGCGTTGGAGTTTTTATCCATTGGCCTCACAATTGGAACCCTTGTCCTGGTTGTTGCCTTACCATTCATAGTTACTTGTTTGACAGTAGTGGTCATTCTCAAGAACTTCACAAACTGGGATAAACGACCGCGGCGTATAACAAGTCAAGCAGTATGCCGAGTTCTGCTTGATAAGAAAGCAACACACATGGTCCTAGTAGTGGGGTTGTTATTCTGTTTTTTATGCATTCCATACCTAGGGACATGGAGTTTTCTTCTCTTTCGTTATTACACCACTGGATTTACACTCTGTGAATATTATGAATACACAGCTATAAGGGACATCACGGAGGTGGTATTTATGTTGTCTTATTGCATCAAATTCTTCCTGTGTATAGTTGGGGGAAGCAGAGTCTTAAGTCAAAAGTAGAATTTTTCTGTCAGACTATAAAGCTGAACGTCTCTGTATACACAGATTGCCACGTCAATGTATGCTGAAGTCGATAATGATAATCACGTGCACGGTAATTTCATATGTGCTCCCCTATATCTTCCCTCAATTATGTTTCCAACAAAATGCCACCTAATTAATGTAAGATATACGCACAAAACTACATATAATGGGTATTTAATCCGGTCAGAGAAAGCACCAACTATTGGATTATTTATGACAAGAACACGGCGCTTTAGACCCCAAGGCAAGGGCGAAGTAAATAATTACCTTATGAGTATAGTATTCTGTTGCGTTTTCTGTTTTTGTCTTGTTTTCCTTGCTGATTATTAGTGCTCTTAGGAGTCGGGGACAATCATGACCAACAGTTCCACAGAGGTTAACAGAGAAAAGGGAAACCCTGGGCACATTATTATAATATTATGCTTATGGGTGAATTTAGAACAATCACAACAGGCCCGACCCTCAAATTGCAGACGATATGATTACAGGATAGCTTTTAGTCATCGCTTTGGTTTAAACATATTTTATTGAAAAAACAATTGGGAAACAGGACAGTGCCCTATATTAATCCCCCTTGTACATAAAAAGGAAGATGGGTTACAAAATCACAATATTGATATCGCTTTAACTCTTTTCCCTTTGAATGAATGCTAATTGGCTACACCTATTTACAATGGGTAGGCATTTTGCCTGTACAGCACAAAACAACACAGCACAACATAGATTTCACAGCTTTGAATCAAGACTGAGTCAACAGCTTTCCTTGGTATGGGTTGGGCATTAAGGTGCTGACTAGGTATGTGATCTTGATAGGTCTTATCCACAATTGTCAGTCAAATTGTTTTTCATGACTGTTGAAATAAATTGAAAATTCTGAAGCAGACGACATTTGTCAATCAACAGGTTTTGGCCGGTTTGAGGAGGAAACGTTTAATGCTGCACCAAAGAAAGTAAATTGATGCGAACGGAGTCGATGGCAAAAAATATTTATAGCAGAAAATTATTTCTGCTGCGGATGGTCACACCTCAGCTCTGCCGCTAACTCAGGTGGCTAAAGTTCTTAATTTGGTGTGTTAGCTAGCCAGCTAGAAATATTCATAAACTCCAAATATAATTAATTACCAGCTGAGCCGTCAGCCAAGACAGCAACGTAAATTGACATTTTCTGAAGCTCGAAACGGCATAACATTACTTTTAAGAGCTTAAATAACTTCTTCAGAAAACCTGTTAATGATTTTTTATACCAATATGACATGGATACAGTGAAGACCATAACAGGTTTGTGTGTTTGAAACCATTATACAGCGATCATCAATAGATGATGACTGGCATGGACGGGTGTGGTACAATATGGCACAAACTCAAAGGCAGTAAATGAAATCATAAGTTAGCTTACTAGGCACATGTCTGAAGTTTTTACTTACAATCAGAGCGGTTGAGGTCAGCTCAGCAGTACACTATAGGTCGTTTAACTCTCTTATGGATATCTTTTTAATATGACATGTGGAAAATACTGCACAGTAAATGTCTGACAAGTCACATATTGCTAGATATGAAATTGTGGCCAAGACGCAAAATATCCATGGAATTCATTCGACAATAGGTTTAAGATGCCATTTTCTGTTGTTGCTGTTTTTATTTTTTGAGAAGCGAATATAACCTGGAACGTAAAAATATATGCGACTGAGAGACGTCCTGCCCGTAGCTACACATGCGTGTAAGCCTCAAATGAGTTTAATATATTCAGATTTTATATACATGGCATTCGGAAGGGCCTATTTGATACATATGTTAGGGTGTGGCAGAATAAGTTATTTCGGGGGCACTTTATTATCATATCAGCTGGTACGGAAAGTCTTTAACTGAAAGAAACGGAAAACAGAGCGGTTGCACTTCTTCACACGCTGTTTTGTCCACTTTGATTTTAAGCCTTGTCCCGTTCCAGTATAAGAGTAAGTCAATATTTGCGAACTTTGGACACGTTAAGATGATTTTCCTTATATTGAAAGCCAAAATATGAGATAAAATTCATCATGAAATAGAAAAAAAAATAATATGTTACATTGATGTTGGTTGTCGACCGGTTCGAACGGAATACTGTTAACAGATGTCCGTAATTACCAGTCGCCACATGATTATATGAGCACTTATGTATCTTTAGAGTTGTGTCATATGTCACACAGTTAATGTTCCAGTGATGTATCGAATGTGATCATTATCCCTTTTGCCATATTCTTGTCACTAATTAATTTTGGCAATTAATTGATTTGATTCACACCTGGGAAAAATGGATAGGCAAAGTAGTAATACGATCAAAGGGCGTTCGGTATGACACACAAATCGCGTAATACAGTATAGTTTATGTACTTTAAAGGCAACCACAGATAGTAAATTGATATAAGTGGGTGACACAGCTACAACATACATTATGATACTGTCAGCAAGTAAATGACTAATAATTTGACTATTTGAAGTAGTCTGTCAATGTACCGTAGGTCGCAAGATTAAAAAAAAAAAAAAATGAAAACAAAAGCACAAACCCCCACCAAAGTCAACGTACAAACATTCACTTGAAAATGTTTAAACTCCCAAAACCTGTTCAGACACTTCTGGATGTTCCTTTGTATTCACCCCACCAATTCCGTAATAAAAAAGGTTTAGACTTAATTGTAACCATCAATAAACAGTTTACCAAAACCACCCTGCTTGAGCATCAAATGACAAGGTAGCAGTTTGTCGGGAACATGTGTACAAAAAGCGAATGTATTCGTTCATATGCCCCCGGCAAACAGACTTTGCAACTTTGTTTGTCCTGGCAAACAAAAGTACTCAATGAGTTTTAACCACCACGTTATCCCATCAGAAAAGCCAACACTTTTCTCATAGTATGTGAACATAGAAACACCAAAATCCACATTTACACCGAAAACAACACCATGCCACCATGCACCTGAGAAAAGAATAAGAGAGCAAAGCCGAGATCTTTATTGCATATTTTAATGACATGAGCTGAATATATGTAAAGGTGCATGACAAACTTGCACTTGAAACATCAGACTTAATTCACTCTTTGTAATTAATCGCAATATGCGTGTCTAAAGGAGCCGAGATTAGCAACAGGTTATACATGTTCCGTAGCATAGAACACAAGGTGGTCGAGTGTATTTGGGAGCGCAGAAATGCTCATCTGTGACCAATAAAGTTCACCCGCCTGCGTCTTTATCTGTTTGCTTGTAAGATGAACTAACTCGCGCTTCCCTCTGCCATTGGTCCGTACAAAAAAAAAGTCCATGATACTTTTGGCCATCGGCCTGTAGCAATTGCGTAGAGACCTGTCAAATTTCAAACCCAAATGCTCATGGACTTAAAGTGCTTGATTTAAGATACTGAAATCGAAATTAATTTTTCGATAATCCGTCTTTACGATGTCTTTTCAATTTGGCAACATTTCTATGAATAAATATTGTAAAATACACAGGATGCTGTAAAATATCTGTAACTACACGATATATTGAAGTAAACAAACTTGCTAAATCAGTCCAGTGTCTATATTATACGTTTTACTTTATATCGGTAGTATTTATTTGTTCCGTATCAATTACAGCAATGTATGTTTTAATTGTACGGGATCCAGAATAAATTCCAAAATAAAAATTGGCACATCGGAAACAGAACCATTTGCAAGCTGGAACATCATGCTACACAGTAGGACTTGCACATAACGTGAACGAAAGCTACTGGAAGAACATATACGTGTAGATCTTTTCTTGTAAATACGATATGAATTTATCATCAGAATAAGCAGGATTTAGAGGTCAATCAATCTCACATACGTATTCAATTATTCACACACGTTTTCAATTTCGAGCCACAGTTTGACTTTCATATAAAATGGAAGACCCTTACATAGTTTACACTTGCCAGCCACTGCTTTCTTTTTTCCGCCGACCAACTTGTGCTCTGCGCTGCTAAAACTTACCACTCCATGCATAGATTTTAAGTTATTCCGTGGTTTTTGCTATAATGTCTGATCAAGCTTGGCCAGCTGCACTATTCTTTATCAAACAAAACGGGCGTCACACAAACAACCTCAAAGAAAGTAACTCATTCATCTCCATATGTTCACACTTTCTGCTGAAACATATCACCTTTTGATATATATATATATATATATATATATATATATATATATATATATACATATATATATATATATATATGTATATATATATATATATATATATATATATATATATATATATATATATATATATATATATATATATATATATATATATATATATATATATATATACATATATCCACGACAGTACATATATAGATGAGTTAGCTATCTTCTGCTGCCCTGTCTCCGGACTCATGGCTTGTTTTTCCTGGACCCTTGCATCTTTGCTGTGTCCTTTAGATTAAAAGGTTTTCAATATTGAAATATGTATGCGTGATTACCTAGATTGAAGTTCGACTTGCTTTGATTTGCAAAAGATACGGTATTGCACTGAGCAGACAGCCAGGGAGCGCAGTGGCATATTAAAATTTAATGTTTTTACACCAGTTAAAATGTTCAAAATTTAATCGTTTTTTGAGTCATTTAATTAACATAATTTTTAAATGCTGCAGTTTTGGGCCACTATTTATCACAAGGGTCAAAAGCACAATTTTAGAAATTGGATTTCGAGTGGAAATTTTTTCCAAATTTATCATGACGACATTTGAGATTTCAAACTTTTCAAAGCTGAAGAAAACTATATTATCACCGAAAAAGTTGTTGACATTATTCACATGAACTGATAACAGCCGATATGGGTACGTTTCATGCAGTTTTGAATGTGTCATTCCGTATGGCCTTTAGATAAGGGGACTTCACAAAGCTAGAATCTCGAATGTCGTCATCACAAATTTCGACCTTCCATTATCGTGGTCACGGTAGACAACAGTCAGCAGTTTTGAAAAATATTCCACACTGATTGGTTTGCATAAAGATCGTCGACCATTCCTGCACATCCGAAGTTCGTGTAAATTTTACAAGAATTTTCGACGGTAATTTGATGATATATCGGAAGTTTGTTGCCCGATTAGAGATCTAGGCTAGCCTTGCCTACAATCAGGGATTCCCCCGACCCCTGATTCAATGAACAAATCGTGATTCGTGTATAAATTGGTAGGCGTACCATCCCAAGAATGATAGTCAACTGAGTTCTTGTGACAATACATCAAATATGTTATAACAAACATTACGTGTGACATTTCCGAATTTTCTCATAGGTCCAAACGCAGAGAATAACTTGACGTTTTATCATGCACCCCCCCCCCCCATGTATGGACCAGTGAGAAGGGGTGAGGGTGGGAGAGAGTTGCTTACATAACTACAAAAATGATCATTGGCTGTTATCATGTGCATATCAATGAACTTTAATCCTTCCAATTCAATCCAATCCAATGATGTGAAATCTGCTTCTGTTAATTGGCCTATTTCCAAGTGTATATTTTCGGGTTGGCGTCGATGCTGGTCTCGACGAAGGCGTAGCTGGAAGTCATTCAGCCGGCACAGCGTCTTCTTTTAATTTTGGCAGTGTTGTTAAACATTGCTTTCCCATTGTAACATGGGATGGATCGTATTTTTCTTCCACAAAATATGTCGAGCACAGCATCCTGCTCTTTGTCAATTTAAAATTGCCCCGTGTCATCTTGCCGCTGCCATAATAGCCTCTGTTTCTTCAGGGAAGTCTAGTCCGTAAACACAATTCAAAGGCATTTCAAAGGATTCATTCAGGAGGCCCTTTAAATGAATTAACACGCTAAAACATTTGTTAATTGTTCATTAGATGTCGATATAAAATCTACTTACAATTGGAATTAGAATATTACCTGTTTCTGTAATCATTTTGAAAATATTAAAGATTTAAATGTATGTATTTGACTCATTTGAATAAATTTAAAATGCTGCAACTTTGCTTCACGGATGCGACTGTAGCAAAAACCTTAAAAAAAGTTAAATTGGCACATTTGTCTTAAATAGTTTTGAAGATATTCAAAATTTAAATTGTGTGTATTCGACCAATTAGCATACATTAAAATCTTAAAATGAAACTTTGGTTCATTGTTTATTGGATGCACTTATAGTACAAACCTGTAAATTACAGTTGGTTCGGCAACTCTATCGACTACATTTTTAAAAATATTTAATATTTGAGGTTTTCAGGTACTCTAATTAGCATAATTTAAAGGTGCTGCAACTTTTCTCACCGCGCAGTGCATCGGCAGGTGTCACAAAGCTAGGTGCACAGTTAAAAAAATTCTAACCACTATCGATTTGATGATAAGAAGCTTTGCATTTTTAATATCGCATGAATTTGAATAATTTTGAACTTCCCCAGAATTCAAGCTATGGTGAGCAAGTTCATCACAGATGCAGTGTCCCCACCAATTTTAGAAATTGGCGCTTTTGCGGTATCCGAAAAATGTGAAGCGGGAATAAAGAAAAAAATAAAGAAAGAACGAATGAACTCCAGAAATCAGAATGTCTGGGTTTAAGCAGATATAATTAAGACTCTGTCGTCTTAAACTCCTGTGTCCCAAATCTTTACTTGAAACAGACAAGTTCATCAGATCATATCGCTTTAACGTAGGTCTCTTTTTTGTGTCGTTTCCTATTGTACTTGTGCCGAAGTTCTGACACGAAAGCCTCTCAGCCCGCACCATTGATATTGCTCAGAGGGTTGGCATACTCATGGTTATGATAGAACGTTTGTACGTTTTACTCAGCTTGTGGAAAGCATTATACATAATAATATAATTTTCCGGTCACGCAAGAGAACACTTCCCTGTACGTATGCAGTGCGTTCAGAGAATAATCGTCCGTCCTACTGATTTCCACACAAAGGCAGTACACATTGAGTGCATCCGTACGCATTCTTTACTGCCTCCGCATAAGTAGTTTCCTTGTAGTATATATCATCACCCTCTTGATCTCATATAAATTATGAATTACATACAGTATCAGCAGTATCAGGATGAGCTCTAATATGTAAAGCCTTTGCGGAAATAGTACAGATCCAAATACTACTTATGGACAGCTGTGTCTTTATTTTGTGACAATCGGAACATACATGTACATGCATTGTAATTTCGCAAAACGAGCAGAACACAGGTATTTTTGACTGTTGGTTATTTTAGGCACCCACAGAAGACAGCTCTCACCAGGATGTTTCTTGATTTCAGTGGTCGTGGCAAGGTAATAATGATTTGTGTAGTACCGACTATTCTGAAAAGCCTGTTTTCAGATAGATGGTGCATATGTGTGGGTTTTGAATATGTCTTGGGAAAATATACGTTATCAGTTTTTAATCTGCTTGTTATGACGCCAGTTGTTCCTGGCACGTTTATTACCTTCTGATTCAAAGCCTTTCAATTGATGGCAACGGCCCACTGCAAAAATATGTTTGCGAACAATTTGTAAGCAGCCTCCTGTTCTATTTTGGCATGGCAACAACATCGAACAAACCTGAACAAAATGCACTTGTTGAAAAAAATATTAATAAAACAGTTTGCACACACACACACACACACACACACACACACACACACACACACACACACACACACACACACACACACACACACACACACACACACACACACATATATATATATATACATATATACATACATACATTAATATATAAACAAAATATATATATATATATATATATATATATATATATATATATATATATATATATATATATATATATATATATATATATGCTTTAGCAAAGTTTGTGGCACAAGCTGGGGTAACTCTTAGAGTATGCTTGGGGGGTTCTTACCCCCGGAGGAGTTAATTCTTCTTGTGCACATGCAGTGACAGCAGGATAGTCTCTGATTGGTCTTTAGTCGGGTACTGCTTGGTACCAGGAATTCGAAAACGTATTGTTCATTCCAGCTCAAGTTCTCATTGAACAGCTTTGTGTCCGACTACCACTGCAAAGTTATATTCAAGATTTCAATGGTTTTTTACTTAAAGTTCAAGCGTTTACTACATCGTCAGGTCCACATCGAAGTAAGAGGAGACATTTCAGGTTTAGAGTCACCACATGCCACACAATACTAGATATGCTTTCTGCTTTTAAGCCTCGATCGGGTATTATGCTTGGCCACATGTAGTTTGCTCTCCTACAGTCGGCGTTCAAGACGGAAAAGCCTTCTCTGATCCCAAACGTGGGGCTTTGTGCAGTTAAGATGCATGGCGGGGGTTGAACATTGACTTTGATACGCAATGCTCTGATGGGCTAGCGAAGAACGCTATCGTCCAAACCTTTAGGCCACAGGCCGTCATCTTTCATTGGGTTTCGCCTTGTGTCGCAAAATTCAAGCACAATTTGTTGAGAAAGCCTCATTACATTGCGATCAGGGCAACTTATGCACCCATATGTCTTGTCAAGCTTTTTCTAGCCTATTCGGAATTAAGAAGGCCAAAAAGAACGATAATCTGTTTCTCGACCGGTAGGGGGGGGGGGGGGGGGGGGAAGATGGCATGTGTGATAAAATTGACACTTATCTTGGAGCATGTCTCAATAGTTGTGGGTTATAGACAGTTCAGTTGATGAGAGGCACAGTTTTCACATTGGGGCAGCATCCGATGATACACAAAGTGGAGTCCTCAACAGTCAAATCAGATAAGGTGGATGCTGCTAACCTGACACTTTCCATTGATACATCAGGCTGTAATGCATTAGAGGGTTGAAAAGAAGTTCGTAGGTGAAGTGATGTTTGTAATTATGGTTCATATCGCACCTTTACATAGAGGTTTTGCAGGGTTTGAGCTTCCTCACATGCAAACCATATAATCTATTCTTGTGCTTTAAATGTTGGATGTACCAATGAAATGGATCTCACATAAAGTCTGAAGTTGAGAGTAAGCATCCCATGTGTGTGAACTGTGCGAAAACAGATATTATATGACTGAGGTGGACATATATGTGTCTCTCGTCCCTTGCATAGTTTTCATGGTCAGTACAAGAGCAATGGCACAACAGTCTGACCCGTCCTTAGAGCCTGTGGACTGCACGGGCCAAACCTCAGCTGGTCTGTGAATGGAGTGCAGCATGAACTGTCAAACAATACAGCCTGGCACCTAATTGGCCCGAATGATCCATGTTTGGCAGGTGCCGATCATGGAGAGGTCGATGGTCAGGGAAAAAAAGGACTGATAAGCTGTATAATCTTGACGTGACCCGTCCCTATGGCCTGGATTCTGCAGGGGTCAAATACTTACTGTTCATTGTCAAGATGTACATAAGGATTAAGAGACTCTGAACTTGCACTTGACCCATGCTTTTGCAGTGTTCTTCAAGGCAGAACGCTGATCACTCACAGACTTGGTTTGCATGTTGGGCATAGAGACAGATTGGAACCCTTGCCTGATCTTGTTCCAATGCCTCTGCTAGGGGTGGGCATATCACGGTCAGCTATTTATTCAAGTCTACCTCCACAACGCATTGCTTATGAGCGTGAGCAGTGCAACATGGCAACCGAGTTCAGGGGAATAACAAACCTAAAATAACAAAGGAATATATAGCCCAAATAATTACCATCTGCAGGAAAGTCATTAACTTCTGTGGGTACTTAACGTAGACAATAATTTTCACATCTGACTAAGGTTTATCAGGATTCACAGACCCAAAAGTGTATTTTAAAGAACGTAATTAGGCAGCCTTAGGGAACGCTGGCCCATGGTGAGAGCAGCTGGTCCCCTGACCTAGTTTGGCCAATGTGTTGCCTGGGACCTACCACACATCTGCTCATGCTCAGAGCAGTGCATTGTGGAGGTAGCCTTTCCTTAATTAGAACTTTCAAAGTCTGGGAGTCAGATATTATCAGGTCTCTCAAGGATCTGACCCAAACTGTGGTGTTATTCCCAGCATAAGCAGTGGACGCGCAGTCCGGCTGGTTTATAATTGCATGACATAGATTGCTTACATGGACAAAACAGCTATCGCTGGTGTACTGGGAGTAGTTATACTAGTATCATTTTTTGCAGCCTATATACCCAATCTTTCTCTATGGTCATGCTCTTTGTGGGAACCGTTGGCATTGTTCTCCAGTGATTATATGGTTTGGCCATATGGAATATGTCATGTGTACTGTTGTCATGACTGGTACACGACCAGCACGTGACAAAGCCAAGATCCTGCTGTCCACCCAGAGCAATCAAACTTTGATACAGCCTTTGCACTCCAGACTAGAGTGATGCGCCGAATTGGGGGGCAAACGTACATGTTCAGTCCTGCAGATTGTCTGTGATGGGGCAGACTGCATCTTTGCCATTTATAATTTGGGCACCAAGCGTTGCCTTTAATTTCAACGTGTTATATACACCACGATATTTGTCCTTGAAATAAAAGTCACTCGTATGATCTTTGATAATCTCTATTGGAGCTTGTAGTGGTTAATAGGATTCTCGGATTCCTAGCCTGGTATGCGGGGTTCCATCCCGGAATCTTGCCAGTGGGACAGGTCTTTGGTCTGGTTGGCATGTTTTCAACCCATCACCTTTGCAGCTTTATTTTCTTTTATCGAGCTGACACTCAGCTCCTGATTCCCCGGGGTCGGTATGGGGAACACCACAGCCCACAACATGTAAAATCTGCAAATAAAAATCAGTCAGTGGATATAAATATATATATGGCAGTGGTATTCATTCTTTATTTGATTTATGGTTTTGGTATTCGCTTCTTTTCTATGCCTCGAGTCATGTTATGTTCCAGTCCTGATCATTATAATTTGAATGTCTCATTTTCCCTTTTTCCGTGTTTTATTCTGACTTAAGGAGTTCAATAAAGCATTATATATATATATATATATATATATATATATATATATATATATATATATATATATATATATATATATATATATATATATATGTATGTATATATATACCTTATTATTGAAATGTTTGTGTGTGTACAACAGTTTCAAAGGAATCATAAGGCCAAGCCATTTGTCATTGCAATGCATCTCGGCTTTTCTTGATACCATAATTGTACATATTTGTGCCCCCCCCAAAAAAAAAAATAAATGTTATATTTCACTTGTTGGACTGAGGCATGCTTTCATCAGAATTGTACTTGACAGACAGAGTTTCAAGAATAACATTACCAAAACATCAGGCGCCTGTATTATATTAATAATACTGACAGGTGACATTCCTTGTCTGCGTAATTGCCATGGATGACATGCTGAAATGCATGCACAGGTATACTTCAGGTTGTATTATCGTTTTAGCTGTTCATTTAGGGCCGTTAACCGTCGCAGAGAATGAGCAAAGTGGAGGGATATACAGTGGTACCTGCTGTATGCAACCACTACCGTAAGCAGCCATATTGCTTTTTGTGATCACTAGGCTCAGATATAGGAGCCAATTTCTTTGCAAAATTTACCTGTGGTGACAGGTCAACTGCTGTATGTGGCCACTGTTTCTTGGCAGAAGGGGTGGCCACATACAGCAGGTACCACTGTATATATATATATATAATTTATATAAGGGAAATAAATTTGTAAATGTATGAAGATTATTTATTTAGATTGTGAGATACGAGCGATTTAAGGTTTGATGGATAGACTATGTTGGACAATTACATTCAACGGGAAACAGGTTTAATACCATGAAATTATTTCCATTCCTCAACACTGGCTTTATTTGTTTATGTTTACAGTATTGCTCGAATGTGTATTTTTATGATTTTCTAAAAGCGTGATCCCAATAAATGAATTGGAACCATTCATTATGTGTGGGCCAACTACGTGATTCAAACCTAGAACCTCCGGCAATCTCGCCAAGCTAATTACAATATCCAGCACACGTAGCCTGTCGGTCATCTTGAAAAGAAGTATCTTTTTCGTGATGATGTACAATAGGACTATTGCAAGAATTGTTTAATATCTATAATTCACAAATTTATATATTACATATGTATGATCAATATCAATCATTAAAAAAACAAGACTTTATTGTAATTTGTAATTTAATTAGCTTTAGTCGAAAGATTATACATCAAGAATATATATATATATATATATATATATATATATATATATATATATATATATACATACATACATATATATTTATATATAATGACTACACCACAAGGCTTCTGATTGGAGTGAATCGACCAAGCACACAAAATGTGCTCGAATCTCAAATGAAAGTTGTGAGATATATGAGCACACCTGACGTTTGCAGATAATGCCAGTGGTATTTAACTATAGAATAGTGGTACTCAGAGCATTGAAAATGATGATAACACAATGGCAATAGCACCCAGATTTCCTTGACGATGTCTTTAATGGTTGTGCGGGAATTGTGTTGGGCACAAATCCAGAGCTAGATTATGCGCGTTGTATAGAATAGAAACGATTATGTGTCGACGCCACGCTAAAATTTGAGAAAAAGTTGCAATCAATATGTACACACACTTGCTTACTATTTTGTAGATACGGGGTTGTGAAGTTAGGAAATGGTACGCAGTTTTAATTCAAACGTTTTTAACTATGCACGATAACAATAAATCAATTGTTTATATCAGCATTGTGTTCAAGACGACTCTTGATGGTACATACTCTTGAAAACAAGTCCTGTTTTTGTCTAAAAAAGAAAGTGTTATTTCTGTGAAGATGAATGCCATTTTATTTTAGAGTGTCCAGCATACAAAGAACTCCGAAAGAGATATATTCCATATAGATTCAGATGTGAGAGAATGCATAATTCTATTCAACTTATGTACCCTGAAGATTCCTCTTTTACATGTAGTCTAGCAGCATTTGTTTACAAAGATTTTGAGTTATGACCTAATTTGTTGAAGTAAGTCTTTCATTTAACTTCCTCCATTTTTACTGGTTACATGAAACAAAATGTGCATCGTGATATAAATTATTTATATTCCATTCGGTCATTGTGCTACACGTACATGTATCATGCCTTGATTTTCACTATCATATATTATAAATGTTTGTACTGCTCATAGGCCGGTTAGGCCTATTGCGCAATAAATTATCACTGAAAAATTCTCAAAATATAAAAAAAGCATTTGTTCACATCCCAGAAGTCCTTCTCATCCAGTTTTGATAGTCACCAGTTTTCTTTAGCGGGATTGGGCACATTGCCTCCAAAGCGCGCTTAGAAACACTGTTAATGTGGAACATAATTATGGACTCCGCAACTGTAGGTAAACTGGTACTTGAAGGAAAGGTCGGCCTACAAAGAATGTGAATCCAGTTACGAAATGTCATTTCAGAGCACATCGACTTTCATCAAAATTAACAGTGGCAGAACTAATGGGCCTGTAGCGACACACAACACTTCCAACAATTCCGGAGTTTTCTTTTCGAAATACAATGTTACAAAATCGCACCATTTCACCCCCCATGTATATATATATATATATATATATATATATATATATATATATATATATATATATATATATATATATATATATATATATATATATATATATGTATATATGTATGTATATATGTATATATACATATATATATATATACAGAAGTCATACTGTATGTGGGGTCCCAACATAAAACATAGATATGGGGTTCAGAAAAGAGACTGTGTTCTAGGGCAATATATATATATATATATATATATATATATATATATATATATATATATATATATATATATATATATATATATATACGGGCTGTGGGTTTTTGTATACATATTGTGGGGGCTGTCATTTCTGGGTTTTAATAAACGCATGGGGCTTATAATAGACACACATTGCAATGATCTCAAAAAAGATAATTTGGCATGAAGTGATTTTTTTTTCTTCATTTTCATCAATGGCAGATTCCCGACCCCCTTAAACTCTTAGCAACATGTGCTCATCTTACCAACATGTCATTAGACATACATGCACTTGAAAATCTTAAAGTTGAGGAGGTGTGATTACATGCTTAATGCAATTTTACATTTCTAAATGTGAAATTTCAATTAAAATTGGTCACTTTTGATACCGTCGTGCCCTGTCCACCACAGTGTCATGTCCTGTGACCAGTTATACAACGTCTAAACCTTGAGTAATCACAGTGGTCTTATTGCCAGCATAACGGTAAAAGGTCTCTTATTGTATAAAATTAAAATATAATGGAAGTATTTTCCTCAGTTACATTGACAAACGATCTCTCAAAGGGGATTATATCTTTCAAAAAGAATCAAAGTTTAAAGTGTACATTCGTCACTTTGTGTGGAAACCAATTCTGTTTGTGTTCCGTTTTGTGTACGTTGTACAAGGATAAAATGACCACATGAACGATTCCAGTCCTGTGACCTGTGGTCGAGTGAATAAAAAGCAATGGTGGGGATAGAGGATCTTGGAGTTACATCCTCATGGGAAGGAGACTGTTTGACTTAATGGTCTGCTCCTCTGAGATGACATTTAATTCTGAACATGGATGCTGGCTGACTGCGTCCAGGAGAAAATTAGGATGGATTCTTAGGCCAAGAAGCACGTGCAGTAAACTGGTTCTGAAGAAGATTTCCAATCAGCAAGCCAAAATCACAGACTTGTTCTACCCCCAATTAGGGTTATTCTTTATCCACAAACCTCCATACGTAGGGTATCATATACTGTCTAGTAGATTGATAAAGTTTGGCTTATATAATCTTGACACAAATCAAGTGCACTAATTTGCTCCTGGTGTGCAACGTACGGTATGTGGTCACCACCAATATTTCAAAGGAAGTATAGACCTACCGGAGTGGGTAGACAGGAATTTACTTGCTTTATAAAATTTATTTGTGGACAACTAAGATGGTGATACGAGCTGAGCTTACCAACCTCACATCTGTATGTTTACAATATCTTCATACACTGCATAAAGCAACAAAATTAGTAAAATATATTTTCAGTGCAGATGTTTTATTAAATGTATCTCGAATGGAAGCTCAAAACTATTGAAGTCTTAAAATTGCACTCCTTTTATTCCCTAAAAACGCAAAATTTCCCACGCGGTAGCCTTCCAGCCCCCTAGCTAAGCTTGGTGGCTCCAGCTCTCACCATGTCCAGCTTTCATACTACATCCCCTCCTTCGCCACCCTGACCCCTACCCCCACCCCCCACAACCCTGTATCTGCCCCCATCCTTAATAGTAGGGCTTTAAGAAATCTTTTGTCGCATATGCGTATGACCTAACTGGTTTACAATTATTATTCATAATCCCAGCCAATATTGGGGTGTATAAACAAGCAACATTTGAATGCATGGTTGGCGTAGCTGCAACACTCTCGCCTTTCAACTCTGTGACTTGGGTTCAATTCACGGCCGGGGATGCAAGTGGAAAGAGCTCCTACCACTCTGACTGTGCACAGCAGTTTTCTCCGAGTCCTTCCCTTTCCTACATCAAACAATTGGGTAGGAGAGTAAACGCCAACATCTGTACCATAGAGAGTGATTGACATATGCTTGGCCTGCTTGGCAATCCATATGAAAGATGTGGGTGTATACTAGTCTTGTTCCTGTACTAAGAAAATATCTCACAATAGTGTCAAAATTACCAAGCATTTCAGTAAAGAAGCTTTATTAATCATGAGTTAAATAAACCACTTTGAGAGCTGCATAAAATTAGTTTAATTGATGACATATCTTAATATTCATAAAGTGTTACTTAATCATGATTATACCCAGGTTTCGGCATAATGCTGCCATAGTTGTTTTGATTTATTCATTAACTAGGGTCACTGGCTCTGTGTAGAGACACTAGTCACCCGGCAGGCCCATGGAACATTATCAAGTGTAAAATGATATTGAAGAGATGCTCAACTTTAAGTTGTCATTGAAGACATGCTGAGCTGATCATTATGTAGCATAGCAAACGACAGGTTAATTTATATCTATGCATTGTTTGCCAGAAGAGTTAAAACATTAACATTAGACTTGATTTTTTGTATCCTTTACTTGAATTGTTAAACGAAATCAAGATGGAATTGCCCATTTGGTCCCCCACCTTTTTCATTATGTACAGAGCTGGACTTAATCATTTTTTTCCCTTTTAGGATAAACATTGAACCCTCCATGTGGTGGGTGTGATAAATGCAAAAAGGAACATGACCAATGGTCAAACTTTTCAGAGATCGATGATGGGCCCCTGACGTCAAAGACTGTTTTTGCCAGTAAAACTTGCTAGGAGATCCCGACTGCCAGTGGCACAGTTGACCAAAAGGGGAGCAGTCCATATGGCCCCCGGTGAGCCAAAATGGAATGTAAAATGAACAGAGCCAGACTCAACAGGTAGCTTCTTGCAAAGAGGTCATGGTGGACCAACTGCAAGCTGTTGTCATACATGAGAAGGATCCTCGGACTCCTTTTTAGTGACATAATAGGCCTTAGAACTGTTGTAAGCTGTGTATCTCAAGTTGTACCATTAAGCGCGAAGCTGGTGACTAAAATTTTCAAGACTGTGCCACAAAAGGGCGGCATGTATGGCAAATTATATGCTGGGGGCCAAAGTGAAGCATTAGGGAGCACACGTGCCAGTTCAGGCCATAATGATGTGTGCACAGAATAGCCTTTATTGTCTTTGAACTTGAGCCATGTCAAGGGCAAGAAAATGTCAAACAGCCCCAGTGCTTCACCAACAAAACGACCATGTGGCTGAGTACAAGGGTACTCGAAAGATGAAACAGCTGACCTAGAGTGTTGGTGCACCAATGAACAGAGTGGCTGCGGATATACTGGGCTGTACTTTTAGCTTGTGGCCAGTTTCCCAGATGAACAGAGGCTTATGCTATCCTAGATTTTAAGGCACACACAGTGGCGCAAAGCTTGTGGAGTAATTCTTCTGTAGATTCGGGCAAAGTCTTGGCCTACATTTGGATCAGGGGTCAAATTATGAGTCTTCACTGTTCAAAAAAGTGTGTAAATGGCTGGAAATCCACAAAACAAGGACATCACCTTTTCATCCCAGTTCAAATGGAATGGTAGAACTCTTTAATAGAACACTGTTAGATATGATTGCCATTTATGCAGAAGAGGACCGGAAAAACTGGGATGCATCCTTCCCCTTGCTTACTACAGCTTCTAGAAGTTCGCAGCATGACAGCACCGGCTACACCCCAAATATGCTGATGTTGGACAAGAAGTAACTTTACCAGTGCAGTTGGCATTTGGTGGGTTCCCGAAAGCCAGAGACAATGCTGCGGTGAAGGAAGGTTAATATATCACAGCTTTAAGAGGCCGGATGCACAACGTTTTCATGGCAGTATGTGATAACCTGAACCAGGTTGTCCAGTGACAAAAAAAGAGACTATTATTCCAGAGTCTCCATGCGTGTATATCGTGTAGGTGATTATGTCTACTTCCTGGACGGCACTCGCAAAATAGGAGAAAGACCCAAGCTTAAACCAAGCAAGTGGCATGGTCCCAGTGTGGTGGTGAATCGATTAAGTGACCTCATCTATGAGGTTAGAGCAAAGCAGAAAGGAAAGACAAAAATATTGCATCATATCAGGCTGAAGCCCTTTCTGAAGAAATATCAGAATGGGCTAAACTACTCAGCTTTAATGTAAAGAAAAATGAGAAAAGTGGCTGAGCAGTGGAAATGACACCCCCAATTCTTGTGTTTCAACCTCAAATTCAGGGACATCTGGTCCCAGAAGACAGAGTGGCTTGTGACCAAAATGAAAATAAATGTAAAGAAATAGACAATAAATGTACCAAAAAGCCGGGGGCAAAACATTCTGAACTTCCACAGCCACTCAGGAGAAGTAGGAGGCAAAGGAATCCCCCAGATTGCTTTCCAGCCTGTGTGAGGAGGGTATGATTTTAATTGGAAACTCCTTGCCCTGTCAGCCCTAAACCTTTTGATGTGGAGGTGTCCTGAGCACACACACACTGGTCATCCTGATGCAGTCTACTAAAGTCAAAATAGGCTTCCAGATTATTTTCAATTAGCCTGTTGGAAGTGTGTAATACTTTGAATGGGAAACATATAGCACTGTCGGTAAAAACCCTTTGATGCAGAGGTGGCCTGAATTCCACACACTGATCATCTTGTGTAGGTCATAAAGGGAAAGAATTTTATTTCCACACAGTACCTGTCTGTGAGGAAAAGGGGCTTGCCCTCCATGCAGTGATCATTTGGTTAGCAAAACAGAGATACAATTATTAATGTAGTACAATGGACCTCAAGTGGAGGGGATAGTAAAGCTTATTTTCATGTTTGGATTGCAAGTTCACTGACAGGTGAGTAGAGTATTCAGTAGCATTTACCTTTTTTTTGTTTTGCTTGTTCTCACATAAATTATGATCATGAGATGAAAAATTATGTGGTAGCAGCAGTGAGGGACATGTGAACCCAATTGACTTGGACTGTCAGGCAAGAAAGATGCCTGGGACAGCTGATAATACAGTCTTTTTCCTTAATTTTCTTTTGTTTATAAGTAAGCCGTTCAAATTTATCAGGCAAGATGACTCAGTGTAAGTACTTATTTTGTCAAACCTGAGATTGCAATGCAACTAGAGACAGGTGACTTAACCATCCACAGCAGTGACTGAGAATTCAGTGATCCAGGATGTTAACCTATTCACGTCTGGGACGAGTAATTTTCTGGTGTCTTATCACATCTTTGATTTTATGCTTTGGATCGCCATACACTAGCTCTTGTGAGGAGGTCTATTGTGGTGGAGTTCTGCTCAGTGCAGTTGCTCCTACTGTTTGAAAGTTTTGCTCCTATTGTGGTGCAGTTATACCCTTTGTAGTGCATGTGCACTTATCCTCCCTTTGTGTGTATTTAAATTAAGCTCCAGGTTTTCCTATATAAGTAGCCCTTGCCCTGGAAAAGAGAGAACAGTCTGTCTATAGGGCTGGCATAGCACAGGTACTGGTACAGCAGCACAGCATACTGTGAAATGTAGTTAAAGCTGTGTTGTCAAATGATGCGATACCCTCAATGGGAATAAAGTCATTTGAACTGTTTTTCCGACTTCAAGAAATTATCCATTGCATGTGGGTTATCCAACATTGGGGGCAGCAGTGGGATTGAATTCCATCCTGATAATCCAACATTGGTGGCAGCAGTGCGATTGAATTTCATGCTGATAATTCAACAATATATAGGAAGGATGGGGATCTCTTCAATGTGGGTATAATCCAAAATATCATTCTTAACATAATTTTTCCTTATATATCTAATTTTTAAAAATCCAGTTTGATCTTTTTAGTGATTTTCGACAAGACTTTGTGTACTCTGAACAATTTGTCACTGTTTTATATTTAGAAATGAAATTGGTTTCCAGTTGTTAAGAGTAAGTGGGTCCTTATCTTTGTAAGGTAAGAGTCTCAGAGTAATTATTCTTTGACGTTGTGATAAAATTCTAACTGGTGAGTTATGTCTGTTGCCAGTGCCCTGCTAGATAATTGTAGCTGTTCAATAATTTTCGCACTAAAATTGCGTCGCTCTAAATTAAAGAAAATATATTGGCTTCTTTTCCCTCCTTCTTACCACTGAATTTTGAATCTAATTAGGGCTTCCTTGGTTTGATATTCTGCTTCTCTCTGTGACTCCTCTTTTATCGTATTTATCTCAGCTCCAAATTGTATTGGTTCCGGTCTGTTTGTTGCAATTCGTCTATTTTATTTAGCCTGTCTTCTAACTGCGTAATTTTGTTTATTGTATTATTTCTTCATTGATGCATAGCTTGTTGTTTGAACCCTTATTTGTGCTTTTACAGTATCTTGAAGAAGAGGGGGTTTGTTTGTGTATTATTTTGTATGGTATCAATCAAAACATATTTCATTCTTTCCACATATTCCCTATCAGTAAATAACAAACAGTTGAGTTTCCAGAAACTCCTACCCCTGTCATTTGTTTATGTTATTAGCGTCCAGGTAAGCATTGAGTGATCAGTTTTATAGCCCGGTTTTATATATGGATGTCCTATATGTGAGGACATACCAAATACCCTATACGACAAATAAATATACAAAATATAATGTTTGAGTTACTGGAATGCCAAATGAATCTGAATTTGGCAGGGTTTTTTGCTCGTTAAGTATCTGTCAAACTTAAATATCTTCCCTCCATGATATCAAAATCGCTTGTGCATGGGTTTGAGCTCTACCTGCTAGTTTATCTGTACTTACGTCTAAAATTAATTTAAATTCCGTCGTAGAATTCTATCATCATTTGGGATACTCATTAACTTCAGAGCATTTAAAACAAAGACTGGGTTGTCTTAATTTGGACCACATATATTAGATAATGTTAATCTCTACGATCCCACTGTCTCATCAACAGCAACAACAACAACAACAAAAAATCTGTATATGTATGAACTTCATGGATTTGCCAATAGAACCTGATTTTGAAGAATATACAGGTTCCTCTGGATCCACACGTTCCACTCGAAATAGATATGATTTTAATCCCCCATTTAGCTCTTCATACGATTTCAATATCTGGAGTGCAATGTGTTCCTTGCAAAAGTATAATCCCAGCTTCATTTTGTGGCAAGAAATGGAAAAAGTCTTTTATGGGCCTGTACCCCTTTCATATTCAGAGAACTTACTAATATTGACATCCAAGTGTAATTAACTTTTGAAAATGCTTTGGCTCTTTCCAAAACCCCAGTTCCATGAAAAATAGTGTATACATCAGCAAATAATTAAACTTTATTGGCATGGTTAGCATCTAATAACAGAGGTTTCTACAGAAATGTGAAATTAATACTTTAGCAACTGAAAGAGCCAACAAACTAAACATAATAAAATATATAAAATATATGTTACTTTATGTGCTGTACCCAAATAAAGGGATCTACCTTGCAACACCATGGACTCATGGACAACTACTGTTTGCACAACTTTATGTACATGTACAAGCTTTCAGACAAATGCATACTGCTACAATTTATTTTACTACTCATGGATTATACAGGATGGTTTTTCAATGTACTCTGGTCACAACAGGTTGTAGCACTGAACAATATTGTATGGTCATTGGCCGTTACATTTCTCGCTATGTCTCAAAATAAAGCCTATTACACTTACTTTGTTTGCCCCTTAATTAGTAATCAAAACATACATGTAATCTCCCAACTTGTCCTAGTCATACTACTTGCAAACATCGTTCTCAACAGATTTTTGTGCTTTCGGCATATCATTTACATATTTTATAAAACCTTTGCCTAATCCATTGACGTACATTCCAGCCCAGGAGCTAATGATTCTTACACTGTCAATGAACTGAGGTTCAATGCAATGTTTTCTGGTCAAGCAGCAGGCATCCATGATGCTTTCGTTGAGTCTCTGTCAAGGAGTCTGCTGGACCTGTTGATCACTGATTCACTTGGTCTTAATCATCCTTAACAGTGGTGTTGTCGCCCCTAACTCAAACTCGGATCACTCAGTTATTATCTGTTCCTTTTCACTTTCCTACAATAAGGGTCGCTCATGTAAAAGAGGTGTATGGAATTCCAAAAAGTCCGATCATCAACGTCTTTTCACTACCTTATCCTCTGCTCCCTAGGACACTGCATTCAATGTTTTTTGTTCCATTGATGATATAGTATGATTAGTATCCTTTGAGTCTGATCTATTTCGTCTACTGTCAAGCACTTTATCCCCTACAGATAAGTTTTAATTTCCTTTTACAGAATAACAATGGATTACTGCAGGAATTAAAAAAACTTTTATGCAATCATGCATGGAAACGTGGGTTACTTGATGGTCTTATCAAGTGAACAGATAGCTATCTCTCAAGCCGCTTCTGACATGATCTTATTCATGATCAAACTGCCTTCTTGCTGCCAGTTCAGGCACGTGTACCCTAGGGTTTCATACTAGGTCCGTTATTATCTTGTTTATATGAATGATATCATAGATAATCTGACCTGTGATGTCCGGATCATTGCTGATGACAAAATCGTACTTGGAAAAGTCCATAACCTGACTTACCCTGCCAGCCTCTTTGACACTAAGATCTCAACTATTTACGGTTGAGGTAAATTATGGCGCTTGGTTTTCAATGGTATAAAATCAAATTCAGTCTTTTTTTTCTAAAATAAAAATGTACCATTATCCTCCTGTTCTTCTGGAAGGCACAGCCATACCTGGAGAGATTGCCCATACCTGCCTTAGTATTACATTTTCAAACAATCTTTCTCTTTCCTGATGAGCACATGTAACACGCATCACAAGTCAGCACATTGGAAGTTTTAAACATAAGTTATCCCGCAAATCATTGGAGATATTTTATTTGCCATGATGAGGCTAATCCTTGAATATGGCTGTGTCTTTTTTGATAATTGTGGACAAGGTTTATACAATTTTATTGAGTCAATTCAGTGGGAGGCAGCAAATATATGTACTGGAGCCCTAAGGCACACTTCACATGCAAAACTCTTACTTGAACTTGACTGGCCTCGTTAGCTAGCAGACGAAAACATTTTAAGCTGCTCCTGTTCTACAAATTGCATCATGACCTGAATCCCATCTATTTATCGAACTAAGTACCTGTATCTCCTCCCTTTGGTAATGGAACACTTTGTTATAGGTTTATCGGTAGCCTGTGTTTCATTAAATTCCGAACTCAAGACTTTGAAAAGTCCCACTTCTGCCTGACACCATCAACTTGTGGAACAATCTATCCTCTGACATCAGAAATATGCTCTCCCTCCAGATCTTTAAGTCAAAACTGAAAGCCACCCTGCTTCTTGTTGATGGTGGTCTGAAATACTATTCATATGGTCAGCGATTTGCCTCCATCTGCCACACTCAGCTACGGTTAGGTTTCTCTCAGCTAATTTAAGATCTTTCCATTGTTAGCCCTTGGTGTTAATCAAAGTTTAGTCATACATGCTGCAAGGTTACCTAAAATCCAATTTTTGTGGGTAAGGAACTTTCAGATGAATATGATGCATTAATCTTTCATGCAGTGCATATTTTCATTGTTGAGTCATATCGATTTATTTCGTAACCAAATTTTTACCATATTCGTCATATCATTCTATAAAAGTGTTATTCTATGACTTTATGTAGGATTGCTGTTGACATTAAACTTCAGTGCGTACCACTTGCATTCATGCTCTGCACGGTGTTGCATCATATAACCATAAGCCGCAACTTATGTGCTTATCCACTGTAGCTTTTAGTTGAATTCACCCATAGGTTTGCACATGGTACGTGGGTTGACAATGACAAGGCTGGGTAAGAATCACTCCAGGTGCTGAGCAAAATGGTGACTCTCCAGTGGCATTGTGCTTACCATCATAGTGCTTTGGCTGTCAGTACACATTTGTGCCTGTCTTGGAGTAAACTTCCTCTTCAGTTTCTGCCTTCCTTGTGTTTTATGTGGGGGACATTTAGGTGCAATTGCCACGGTATTTCTTGGCTCATATTGCAATCAAATTTGTAGGCATATTTAGTATATAGCCATTTATTGTGTGTTGATCTGTCCTGTGCATCGTATGTATACATTGTGAGTTTTGGTGTTTGGACAACCCCTTGATTAGCCATGTAACCTGTACTATTGGGTAATCCAAATAAAATAAATATGTTTAAACTAAACTAAATACCAAGTTCTCCAGCTTTAAGCCCAATTTTTCGCTTTAGCACATATTGTCATAGTCCGAGAACCTTTGGCATATATAATCCGATGGGTTTTAAAACCTTTACCATTAAAAAGCTTCAAGATAAGAAAAGAATCGCTTTTAAAAGAAATACAGTTGCCAGCATGATTAAATTTTCAGAACAGTCTTTGTCAACATTGGCATGTGTTGACGTATTGTTGGCACACCCACTTTCTTTGGGTGAGCCATTCCACCCTATACAATTGGCTTGGGAGTCTGTTGGTATTTCTGCAGTTTGATGGCTGTACATCACCTGGCGACAGTGAAGAGTTAGCAAAGAGAGCCTGTGGTTGCTGCATTAAGGTGGTGGTATGCATATAGGTCCATCCGTATAATGGTGTTAGATGTTTGTAGTATGTTGGTACAGGCTCTTGTCCATGTAGTGGCTGGTACACTGGAGCCGGTTGTACACTGTTGCCATGTTTGGTTCTGTTGGCTGGTGTGCTTAGGAGCTGTGTTACTTGCTCTTAGTCTGAAGTGCGCAGTATCATTTGACATATAGTGGTCTGCTTTCTGCATTTGGACTTTTTTCAAATGGTCTTACTTTTATTTTTGCTGGCCACTAAGGATTTCTTATGGCCATCTGAGCAATACTCTGGCAAAGGGAAAGCTTTTCCACCCTTGCTTAGACTTTAGATCTCTGATGGTGATGCTAGGAGAGACACCAACAAATTTCATAAAAGATCGAAGATCACTCTGGCTGTGAAAGCGATCAAGGACCCCAATATGAATGTCAGTATTCTGCTCTGGATGAGAGGACTCCTTATCATCAGTTTCACAAATTCCAAATGCTGTAATATGTGGAGCTGCTCGTGGCTTTGGGGGTTGTTTTGCCTTAGTTTGGAAGCTGTTGTCGCTTAATGAGGATATACGTTCCGTCTGGTATGTTTTTTTTTTTTGGGGGGGGGGGCAGAAACGCATTTCCTCTTCTTTTCCACCTTCTTTAAACCACTTTTAGATCTTCGTTTCTCTGTATCCTTATGGACACCATGAGCAATATCTTTATGTCGTTTCTGAGATTAGAGCTTTTCATGTCTTTTAGAAAACACAGAAAATGTCACTTTGATCTGAAATACACACAGGTAGGTCTTTTCTGCCAAAGGATTTCCCCAGTCAATGGCTAAGAGTCTTTGAGATAGTAAATCATTCTCGTCTCTTACTGTTTGGGGCTCTTGTCTTAGGGTTTCAACTTCTTCACTCAACACTTCGTTTTGTGTCTTTACTTCAAGGACTCTGTGTATCAAATCTTGCAGCTCAGTATTTCAGCTGATGGCAGACAAGGTGGAAGTATTAATTTCCTCTTACGCTGATTTTTGATTTTCCTCGTCTTTAGAAATGAAGATATTTTCAACGTCCTTTGTGAGATTTATATTAACAAGACAGTACCCTGTGGAGTTAATCTTGGGAATGATACAATGCTTGACCTGGCGAGTAATCACAGGATGGTCTTTCAAATACAGAAAGGCTTGTTGTGAGCGCTCAGTCAGGATCCTATGTAGATTCAGATTCAGATTCAGATTCAGATCCAGATCTACTTATTCGACATAAAGTAAGATACATTGTAATCAGTATTTGGTAACAACAATAACGAAAATTCTGTAACTGCAGGTTAAGTTGAAGATACAAAATATTACCATACATACATCAAGATAGTCAGGATGACCCTGCTAAGGATGAGGGAACATTCGCTATCGCTTGGGCCACCTAAAATAAATCTACGTGGCAAGTTAAAAACCTGATTTCAATAGAATGTTACATGTGTACAGTCATTGCCTCTGAAACAATACCTTTTCCTCAAGTTGAGCTGATATTTGTACAAAACGTCGCAAACATCGTCCCTGAACATTTGGGGAGGTTGTCAATCAATTCTTGGCCAATCACATGAATAAAAGAGCCTTTGAAGTACGGAAAACATTATTCAGCGATCTGTCAAACGGCGATAGCGACAGTCTGGTTTCAAAGTGTGACGTCATGGAGGCGGCCCTTCCGGCCCCGTGACCTCTAGCCTGGCAACGAAAGTTGAGTTGCCTTGCCTTGCTTCAGCGGGGCGGCCTGCTGCCGCTCGTGTTCAGTGCACGGATGGCGGGTTTGGTCTTCCGCCCCCTACCTCTTCACCCCGTTTTTAGGGATTGTGTTTTATTGTATTTACTCGTCTCGTATCTGTATACTTTATGTAGTTAGCTTGTTAGACTTGTCTTTACACTTTACTTAGTTAGCTTGTCATTATTTTGTAGTTATTTTCTCAATGAGTTTCATTTCTCTTTCCAACCTGAGCTTTGTAACGCTAGTTTGTGTGTTTTCTCTTGTGTTCACGTTTATGCTTATTTCAATGTGTTTATTTGTACTTTTATTTCCTCATCCCTGGGTTCCGATAAAGTTTTATTATGTGCGTGGGTATCGGTGATTAGGGTGTAATTTTTTCGCCCGCCTGTCATTGGTTTGAAGGACCACTGGGGTAATCCATCGCGGCACGGCCTTTGAAGTTTGAAGGGACATCGTCTGACAATTCCCGCTCCTCTTGAATATTTAAAGTGTCCCTTCATTAGAATGCAAAAGAAGCAAGATAAATATAAAGTAAACCACTAAGGCTATGATATGTTACCATGTTTGCATCTTTTCCCTGCCCACAAACATACTTTCGGCATGCTGCCTTATTTCGCATTGCCGCCTTGACACCACTGTCTTTGTGCCAAGGGCCGTTGCTACCTGCAGCCACGTGACAGGCTGTTAAGTATGATTGACGGGTGGCATTGTTCCGTTTGGCGGCTGAAAACCAAAAGAATGACACATGGACGTTCTGATGTCCACATGCCTGTGTGGTTTTTGGTGTTTTTCTCATATTTCTACTTTAGAAACGAGAAGCAATTTGGGTGATAGAATGTCGAATGCACTTTTCTGTGGAGGCATACTGGGGTATAGCATAGCGGGGGATATGACGATGTCTGGTGGGATAATTATGGGTAATTTGTAAAGCAGAAAACATGTCACTGAAGTGTCCGGGTAATTCGTTTTCAGTATATCGATAAAAAAATTTCAGAGATTTAAGTTTATGAAAATCTGGGACTTTAAATAACTTTAGTTCTTTAAATAGTGGGTCGGTATGTGCATTATAACGTGCAAAACATATCTAGCGGATGGCAGATTCTTGTAATTTAAAAGTACGACCACAATCATAACCCCAAGCGAGTACTGAATAATTGATGTGTGGTAAGAACAGGCAATTATATATCAAAAGTAGGGTATTTTTAGGAAGAAAGTGGTGTAGTCTTTTAACTATTCCAGTTGTGCGAGCAGTTTTGTTTGCAATTTTATTTAAATGAGCATTGCAGCTTAATTTGTCATTAATTGTTAATCCAAGGAAATCAAATTCATTGTTCCTTTCTAGTCGTGTACCAACCATTGCTAGATTGAAGGTAAGGTTCTACTTCCGTTGAGGAAAAGAGAAGAACATGTATTTGGTTTTAGATACGTTTAGGGATAATTTTTGGCTGCAGGGACACACGGAGAGAACCAGGGGTCTCCATATCTCTACTTTCCAAGAACTTTTGAACATTTTACGTATTATATTGAAATATCCTTTCTTTATTAGTACCGTTCATAAACACACCAGTAAAGTTATTTTTGTCACTTTTTAGCAAGTCTCGGAGCTTTTGAATGAGTACCATAGGTTGTTGAGCCTCCTTGTCCAACTTGGCAGTTCCATTCATGGGCGCAGACATGACAGTTGTCATGTTTTTCCAGAGCACTATGGTCGACAAAATTTTGTGACCTGTGACCATGCAGGCTGTCTTGTGCATCCTGTGACAATGTGAAAATTGTTTACTGTAGTGCAAGGCTCATGGGAGCTTTACTATTGGGGTCGGCTTCACCTGAGCCCATTTGTGGTGGGTGTGCTGCAGGGACACACGGAGTTCTGGCATAAGTACGCGTAAGCACGTGTTGCATTCTGGGGACAGGTATTAATAAACATCGGATTTCACCGGATTGCACTGTGCCGGTGCAAAGACTGCAAAAAATCAAGGAAAGTATTTTATTCCAAACTGACACAATTTTGTAGCTACCAAAACCCCCCAAAATTCAATACGGGTTTCATTGCAAACTGAAACAATTTTGTTTTCCCCACTTAATAAAGTTAAATATATGCTCTGCAACCTAGATGCCTGTTCGAAGTACGAGCCTATGCGTGTTTTGATTGCCGTGCCCTGGTACAGAAACGAGGTTGATTTTCATCAGATGGCGCCACCTGCCAACAATCAATGCAAAACAATATAATTTTCCTGTGACACAACTGAGAACCATAATGTATGCGTCATCACACTCACAGAGTTAAGCTGACTGTAAGCCTTCACAAATACTATATTGTTCTTTAACCTGGTGACCCCTTCATTTTAAAAGAAGACTTGTTTTGTGGTCACTGATGGGCTAGACTTCATAAAACCTGCACGCCACCTGTTAAACGTTACTGTTAAACATTAACAGGAGAAAGTATAAACTTGAGCGTTTAGTGTATAGATTATATTTATAAATCAGAGAAAATAAAAACTTTTGATAAACGTGTTAACTTTCTGCTTGACACTCGTGTTTGCCAAAATAACAATAATCATCCAGTAGAAATTGATGAAATCAAATTATTGGCTGTCTTAATTGATCATAATTTAAGTTGGAACGGTCATGTAAACTACATACCGCATAAACTATCGCTTATGTATGGCCTTTTGTCAAAACTGAAAAACTAACTTCCAAAGTATTCTACTTTTAAAACATATTTGGATATCTTTATCTGATTTGAATGATGCCATCATTGCATTGGGCTTTCATTTTTTTGCAAAAGACTAAAAACTGCAAAAGAAGGCATTAAGAATACTTAGTTTAAGCAAATATATTAGGCACACAGCCTGTGTTTTTAAAAAATTGAAGCCATTCAAATTTATTTATTTATTCATCATGTCTGAATTTTTTTATGAATACACAAATGACATCGCATCCGTTTTCTTCAGAAATTTTATGTACATCCAGGAATAACTCCAAGCAAGAATGGAATGATGTGCGTTTATAGCCTTATAGGCTGCAGGAGTTGACAGGCGTTAGTTCTCCGTGGTACAAATGCCTCCTAGCCCCTGCTGGTTATAAGCTTATAAACGCAATGCACATGATGTTCATTAGACAATTTTTAGATTGTTAACACATAGGAGACTGAGAGGATTATGAACTAGGTCAGTTAGAATGTATTTTTACAAGCGTTGAATGTCTGTAAATCTAATTGAGCTCTTTTACTGACATCCCCCTTTGTTAATCATTTGCAATGGTTAGCATGTTACCTTCTCTATCTGTCTTTTTCTTCTGTAGTACCCTAGATACTTTTCTGATCTTCCTTGCGTCTCGTTATGTCATGGAGTTCATCTTCACCTCAGCGTACCGTTTAATGAAATTTACATTGAACATGAGGCCTCAGACGGTTAAATAACGCGCCGCTAAAGGAAAACATTTTAAATGTAAATAAATGTTGAAAAAAAAAACCTAAATGAAAACGCAGAGTGAATAATGTTAAATGTGTATACATACCATTAAATGTACACATCCGTTTATTAACATAATACACACATGTATGTATGTATGTATGTATGTATGTATGTATGTATGTATGTATTTTTGTATGAATATATGTATGTATGTATGTATGTATGTATGTATGTATGTATGTATTTCTACATACATAAGGAACGATAGTCCTAGCACAGACTGTTTTAAGAACATGCTACCGGTTCACTATTACTGACTATCATCGTGCCCCCTCCCCCTCCCCGCATTGTGATGTGCGAATGGGCTTTAACGAGTGGCTATCAAAAGCAGAAGTTAGGTGCTAAACAGTTAAATGTAAATATAACACAAAATGTCAACCAGCAAAATACGAAGGTTAAACATCGAATTAAGTGTATTTTGGTGTGCATTAATGTATTCATGTATGGATGTATCGATGCATGGATTGAAGTATCCAGATATATTTATAGACAAACGCACGGTACTAAGGTATAATGTTTTTGTTTATTATTTTCAGTTGAACGTTGCGCGTTAGATATCGGTGGCGTCGAACAGTTAAATTCAAATACAGTAAATGTAAACAAACGCAATACAAACATATTAGAATTGAGCAGAGTCTTTCTCGATGTGCATTTGATTTATATGCGTGTAAATATGGATGGAGGCATGAAATCTCGCATACAGATAAAAATGTATGTGTGTATGGATGGATGGATGGATGGATATGGGATGAATGAGCGTATACAGAGACAGATGGACTGACAGAGGGTTGCACGAAGTGAGATGCATAGTTGCAATTCCTCTTAACGTTGGATGTAAAACCGTTCAATGTAGATGCACCACTAAATGTAAAC
>CAXHWN010000540.1:0-12500 GCA_964020975.1 Hermodice carunculata
AAACTATTGATCATAGAGATGCCATTCCAACTTCAATTTGTAGGTTTGTGGCAAAGCCGCATCCAATGAACCATGAACCAAAGTTGTAGGATTTAAATTTATGCAAATTAGGTGAATATGGAAAACGTAAATCTTTAATAGCTTCAAATCTATTATAGAGGTGCCATTTCTACTTCAATTTATGGGTTTGTGGCATAACCCCATCCAATGAACAATAAACCAAAGTTCTTCTAGGCTTATGATTCATGCAAATTAGACAAACACGCAAAATTAGAATGTTGAGTAGCTTCAAAACTACTATAGATACTGGTTTCATTCAAACTTCACTTTATAAGTTTGGGACATGGCCACATCCCTTGAACCAAGAACCAAAGCTGAGCATTTTAATTTATGAAAATTGTGCTAATACACGAAATTTAGATTATGTTGAACGATGGCAAAGTATAGCATTTCAAACTGTTCTCATTTTTAAGGCGCCCAGATAGATTTGTTGTGAAGCAAATCTTCTTTTCTAGTTTTATGCTTTATTTGACAATTACTGGATTATTGAAAACACACATTGTTATGATTTGCAACCATTACCTTTTCACTTTTGATTGTATAGTTAGATTATGACAGTTCTGGTAAAAAAATTTCCGTTTCAGACCTACCAGAAAATAAGGGGGATGGGGTAACTCTTTTCTCTCCAATTTCAATTCTGAGAAAGGTGAGGCTATATTTAGCATATTGTCTTTTAGTTCGATAATTAGGGCCGTTTCATTGGTGCATTTAATGTTTTCCTAGAGCAGGGACTTCGAGCACTGTGTAACATTTTATGCACCGTAGAATATCGAACTTGAAGGAATTTTTGCACTAATTTGCCCAAATTTGGTATTTTTCGACATTTTATGACAACAAAACCATGCAAACATCATTTGTACAGTGCTTGCCATATTATTTCAGATACTATGAGCCATATTTGGTATGTTTCTTGAATTTACTTTTGAAGTTATGCTCGGTAGTGTCTTGTATGGAATGATAGTTAAAGTGATGACTACTATTTTCAAAGATATGGCTATAAATTACCCCTGTCATCAAATTAAAAGACCACAACCATCATAATCCAATGCAGAATATGCCAATATTTAATAAAAGATGGGTTGTTACACTGTATTTGTTCTACCATAGGAAGGGGGTATATCCTTAAATAAGCCATTTTTTAGGGTTGGTCACTGGTCTACACATTGATATCATGCTAGATATGACGGAGGGCTTGGAAAGTTCTAGGAATACACGTCTGTACTATTCCCAAGCCCTGTGGTCATCTGCACAGATCCTGCCAGAAGAATACCTTAGTTTGTGTTGCTCAGGGGAAGGTGTCAACGACAGCTGTTTCTACAATACATTGCCAGTAGGTCATGCTGCGCTGCACTGCACAACACTAGCAATGCTATTGTGTGAAAAGTGCTCATTATGTGTTTACTTCACTTGGTATTTAATAGTGAAAGAAGACCATAATCCACACTTTTCACAGAAAGAATGGTTTATATGATATAATCAACACTTTTCCGGTCCCTATTGGTCGGTTCCTACCACCCATGTTACAAATGACATTGCGTTCTTCGCATATTGTAATGAGATCAAATATGTTTAAACCACGGTCAGCTGAGGATGGGCTCTTGGCACAACCCTCTTTTTCATCACTTGACTTTTCAGGCAACTTGGAATCTGTCATCCAACGTCAGCCGTCGGTCAACAATCCACATTTGTCACGTATCAATAATACCCGCCTGCCGCATTAAGCATGTTATAGATGTTATCAACACATTTAACCGTATCTTCCAGTTTCAAAATGTTAAAAAAATATGACTGGTTGTTTGGCAAAGCAATAACACAGCTGTTGACTCGGCTTGGCTTTGAAGCAGACCATCCTCTCCACTATCTCTACTACACTTGAGTGGAGAAAACATGGGGTATTGTCTGATTAGTTGTCAAACTTATGGCATATCAGTATGTTTTTATAGAATAGAGGAAGTGTCGCAAAGCGTCTGGCTGGGCAAACCAGTATAGTTATGTCTGTGTGCCAACACAAACATACTGTTTTCCCAGAAATTCTTTCTTTCTTTCTTTCTTTCTTTCTTTCTTTCTTTCTTTCTTTCTTTCTTTCTTTCTTTCTTTCTTTCTTTCTCTCTTTCTTTCTGTCTTTCTTTCTTTCTTTTTTTCTTTCTTTCTTTCTTTCTTTCTTTCTTCCTTCCTTTCTAAATATCTTTACGAGCAAATTTGTTCACCCTTTTTCTCGGAGACTATTACAGATAGAAACTCCAAATTTGGAACAATATACTTCTATAGATGAAGGCTTGCCTCTTTATAATGAGAAGTCGTGATTTTAAAAATTATGCAGATGAGGGTTATTTAAAGTTTTAAATCTTCAATATCTTATATACTATAGTAGATGTGGTTCCGAGTGTATAAGAGTTCGATTATAAGAAGGCAAAGGTCATCTTAAATGTCAAGGTCATGTCGAGATCAAAGGTCAATGTTTGATCAAAATGTCATTTTAAAGGTCAAAGTTCACTTCAGGTAAGGATCATCTCAAGGTCAAAAGTCATTTCCAGATCAAAGGCCACATTCGATGGTGGCTGTTCAATGCACACATTGCCAAGTTTGTTGCCACAGAAATTAACCATAAATCCATCATTCCATTGGACAGCCAATCTCAAAGAGGGGTCATAATGTTCATACTTATGCAAATTTGGGCAAATTAAAGTTTTAAACCTCAATATCTTACAAACTATAATAGATGTAATTCCATGGGTATATGCCATTGCAAGGTCATAGGTCAGTTTTTGTGGGGAAATGTCGATTTGAAGGTCAGCAACCATTTTTGGTAAAGATCTTATTCAAGGTCAAAGGTCATAGCAATGTCAGTTTTTCATTTGATTTTGTCACATTCTTGTCACAAAGTACAACATACCAAAGATATTGCAAAACATTTTAAAAAATGCATTTGTGGGCACACAGATTTGCTGTGAAGCAAATCTTCTTTTCTAGTTTCTGTACATGTTTTTCGGCTGTCTCACTTACAATGGACCTCGTCCATCTAGAATATATGTAGCATCTGAGGGCTTCTACATATTCTTCTTAATGTATATAAAAACATACATAAGCTTTTTATTCTACAGGTCCTGCATTTGCAACCAAATTCCTACTTATTAATAGCTTTGCATGCCATTTCATTACAATTTGATGGTCATATACTCTTTAATCTTTAATGTGGATACAGGCTCTATTTTGAGACGAGGAGCCACCAGAAGAGTACACGTTCGGGGCTTCCAGGCTTAGAAACGTGCTAGTTACCCGCTTAAGACCTGTTATTGTCTTCCTGGCCGAAACGTCCATACATGTATTCCATAATTATCTGTTGAATATATAATGGTGGAAATTGAAGACAAAATTAAAATAAAAATTGTCAAACAATTCTTCATTGTATCTGTAGTTATATTGCAGTGGAATGCGTGGATACAAAAACTTATTGGTATTCATTATCTGCTGGGAACATAACACTGATGGTTACCATGGGTTGGGCACCTGTATACTGGTGTGGTATAGTTTTGTCAATATGCTGTCTTCCGCTGAGCAACTGACAAAGACCCCTCTCCTGGCGGGAGACTTTAAATACGGCAGATGTACACACATTTCTCGCTAAAATCTATACTGTTCATATTCGCTTCAAAGGTTTCAGGCCCAATACGTCAAATTGACTCTGTGAGTGATGTATTAGCCTCTGTTTCAATTTAAATACATGTCACTGACATGTATTGTCATATTTTAATTAAAGGAAGATTTAGTAGTTATTCAATTTTATGATTTGAATCATACGGAAAATGCACAGGCTTATGAATGAAGATAAGTTTTTTTATTAATATAAAAATATTTGTCAACTGCACTTTTTATTTTTCAAATGACAAAGATACCGAAACATTGTTTTGGATTTATTTCAACCCTTAAAGCACTGATTTAAGACTGAATCAAAAGATTTCCTTGGACACTTTGGACGCAAACTGCACGAAGAAAGCTGTTGACTAAAGGCCCAATTACACAGAAGAGCGGTAACGGAAAGCGGATAGTGGATACCGGTATTTCCGCGCGGATTTTAAATTACACTGAGAACAGTACATCGCGCGAAATTACAAGGTTGTACCTTCAAAGTTGCATAGCCCATTGGGCCAGTAATATGTTTGTGTGTGAATAGCCTTCTGAAAGACTGACTATTAATTTAAGCAATGCAATACAAACTAACTGTTTAAAATAATAAGTCACTCTTCTAAATGTGCCGACTGAAATTAGATTGAACTCAGATTATTTCACGACCCAAATTCCGATCTATATGGACCACATGTTCACTATACTACACATGTATTTGGGACTTTTGTGCACACCGCAATAATTACCTGACATGTCCACTTTTGAACCAACGAGTTTCCACACAGACTGCTTGTTTGGGGCATCTTTATACCTTTTAGCCGTTGGGTCGTATAATTGACGATATTTTTGCACTTTCAAAATCATTTTTCCATGATGACCATGTTGGTAGCACAGATTTCTCTCTCGACACGTGGAGATGATGCCTACCAAAAAAAAAAAAAAAATGGTTCTGATTGGCTGAAATCTTCATGTTCCCGCGCGATACGCAGTAAAAATCGATTGGATTTCTGTTTGGAGCGGTTTAGCGCTGTATCGCTTTACCGTTCCGCTGTCAGTGTAATTATATCTAAGGAAAACCACGTATCTTAATTATTTTAACGCGCGGTTTTCCGTTACCGCTCCGTTACCGCTCCCCTGTGTAATTGGGCCTTAAGACTACTTTTCGCTTTGGACTAGGTTTTCTGGTATTGGATGAAAGGTACCTTCATGAGGAATTTGAATCTTTTAAGCATTATATTCCGACAGTGAGGAGGAAAAACGACTATCGCCGAGATTAGCACTTTAGGTGCTAACTCGTATGTTTCAAATCAAAAAAAAAAAAAAAGAAAAAAGAAAGATACCGAGATAACGACAAATAATTGCTGGGTATTTCTTAGCATTAAACCTCGTTTTGTATTTATTGCAACTTGTATATTGTAAACTGAAAAGAACTCGGCACCTGGTCACATGTGATATGTATCATAGTGTATAGCTCAATAAGCCCAATCTTACTTAGACCCCTGATGTAAGTAAAGATTAAGTCATACAATATATGGTTTGTTGCGAGTAACAAGCAGAATGTACCAGAAAATTTTACATAAAGACTAGAAATCATGGTAAAGAAACCTAGCTAGGTTTGTCCCCCTTGTTCATGCGTACAGCACATCCAGAGTATAAACACAAGAATATGCCAAAAAGTTTATAGAATACACACTGTCAATATAACTACCGATAAGACGAAATTTTTGCTGTTTTATCATATTATTTACAATTTGAGTTCATTTTCATGTATAGAATGGAGTATTTCTGGACGTCCGTATTTGGTTCATAATCATGAAAAATACTAAAAAAGAAAAAAAAGCACTTATAAAGAGATAAAATACGACCAATGGCGCCGACGTTAGACATTTATAATCTACATGTAATAGGCATGATAAGAGTTGAGCGTGGTTGATCAGACGATAAGAATTCTTTACATTTTATTGAATCTTATGAGACAAAATGAACAAGTCACGCAACGAAGCACTTTTTTCAACTGATGCCACGCGAATATTTTATTATACGCACACGCAGTGTTTAACGAACCAAATAGGGGATGCAATTTGGAATGGAGTTAAGTAGACTCCTGTGCTTTAGCGCTGCTTCAGAATCCGGGATGGAATGGGGTCGACTGCTTCCGTGTCAGGAATGACCTGACAGATACAAAGTTGCATATAGTAAAGTTGTCCTCGGGTACTCAAGTTCAACCGAAAGGAAACATGATATGAAGATGGAACTGGCCTGGTGATCGTAGCCTGAAGAACAGGACAGACCTTGTGCTTCCACACATCAGGTGAGTGCCCACGTGACGTAGAGACTCTTTTTCACTTATGTTATGCAGGTACAAGGAGGCAACGTGTAGCAGCCTTGGTAGGTACATAAACTACGTCTCGTAGATCTTTTTACTGAAACTCCCACTCCCTCTCCGATCAACTTCAGTCGACGGCAGCGGAGTAATTTTCAGCGGGTGGTAGGTGCTTTGAAGGTAGTGATAAGGCTGTGGCCAAATTACCACAAGTCGCCTTTTTCCCGATGCTCCACCTGTTGTTGCGATGCAACGCCTTTCCACATGTCCGTGATCAGTTGTTTTTTTTTCACAATATAGAGATGGGAAAATTTCAAATAAGCCACATTGGAAACTCAAACACAGCTAACACTACCTAAGAAATTCAATGTACTAAATAGACTGATAGAACTGCTGTTTATACTAGTCGTATGGTCATAAAAGAGATAAAGGACCCTCCTTTGACCCACATCAAAGCAATATTTGTCTGGACTTACATCCTGAAATCAATTTGCATCGCTTATACATTGAGTGCATATATAGTCTTGGTCAAAAAAAAACAAAACAAAAAACAAAAACAAACAAAAAAAAAACAAAACAAAAAAAAACAAAACAAAAAAAAAAAACAAAAAAAACAACAAAACAAAACAAAGCAATACAAAACAAAACAAAACAAAAACACCTAAAAAAAAAAAAAAAAACAAAACAAAACAAAACAAAACAAAAACACCAAAAAACCCCCCTGATTATTGAAGGCACACTTGAAGCAAATCCGCTATGTTTTCCGGGCTTGATGCAAGCCTGGAGAGGTTTCGTCAGCAGCAGCAGTCCTGCACACAAGGCTGCACGGATACAGATAACAATTTACACAGCTATGTAGGAAAAAAAAAATCATAATAAGTTGCTCATAGTTAGTACACAGACATCTTAGTCCTCTAGCCCGTATGCATAAAGGAGGTGTAACTTACCCATGGTGTAACTTAAAAAAGTTTTAGTTACCCCTCAGTTCATGGTGTAAGAAAATCGGTATGCATAAAAGCTGGTGTACTTATACTCGGTGTAACTAATCCATGGGGCAGTTACGCCACTAATTAACTGAAGACCCTGATACAAGTTTTAACCCCCTTCCCTGACACTGGCCAGCTGACCTGTCCCAGGTGAACACAGTCAAGACAGTCGTGTGACTGCTGTCCCCTTTTATTGACAGATTGCATTGCGTGACGAGGGGTCAAGGGGCTTCAGATTTATGTTTGTCAAAATGAAAATGAGTGTATACACAGTGGTTAGTAACGGAAATATTACTGATTTTGTATCTGCGCATGATAAACAATAAACTTATATGTGTGTATTTGATCCTCAAATTGTGTCTGTGTTATGGATAACATGTTGATGTAAGTGATCGTTGGAGTTTCAATAGAACATTAACATTTCTATCTACCTCATATAACCCCCTTTTTCCAAGTCCAGTCATAACAACCATGGCTGCACAAGGCGTGGACAGCAAAGCCAAAAAGAGGAGGAGGGGAATTGGCAACATGAGGAAAAAGAACGTTGTTTAGTTATGCCCCAATGTTATAAGTGCGCTATCCATTTGTTAGCTGCATATTGTAAGAAGTATTCAAATAGACATATGCAATGTATACAAGTAATGGTCTGTAGATTGTGGAAAAGGCAAGAATTCTGATCCTGCAATTAATTGTCTCATAAACAACAGTTCGCTTGATCAGAAAATTAACTTTTGTGAATGACCTTTCATCATATGTATACTTTGCATATGTTTGTATGCGCACTTTTTACCCTCGGTAAATAAAGTGCCGGAGGGTATTGTCGTCCCCTGCGTCGTCCGTCCGTCTTGTCGACGTTACCGCGATATCTCAAAAATATTGACCCCCACCTTTCCCAATTTTTTGTCAGAGATGCATCTTATGATGGACTAAGTTCCAATTTAAAACTAGCTTCCTTTTTGCATTTATAAACTTCTTATGAATCTTTAAAGTATTTATCCTTTAGGTCGCCAGAGTGGTGCATAAGGGGACGACGTTACCATGATATCTCAAGAAGGATCCAATGTAGCTTCCCCATTTTGTTTTTCACAGATGCACATCATAAAAATGGACCATATTCCTATTGAAAACCCACTTGTTCTTCTTTCTTTTTATGCTTGTTATGAAACTTTTGAAGTATTTATTTGATGACAGACTGGGTGACACACAGTACAGTCTTGTTACAAGGGTGGCTCTTGCGACAGCAACATGCATAATGTTATAGCAAGAGTCTCCCTTGAGACTTAGACAGTTTCTTGTTGTATCAATATTTATGTAATATGACATTTGTTGGTCATAAGTAAAAAAGTTCTGAGTTCTGAGTACAGTGGTCTCTGGCACCAGAACTTGCCCCAAGAATACATTCAAAAGTGCTCCTTCATTTCACAGACAACAATATGGAAATTATTCTTCTGCGAAGTCTAAACAAATGTTTAATTGAGGAAAAAGATTGTGGGCGCCAAAAGTAATCCGTTCTCTGAACGCTATTTTTACTTTATGGACCCGGAAAAGAGACATTTGCACTTTTTATTATACTGTTGCATAACAAAACCACCTGAAGCAAATGACAGCCTTATTAATGCGGACTCTTCAGTCAATGTATCGTATTGAAGATGTCTGGTTTTTCTTTGGATTTGTTGAATGTGTAGACTGTAGACTGTAGTGTTAAAAATGTTTTTCATTCTACAGCAAAGATTCTAATATTATTGCAAAAGATCCGAGGAAATGTCACACATCTCGCAATAATATCAGAAGCATTGTTAAGGGAGGAATAGTATGCTAACACTTAAAATATGTCAACGCAGGCAAGATCATTTTGTGGTTCAAGTATTTGAAATTCATTTTGTTAAACAGTTTGCTTTGATCATTTATACGGCTGAAGACATAATATATGTTTTATATGTTCCATGAACTGTATGTAACTCAGTCAGTCCCGTCTGCTCGTCTGTCCGTCCTTGTGTAGGGCCTAGTCTGTACCATATTTCCTATACCCTTGGGCTCACACTAACCTAAAATGCGTGTAGACATTTCCTCGAATAGCGGAGTGTCATGTGCCAAAATTGGGTCACTGTGACCTATTTCTCGACCTTTAACCCCACAGGAAGTTTTCGCTCGTGCAAGCTATATTTCTCACCTATACTTAAAAGACACGTAACGCACAACTTAACAACAAAATTGCATTTAGCCGGACAGAGTGACTAGGTGGTGGGCAAATTTTAATAAAAAATGATTGAACATTCGAGTAAATGTATTTGTTAACAAAATCTTGCCAGAAAACCTTCATCTTGCATATGTTTATAAAAAGTAACTTTTCGCATGCAATATGCGAAAAGCATTTAACTTATCTGAAACAAACCTCACCTCTTTCGAACACAACTTTTAATGTATGTTTATATATATTTGTTTAACACCATGAGTAGACAAAATACGCAGCATGGGTCTGCTTTAGAAGCAAAATATCTTATTGCAAAGTTGTTTTTGCGATGATCAAGGCATACATGAAGGCACAATTCTTTTACTTTCATAGAGAAATTTCTTTGAATGGAAATAGAATCAAACCAAGATTTTAACTTAGCCTGATTTAACAAATGAAAGTCATTATTAATATCATCTAACTGTTAAAATACCTGACCAGTCACTAAATATTTTATTGCCAGCAAAGCAGACCAATTTCCGGCTAACTTGGGGCTAGGGTGTAGAATATTAGGCCTGGTCAAGGTAAAATCATATGGGGGCGGGGGGGGGGGGTCAAAGGTATAGGTCATAGTGATCCAATTTTTGGTGCATGACACACGCCGATCCCGTGAGATGAACAGCAGCGAAACGTCCTTGGATCATGTACATGTATTATGGAACACGATTGAAATATTCCCGCCTTTAGAAATAAAGCGGGAATTATTTTTCTGAATGTGTTACGCAATAAAGTAGCCCACGTGGCGGAAAAGGAGTGAAGTAAGTATAGGGGGGTGCGAGCATGGTCACGTGGTTTGGGATTTTTTGCACGGTTGCAATGCATGTATTCAGTCACTCTAGGTCGGACCTTCAATATATACACTCGAAATTTATTAATGATTTCAATTTTAAAGGAAGTTGCTGTAACGAGTTTTGTTTATTTATTTATTTATTTTATCTATTTATTATTATTATTATTATTATTATTATTATTATTATTATTATTATTATTATTATTATTATTATTATTATTATTATTATTATTATTATTTTTATTATTATTGTTGTTGTTATTATTGTTGTTATTGTTATTATTATCATTATCATTATTATTATTATTATTATTATTATCATTATTATTATTATTATTATTATTATTATTATTATTATTATTATTATTATTATTATTATTATTATTATTATTATTATTATTATTTGAGGTGGAGTTCGGCATCTCACTCCTGAGGTTAATGTTACATGCGCCAAACACAGGTTTCCAGAGTTTTTAGGCCAAATAATACCATTCTAACGGTTTTACCTCTGGTTTTTCCTGGGCGGCTACATTGACCAATGGAGGGTAACATTTATTGACGTTTATTTTTCTATGCATTTGATTAAGACATACATGGTTATTGATTAAGACATACATGGTTTTCAAGTGCAATAAGACGGAACTTGGTCTGCTTTGCAGGCAATAAAATATTTAGTTTCAAGCAAACTGTCATTGTTTTTCATACTAGTAATGGATACAGTGTGGATTTCTGTAATTACAGTATTTTCATGTGTAGATTTGCACTAGAGCAAACACATTTAACATTCAGATAGTGCGTACATTTGGCAAGTTTGACTAATGTACACGAAGTACAATTTTGTTTATTAATGGTAACAGCACAAGGCATGTGAAATGGAGCTGATCTTTCGTACTGTTGGTATCACTATTTGACATTTTACCGTATATGAACATTCACTTAATGTACTGTGTTATGATTATTTACAGTACATATCATAACAGATCCCTCGTATGGAAGGAAATTGATTTCCACCGGGACTTTCACCTCCGTTAAATTGTCCCCCTGGCAGGTCTAGAGATCTAGGACAGTGTAAGGCCATTTACACCATGGATTAAACTATACTTCCTCCTTGTATACGGATTCCTAAACCTGGTGTGACTTTACACCAGGGGTAACTTTGTAACACCTTTATGCATACGGAATAGACTTTTACACGGTGGTTGTTCCCCGGAATAAGCTATACCACAGCTAAACTACAGCTAAACCACCCTTTTGCGTACGGGCCCAGCTGGGGATTGTCCAATGCACTGTTATCGTAGACCACAAGGTTGTCCTTGCAATAAATATTTAGCCTTGATTTAAATGAATTTACTGATGGTGTATTTACAACCTCACTAGGCAGCGAGTTCCACCAGTCTACAACTCAGATGCTAAAAAAAGTACATCCTAATATTTATTTTTGATCTAAATTTTGTAAGTCTTAGGTTGTGTTCTCTCAATATGATATCCTCATTGATTAGGTCTCCTCTAAGTCTTCTGTACAATCGTGTTGGCATTTTGAGTCTTTTCAGTCTTTCAACGTACGTCAAATTTCCAAAATTCGGGATGTCCTGTTGTAGCTCTCCTCTGGACTGACTCAATTTGGTCGGCAACTCCCACACATGAAGTGGCCATATGGGAGCCCCAGATTCCAAATGCGGTCTGATCATTGATGTGTTCAACAGTTTGAATACTACCACGTCTACATACATGTACCCAAATGTCCTCCACATAAGACCAGTGATTTTATTAGTTTTTTTAACCATCTCTGTGGTATGAAATTCAAAGTTAAGATTTTTGTCTATCCATATTCCCAAGTCTTGTTCGCAGGTTTTTATATCCAGAGGTACATCTTGACCAGAGTCAGACCTTTTGTATTGGAAGTGTGGATGATTCTTATTTCAATTCGTAGCACCGTACATTTACTAGGATGAAGCTTCATCTGGCAACCATCTGTATAGTTTTCAAATTGTTGGACATCTACTTGCATTGCTTCACAATCCTGACAAGTAAACACCAGCTTGAATAATTTAGCATCATCAGCAAACAACTTATTGCATGCTTTAACTACTTCATGCATGTCATTCATAAACATGAGAAACAAATATACAGTGGTATCAGGAACACGCTGACTGGATCAGAGATCAGTGGAGGAGTGTAATGTGGCTGGACGAAGCATGATTTTGCCTCGATTTCCATAATGGAAGGCCGCGGGTTAGACACGTATGCCTGCAGAGAAATTTGTGGATGGATACATGGCGGAACATGACCACCGGGGGTAAATGCACATGTCGATAATGTGTTATGTGTTTGCAGGCAAGGCAAAGTTCGTAATCTGTGGTATTGTAAGGTTATTGCTGTATAAAGTTTCATGTTTATCACAACTTCGTCATGAAAATGTCATTTTTCGTAAATATTTTGATCATGGAGAAGTACCCCTTGCAAAACTACACCCCCTGCCCGACCATT
>CAXHWN010000541.1:0-16000 GCA_964020975.1 Hermodice carunculata
GTGTGAAAGTTTCATAAATCTAACTTGAAGAACAGCACAATTACAGGCCAAACATGAGGTGTAATATAGTTTTACATGATTGCATCTCCATGACCCAGATACTTGACCTTGTGACCTGCTGTTGTTTCATGACACACCTTTAGATCAACATCTATCTATATATATATATACATATATATATATATATATATATATATATATATATATATATATATATATATATATATATATATATATATATATATATGAGTGTGAAGTTTCATGAAACTAAATTAAATACTAGGGAAACTATAGCCCAGACATGACTGTATAAGGATATAACAATGTGACCCAGATCTAATGACGTACTTTTGGTACATGACACATTCCTATATATTGATGCATCTGTGTTTAAAGTTTCATTGATTTAAGTTACATAGTCAAGGAATAATAGCCTAGACATGATATTACAAGAATATGTCACTATGACCCAGATACTTGAGCTTGTGACCTAATTTTGGTACATGACACACGCTTATGCACCTTTGTGTTAAGTTTTATTCATTAAAGTTGAAGGACAAGTGAATTATAGCACGGACATGAAAAGCAAGCAGATCAATGCACTGATGCACAGATGCACAGAAAAAGCAATTACCATATGTCCCTCCTCCAGTAGGAAGGGAGGCAGAGTAACAACAAGAACAACGATAACTACAACGGTTACTTTTTCCATTTTATGAGCTGACTCCATGTCAGACATGGACTGGTTTTATCTCGTTCACTGCAGGAAGCGATTGTAGTCGAATTCCAAGATGGCTTGCAAATTAGGTGACATTTGACCTTTAAGATGACCTTCTGACTTCTGAACCTGGAACGTGTAAGTTTCATAAAGATTGGCCCTTAACTTTACAGGATAATGCCAAATGTATTCTTAAGTAAAGAAAAATTGGTCAGTTGGCCCCAAAGTCAGTATTATTGTAGGGTTTGATGCTTGAGAAGAGAGGTCTGGTAAACGCTCCCCTCACGTTTTGTTTTGATAATATACGGTTTAATTATCAATTAGCAGAAGTACCTCTTCCTTTCGTCTTGAGAAGTTGTTCTTCCATTTAAGAGGCAGTTATAATAAATAAACTGGCAAAATTAATGAATATAAATGTAAAACAGTGAATTGGCTTTCGTTTTATCGTCTTGATCCACTTGACCAGCTACCTTGATGTGCAACATGTGCATGGAGTGACAAAGTCTTCTTGAACCAGGAAGTAAGGAGACGAGTACCCATGGTATCAATGGCACTTTCTTGTCAGATACTGGTGAGAAATGTACAGCAATACAATATTTTGAGCAGAAATTTCAAGACAGCAACCTGTTTATAACCCATTTTTAATAAAATTTACATTTTTGTACAGCATTACCATTTTACAAGGGCACATGCAGCCTCACATTAACATGTTTGCATCCCATTTCAAATTGCAATTATATTATTTTATTCCCATAGTTGAACTTTGAAGTGAGCAGTTGAGTCATAATTTTAGGGTGCTTCATAACGGTCATAATTTGTCATTATTTCCATGCAAATACGGAAATAATATAGATGAGTTCGGCATCTTTTCACAACCTAATAGATGAACATATTTCAATATGAAAGAACAAAAACAACGGTTCCCATGATTACTCCTGACATTGCTAACAAATTCACAACAGTAAGGTTTAATGCCAGACAATACATTATGACACAAAAAAGTAACAGTGCCACACGTCGTGAGTGATATATATATATATATATATATATACATAAAGATAATAATAATAATAATAATAATAATAATAATAATAATAATAATAATAATAATAATAATAATAATAATAACAAGAACAAGAACAAGAACAAGAAGAATTCTATGTACGGCTGATCTAGTACATGTCTGCGTCTATGCCTATCGATTAAGATATTGTCATGTTCCACTCAACCTTTTGAAAGTTCTTGGCTTTTAGCAGCCAAATGAATTAACCAACGGGTAAGAAGCAGGAAACAAAGATGTCCACATGTTTAAATTAAGGGTCAAGCTTTTCTATGTTGGGGGGTGGGTGTATCTGGTAAGGACAACTAACATGAAATCAAAGAATGTACGAACATGAGTTTGATTGTTCCTTTCTTAGTGCACACACGAGGTCATGTTGATCTTTGACAACTTTGTGCAAGTTCCATTGGAAGGCAGTCATTCTGTATATGGGCCTGTTACTTTTCAGGCCAATTAGGATTCTCTGTATAAAAAGGTATATGAATATACTCGTATTACTTTCTTAGGGTAAGTTTTAATTCTAATATCGGCACTATCTGATATATACTGCTCTAAGTACTTGTTCATATGTATTTGATACATCTTGCCGTGCAATCAAGAACTTGTTAAACACTGTGTTTTTGTGTATTAATTACTATTTTCAAGTTCACACATCCCTTATGTTCAAAGGTGGTTTACCATTGTACAAGTTAAAAGCAAGCAGCCACTCCCCAAAAAAGGGAGTCCTGGAATTTGAGGTTGCAAAAAATGTTTGTTGATTTCCCGCTGATGACCCGTTTATAAATTTGTTTGACTATTGAAGATTTGCATTGTAAAATGGTGAATGAAACGTGATTATATGTACTAATTAATATGTAGGTTCAGTCGATGAGGGGAGTGACTACGTAATATAAATACACTGGGTTGTGGGTATGTTTCATACCTACACTTTTCACTCAACAAGTACAGTCTATGGTGTAGAGATGGTAGAGATGGAAACATCACAAAAACACATTTATGGAATGCATAATCTCTTAGACGATGTATTCTATAAATGTGTCTTAGTAGCCAGTGTAGAAGTGTTTTGCTTTCTGTTTTTTTTTTTGTTTTTTTTTTTTTTTTGTTTTTTTTTTTGTTTTTGTTTTTTTTTTTTTTGTTTTTTTTTGTTTGTTTGTTTGTTTGTTTTTGATATTATTTTTGTTTTTTCCTTTTTTTGTCTGTTGTGAAAACCAACGAACTAAAGTTGCTATGCTGAAAAACAGCACGTGTGTTTTAAAGTAATACACGTGTAACGTTGTTTGAGGATGTTGACTATGTTGCATCGATGGCTGTTCCTGGTTAGTGTGCAGTTCTTTCGCATTATTTAAGCGGAAATGAATAACAAGTGTCAGGATTGGGCCTCTGGAGGCCTGCAGTATGCAAGTACGTACTCGAATATTCCTACAATACATTTTTAATATCATTAAAACTCCGGAACAGGGTAAATTAATGTTAAAGATTTGCCTGTCAGTGATCCACAGGGCTTGTAAAGCTGGTAATGCGAGGTTTGAAGTTTTCCTCGTCTCAATGGTCAGAAGCCGAACATTTAACAAATCAACCTCCGTCTTTCAGTACCAGGAAAAGCCAGAAGGTGAACAAATGCCTCTGGTATTACCTGATTTGTAAAAACCTCGCTTGTCACAGTATACGTGTGTCATAGCTGAGTTTTTGTATGGGCAAATATTTTTTCTTTGAAATGGCCTGCTGTGTCAGTGTACAACTTGCATCTCCTTTGACATCACTCCGAGCCCTGGGTCAACCTTTTTTGGGTTGTACCTGCGGTTCAGACATTAACTGATTGTTTATATGGTTAAATATTGGTTCTTTCGGAATGCCCTACTGCGTCAGTGTCAAACTACTTATGTTATAACACCAACCTCTTTTAGGTTGTGCCAATGGTTCATAGGTAGTACTGTTGGACCAAACATTTGGCTAGGCCAGGGATGGAATCCAACAGGTGTCCCACAATAATGTTATTTTGCTCTATTTATGGTAGTATTTTAACCTAGAAGCTGTGTGATCTGCCAGATTATATCTTTGTATTTTAACACTTTTGAGGGCAATTGATAACGATACCACAAAATTTCACCAGATTAAGGCCACTTTTAAACCTTTGAAAGTCCCATTCAAAACTCCATTTGAAGTGGTTTTACGATTTTACAGCGACAATGTCACATTAATGTCAGCAAGAGTGGCAACTACTGGTCCTACCAGTTATTATCAGACAGGAAAATATATCAGGTTGTTTCTAGCTTTAACAGCAAATTACAAATATAACAACTGAATACCGTTCTTGCCTGATCAGCATATACAAAGGATACAAACATCTTCAGGTTACCACAACTGTTGATAAATGACATTGGGTGTAAACACACACGCACACACACACACACACACACACACACACACACACACAAATATAGATATTTATAATGTATATATGATACTGACGAATTCACTTGAACGTACGCATAGAAATCACGCCTCTGGGTTCTAAATATAAATAGTCTACAATAACATCTTCATTATTCCTTTAGCAATAAAGTCACTTGTGTGTGCGTGGTTGCATGTATCATCTGACTGCGTCCTGTTATATCATTTTACTCTTTATGTCTGTGTATGTGGCCTATAGAAAAGCGCTCTGCTGTCGGGGTCACCATGCACATGGATCATATAAATGCTGGGCTTCGCAACTATATATAAATACTTCTCACAGTACATGTAGCGTGCAACAAAACTATTTTGCACTCAGAATTAAAATGCAAATTCCCGCAGTATTTCTTACCCTGTTGCAATAATATATTCATCTCTTGAAACTGTAAAAATTACTACAGATATGGTCATCAGGTAAGCTTGAATGTTCTAACATATAGTTCACTGCAGTATAACATAGTTTTATTTAACTTTTCTTTGATCTGATTTATTTGAATAATTCATATGACACATTTCGCAATATACAACAGAAAATAATTGTCATGCATACAAGCCCACAGAATTAGTGCACGATTGAAAAAAAAAATGCCGAATAGCTTTAAAGGTATTTTATGTTCATTACGGAAAAGGATAATCTGAATTTGTGTAGAAATGAGGATTTCACTCACCAAATACAGTCAAACTATGTTTCCACTTCTGAGTCAATGGGATGGAAGAATGACTGGATAAATATGTATGGAATGTATCATCTCTCATCTCTCTATAGGATCTAGTCAAACTTGTCTTCCCAATACAGTTCCCCTTAATTATTACATCAGGGCCAGTGTCTGCATTCTGTGTGTTGCTGCGATCTCATACATTATTTTATAACTATAAACACTGTTGCATGTGGTGTATGGTAACATGGCAATACTGTCTCCTCTTTCTAGTTTACTGTGATACGGTGGTTTAAGCAGTGGCTATTAAACCTACGAGCATAGTTTCTCTATAATAATGGTATTATGATAGAAAAGTCGTTATTATTCATAAGATAAAGACCATCCATTTGGATCATGATGTGTAAACTTCGATGAAATACAGTTACGCTCGCGTTCAAGTTAACAAACGCCAAACGCACCAACGTTTCCCAAACGTTTCCCAAACACTTTCAGTGAAAGTCAAACGTTTTGCAAACGTGTAGCAAACAATTCCCAAACGCTTTACAAACACTTTGCCAAACGCTTTCAAACACTTTTCCAAACGCTTTCAAACACTTTGCCGAACGCGTTTGGTGAAAGCCGAACGTTTTCAAACGCTTTTCCAAGCACTTTCAAATACTTTACACTTTGCGCCAAACGTATGTGATACATGTACATGTCCACTTGGTAATCTAATTCTAATGACAGGAATATTTTTTAACAAGTGTCTAAAAAGCTTATCAGCACCTAAAAGTCCCAACAAAATGTGCATGCATTCATTTATGGAAAAGCCAAAAAGCTCTACTATGTATATTTCATAATAAAGTTGAAATTATGGTTTTTCAAAAAAATCAGTTTTATCTAACAGTTTGTACATGTATCACTTACAATGCATGTGTGTATATTGTAGTCTGTATCATTGTTTTCTTGTTTGCGTGACAAATTGCAAATGGTTTATGCCTGTGATACAGTGGAAAACGCAACAAAAGCTACCTTCTAAGATGTACATGACACTACCCACTGAATTTGCATCAGTGGACGTAAACTAATTTCAGCCAGTCAATCTGAAATTTTTTCACAAGGTGGAAAAACACATACATGTGCATGGTATCGTTTGAAGCAAGCAACATGGATATCGATGAAAGAAACCAATTATTGGCTCACCTACTATACGGCCGTGGGTTTGTAAAATCTATGCAAAAATAAATACAAAAGGAATTCATAACAAATCCCAAAATGTTATGGGAAACTGATTGTAATCTGTTCCATTATAAGCTTCAATTGTGATTAAAAAAAAAAAAAAAAAAAAATCATGACGCTGTGATGAATCATTCTTGAGATATTCCGACAACATTGTCCCCTTGTGCGCCCAGAACGGGCCGAGGAAAGCTGTTGACTCAGACTAGAAAGTGTTAAGCCCTCAGATATACTGGCTTCAAGGGCGGATCCAGAATTTTTCCGGGGTGGGGTGGGGTGTCAGTGACTTGAGGGCGAATCCCGAATGCGAGCGCCGACGGCACGAAGCCTTTTTTGGGGGGGGGGGGGGGAAATACATACTCTCATATGCGTTTTCCTGGCATTTGCCACTGCATTTTCATACGGACTATTTGGATTTTCAGGGATGCAAACTTCACTAATCTGGGCTCCACAAATCAAATTCCGCTTTATATCTGATTCAAATTAACATGAAATAAAGAAAAGAAAAAAAATGAGTCAGTGACAAATAATTCCTGGAAATATGTATTTGTCACCTTTACCCGCTAATATTTATATTGTTACTGGTAATCAACAATATTATGACATGGTCATCCCTAATTAAGGAAGAAAATAAGTGTCGGTAGAAGAACACAGTAATATGCCTACATTAACAGGTTTAACACTTCATTTATTATAAAGTTACAGATCTTTCAGTAGCAAGTATACCCAGTCGCTATCATACTTTTTCTGAACGTGAAGTTCTTGCAAAAGGCTAACTTTTAAAATTTCGAATGGAAATACAGAAGCAGCTCAATTTAAGTATTGTTTGGCTTACTAAGCCAAGCAATAAAATTAGCTCCTGTGGAGTAAGCCAGACTATACTCCCTTGGTACTTGGAGTAATCATACATATTTTAATTGAAAATTAAAACTATTTCGGAGTAAATTTATAGGCACTATCATGATCAGATCATGAATCATGATCTGATCATGACATTGCCCATGGATTTACTCCGAAACAGTTTTTGAAAGATAAAGTATTCATGACACCTTCAATGAAGAATTAAGCCTTTAATTAATTTAAGTTGAATTAGACACTTGGGTAAACGTATTTGGATCATGTTTTATATAAATATATACAACCTATAATGCTGGATAAGTGCACATTTACATGTAGGTACATCATTTATTGCTGGACCTGTTGAAAATACGTTTGGAGATTCTTCATCATTTAATGGAAGTGTTTGAAATGCATAGTGTTTGAATGCGTTTGTGAAAGTGTTTGAAATCGTTCGGGTAGTTGTTCAACGCGTTTGGGGAAGTGTTCGGTAGCTTTGTGAAAGTGTTCGAACGGTTTGTAAAAGTGTTTGAGATTTTTCCCAAACACTTTCCAAATGCTGTCCAAACACATTCCAAACACTTTCCAAACGTTTTCAAACGTTTCCAAACACAAGCCAAACACCAGCAAAACGCAAAAAAGCGTTTGGCTGTTAACTTTTAGCCGGGCGTAACTGTATTGTGTATTAGGAAACAAAGACAATTGATATACTTCTCTAAGGACAAGGAAAAAAACCAACTAAAGATGACTACCCATGGCAACTCTGTGTTCTAGCACCAAAAGCATCTTTACTCATGTACTAATTACAATATTGACACATTATGGTATCTGCGTTAGGGTTTGGCGAAGGTGGGTGAGGCTAAAGACAAATTTCCCCTTGCATCCACTGTCGCAGGCATAAACTCTTACTGTAAACCTGCCAGTGCATTTGGTGAAAATGTCATCCATGTGACATATGAAGCACATGTCTCATTCAAATGCACGATTGATAAGCAGCAATATCATTACCTGCCTTCTCCATAAACCAGATTCCAGTTTTGGTCATAGGACCAAGTAGAGATTGCACTTTCCACTGTAACATAAATTATGTTTTCCGAAAGTCAAACACACATAAATAAAAATAAATTAATAGATAAAAGTATATGTGCCGTATCAGTATCTCTGAATAAGTAGAATATGTGCATTACTTACTTCTAAAGCAGGAAAAAGAACTTACTGGTACTGGGATATTGAACACTATTTTTAACAGCACAAAATATCTGTTAACCATTATCCTGTACAACGTGAAAGGCTTCATGCGACTTCTGGGGTTTTTTTGTTTTTTGTTTTTTTTTCTTCTTTTTTTTTGGGGGGGGGGGGGTTGGTTATGGAGCTGTACTTTACCAAAGATCATTTTCATGTAGTCGAGAAGGATAACCGCTGATTGAACTCCTTTGATCGATATGTGAACAGTTCGAGGGTAACATATGCATTGGGCTAGGATGTCGCTGTTTAGCCAACCGTGCACCCTTACTTTTTGTTTCTCCAAATAACAATACCTTCAAAATACATTCATTCATATCAAATATTTTCAGCTGCCAGCAAGGTAAAGGTTGTTTCTTTAGTGTTTGTGTGTATCAAACACCTTATCATTCCAATTGAAAACATGTGCTTGAAAAAATACAAACCACAGAAATTATTTGCTTAGCCAAAAAAAAGTATAAAATAAAAGAAAATAAAGGATAGCAAAGAAACCCTCCCTCCTCCCCCCAAAAATACCAACACAGCCACTACCCCTAAACATAAGGAAAAAAAGCAAAACAAAATAAGAAATACACCAAAAAGCAAAACAAAAGCAAAACAAAACCCCAAAGGGAAAAAAGAAAAAAAAACACAACAAAAAGTAAGACAAACAAAAAAAAAAAGGAAGAAAAAGAAACAGAAAAGAGACACAGCGATTGCACCTTTAGGATAATTGGGCCAAGAGGTAAAAGTTGTTGGGTATTTTACTAGTCAGCTACCAGAAATATGTGTCTAGAGTACTGTTACGGTGGATATAGCTCTATTCGGCATGTTCAGTTTTCCATGGATGATAACGTTCTCATGTCAAATAAGCACCGAATAATACTGATCCAAATTCAGTCTTATGTCAAATCCGTCCAAAAAAGACAGGTAAACTTTCACATGGCCAATTACATACACGTTCTGAACATTCATCAAGCCATGCACTTGCTATCAAATCCGGTCAGACACCACTCATTAACCAATAATGACTTTCCTGTTAAAATGAAGTGCACAAAAAACGTTCCAATTATTAAATCACTGTTAACAAATATAACACACCTGATCTATCTATCTATCTATCTATCTATCTATCTATCTATCTATCTATCTATCTATCTATCTATCTATCTATCTATCTATCTATCTATCTATCTATCTATCTATCTATCTATCTATCTATCTATCTATCTATCTATCTATCTGAAGCTGGTCCATCCATTCATCTGTCTATGTGTAAGCCAGTTTCGTTTAATAAATCTATCTATCTATATATCTATCTATCTATCTATCTACCTACCTGTAGGTCTGTGTGGTCGTTCGTCCATCCATCTGCATATCTATCTATGTATGAGTCAGTTTCATTGTATATGTGTGTCAAAATTTCAATCAAAACCTTCTTTCTAACTGTGTCAGCTACTTTTTGACTCATTTAGCACCTTGGCTCGTTGAGTTTTGAAGTATTTCAATGCCAACCTTGGGCTAAGTTAAAATGGTGTCTTCAGTGCAATGCATTAAAATATTGCCGGGAAAAATGGTTTACCTGGCCCGTAATTATGGTTCCTGCAATTGTCGGCATGCAGGCAACTGGATGGAAGGTTGGTGTACAGAGTATGGAATCCAAACAACACCTACTTTGGTCAAAATTGACAATGGAAGAGTCACCCTCGAACCTGGGCCACGTGTACCCTATGGCATTGACTATCCGTCATTTTAGCCATTAGGTAGATTCTCGATGTCCATTCAAGCAAATGACTTTGCACGTTATCAATATAACTTTATGGTAATAGTATGTGTTCGTAACAAATCTAGTTTTAATCCTTTCAGATCTATTTACTGTTATTTGGAACCAAAGTTATGTACAAGATATTCATTCAACAAGAAAAATTTTATAGCTGCTAAACCTCTTTCCTCAGTCAGCATAAATATAGGTAAATCAATTTGGAAACACGCCCACTCAAACATACCATTAGTTGTTGTTCCTATTGTGCATGTTCCACTGTCGGCCAGGTGATAGGTGCCAAACGTTACAAGTTCCAGAACCAGCTTTGCTGTGATCATAATCAAATACTTGTAGTCAAATATGGAAATGTATGAGTTCTCATACCTATAAGGCTCATATGAGCTAACCTACATGCTTGATTTTCTGTAAGCGTATTTATACAGTATGTTAAAACACATCATCCAACGTACCATTTTAACACTGTAGGGCAGAATTGATGTCATGAGTACAGTACACCTTCATCTTCAACAATTAGCTGCTCACCCTAGCCCATAAACTTTAGAAAAAATAGCAGGGAGTCCCCTAGACAAGCCACTGTTGGGATTTTAGCCTCTTCCCCTTACATCTCAGTCAACCAGCTGGCAGGACTCTTCCCAAACTAAACTAAACAATAAACGATCACCTAGGTTCTCAATATTACCAGTTCCATTCTGATGATGCAAGAAGCAGTCTTTCGTTTTGCCACTACCAGGGAACACCTTCAGTCAACAGGCATCTCCAAGGGCAAGTATTATGCAGATGCACTCATCAGTCAGCCACATCTATAATGTGCAAATGTAGAGAGAAATCTCAGCTGCAAAACTACTTTTTACAAGGCCATCCAGCTACCAGTCAACAGTTGCAGAATGCCAACAAGTCTGTGGCGTCTTTCGAGTTTCAGTTTCGATCTGGGTCAAGCATTTTTAAACTAGTTTCGCAAAATAATATTGTGACACACTGTCTGGGCTATAGTGTTGGCGTATTGCAACAGTGTTTTTATTTGGGGGGGGGGGGGTGGAGACATTTTCGTAAGATTTCTCAGCATTAGTTCAAAATTAGGGGTTACTCACCCAGATGGTTAATACTAAGTATGTCCACTGCATTCGCCTACAATCATGATTGTGTAAAACAAATGACTTTCCCAACTCTTTGTTCATAATTTCAACAAAATACACCAACAACAAATAACGATATATAAATACATGCATTTGATTCATATTAATAATATTTTGACAGCGTGTACAATAAAAATGCCTGGCCATCATTCAAAACATGACACGTTGTTTGAGACGTGGTCCATGTACTTAATTCAGGTCAGCTGTCCAGGCATACTTGTGCCACACAAAAGCTTGTTTATATTGTGGAATTAAACAAATTCACAAATAAATGACATCTGAGCCATAAAACCGGTATTAAAGCCCATATATGTCATACAATGGTCCATGTACTAAATTCGGGTAAGCTATCTAGGCATACTTGTGCCACATAAAAGCTTGTTTATATTGTGAAATTAAACAAATTCACAAATAAATGACATCTGAGCCATATAACCGGTCTTAAAGCCCATATCTGTCATACAATGATCAGTCTAAGAGCCGGTTTTTAATACCTTATTATCAAATTTTGAAATACTTGAAGCCATTTTCCCGTCCAACATCCATTTTGCCCAAGGCTGTTCATGTTCGATGTCTTTGCACAGATGCAAACTGGACACACAACCTCCTCCATGAAGGCAGGGATAAAAAGAATCTATACTTATCTCTGTTAATTAATTAATAAAAGAAAGTAATCAGCCGAATAAATTCAATCTTATGCACACTTCCCACCTAAAAGGTGTAACAACCCTGAAAATTTGAAAGGGTTAACATTAAGAGTTCCAAAGATATGGCTCGAATAATTTTCTCATCTAAAGTTTGCCTAATGAACCTTTGCTAATTTATTAATAAATGTAGGCAATTAGGCACACCAAACAGTACCTATGCACATCTACTACCTATGATCTACCAGCTCTATCAATTTTAAAGGACTTTCATTATACGTTTGAAAGATATGGCTCTGACAAAATTTGCTCTGGACGGATGGACGGAAGGACACATGGATGGTGCCCATTACTATATACCCTCTCCACTTCATTCAAAACAAGTGAACGACATATTCCCTAATAACTTTTGATTTGATGTTTAATATTGAATTTAAAAAAAATACATGCTTTATTTTCTATATCCTGGATTATATATTTTCGTAATTTTTTGTATATTTTCCTATTAACACTCTAACAAATGACATGAGCTGTGCTCATTTCACGAATTCAATTTCCATATTAGTTTGCATTTTAGCATTAGATAGTTAAGATAGAGGCCTTAGCCATATTCTTTCTCGACTTTTAAATTTCTTTGAAAATATGGGATATCCAGTGGTTCCAAGTGCGTATTTGTAATAGTGAACCTAGAAAACTTCCACAAAATGAAATGTTCATGAAGAGGGTTAAAATTGAATCATCATGATTGGACATTTGATACCAAAACTCTTTACATCTATCTATATTTGGCAAATGTGAGCGAATTTATACACACCCTCATGGTTTATTTGCACAGGAGCTTGAACGTATCATCTCTGCAAATTAGAAAAATAGAGGTGCACTGACAACCATATCCTCCTGAGCAAGATGGCCCCATTGTGTACAGGGTTGGTAGAAACAGAAATGTAATTTATGACAGTTCTGTCCCCAGATCATTAAAATTCTATTGTCCGGTATCATCAATTTGAGGAATTCCATCATAGGATCCCTGAAAATAGCAGGATCAAAAATGTGCAACTAAATGCACATGCCACTTCAGGGTGGATGTTGAATGATGCATATACTACTATGTTACCATTTAAGGTATACTGTTAATTTCGTCAGATTATATTGAGGCTATTTGGACAAGGGACTGACAACATAAATGCCTACTGAATGGTCCCTGAAACTAAAAATGGCAAAACAAAAAGGTTGGACATTGCATTAATAATGAGTAATGTCAGTTGCTTAGCACTTGAATCTGAGATAATTGGTACCCAAGGCCACGGGCTTAAACACTTTCCTAAGACAACTTGCAGATGAGGTTTATGATTATACACAAATTATGAAAACTGCTAAGTCAGGAAAGGTGTGTCAACAATGTCAATCTTTCACTACAAAGGGTGTAGGTTAAGGTCATTAGCTTTTCGTGTCAAAAATAGATAAGAGTCATTTAAGATCCAGAAATATCTTGGATTTTTTATCTTTTTTATCAAATTTCATCATAGCTGTTTAGTTTTATTTATCACTGCAAAGCATATTTACGTTATCATAGAGAGCAGCAGATTTTTTAAATGAGACAATATAGCAATATTAATACCATTCTAGCCTATTTATTGATAATTCAGGAGGGTCAATGCCTACTGTTACCCAAAAGAACCATATAAATCCTGCCTTGGTGTTAATTTTTTGCTTGGCATATTCTTGAAAAAAAAATCTGCTAGAAAGTTCATAAACTGTCTCTTATAAAACTTAGAAGAACATGTCCTTACCATTACTTCTAGAAGTGTGGAACTGGTACTTTGCCTTTCTGTTGCTAAAAGTATTTAAAGATTATTCCAGGTAATATAATGCAGCTGTTGTCTAGGGTGTCCGATGTTTTTCTTAAAGTTCCAATTCAACTTCACTTGACTGCTTAATAGTTTTAATCTGTCAAAAAATGTTCTTAATAGAAAACAAAACAGTAAAAGATGCACTGAGACATTTTTGCAACATTTTGAGCCCATTAAGAAATAATTCAGGGAGTCCATATCCAGTGATACCTCCCACCTCGTCCAGACTGCCTGCTCCTTCAGTTTGTGTGGCTTGCCATCTTATATCTCGAAAACTTATCAGAATGCTTTAAGGCTGTCATGTGACATTCAATAAAACACTTATTACACTACATGCATGATAAGCTTGATGCGAACTGGTAAATACTTTGCTAGTTACGTTTATGCATTATAATAGCTTTGACAGCCAGTGGCTGGTTGCGTGAAATGATAAAAACATAAATTCGACTACATTGGCTTCCGAGGCACTACTGTTTATTTGATTTAAGTCACTTCCGCCAGTAAAAGAGACAAAACTGGTTTGCTTTGCATATTATGAGGGTGGTAAAGCATCGCCTATTGAGTCATTAGCCATGTCACAGATTTAGAAGTATTTATGTGTTCTGCTTTTCACGGGGTGGTGGAAACTGAAGGTGTCTGAAAAAAGGCCCATCCTACATGAATGCTTGTGCCCCTAGCACCCCCAGTTGAAGAAATGAACCCTGTTGGTGGAGCAGTGAAATGCTCACTAAACAGTTCGGAGCGACACTTCATGCATGCTGATCTGGAGAGACTATATCCCCAACGCTTATGTCAGTAGCTTTGGAAAATAAATAGTATTCTCTGTTTTCATCAACAGTGTGACATCTATTTTGTGCTTATGTAGTATTTGTATTTTGACTGGATGTATAATACTTATGTATGGTCATAAAGTATAGTTTTTATCTCACTTGTAAAATAAAGACACAAAACACACAGGATTCTCTGTGTTGTCACTTCCTCTCTATTGACAGCATTTCAAAATGTACATTATAATGCGTTATCATAGAGCTGATGAATAAAATATCAATGTGTGACGTTGTTATATGGGGTTCACGTCCTGTCAGTCCTATTTAGACAGTGTCATGACCATATCCAAACCGTAGTCCTAATGAAACAAATCCAAGTCAATTCCTACCAAAGGCAATGTTCCTTGGTATGTATAGCTGAATCATGTAATTAATAGTTCCTCTTTATCCAAAAGACTCCAAAACGTATGTGTAAAGGTCCATAAGGTCGAAAAAGCCATGTCTAGTTTTAACATGACAGAATGCAAAACGTTTTGTTTAAAATTATAGGCCTATTTCAGTAAATTGGCTTGAACATGTGCATCATTCGTGTGCATATAGGACCGTACAATTCATGAAAAGGGACCAAAAGTTGCAGCACATCAGAGAATTTGCAAGCACACGTTCCTAATTTGTTGAAAATGTCCATAAAATTCAGCATTTTAAAAAGGTACAAGTTGCAACCAGCATCTCAACAATGATCATCATCCATATAAGTCCACAAAATGACACTAACACCAACATCAATCCATCATAAAAGCCCGCTAGGCCTAAAATGACCATCTAAAAGAATCCAAACAACATGATTATACAAGTCGATGTGTTTTAGACATGTAGTTAAAGGCATGATGTTGTTTTAAAGGAGATAAACTAAGAATATTTCAAAAAGAAAAGTGTTTGAATGTGCAAATGTAGTGGTGAAAAGTCAATACATTGTCATATTTGGCAAGTACACTGGTTCAACTGTTAAACATCAGCCAGAAACAAGTGACATCAGGCCAAAACATAAAACCGTAGTCAAAAATTGCATTACAATAGCCAAACTTTGTAAGCATAGCAGTCACATGTCAAGTATGGTTTCCAGAAGTATTTTTGAAAGGAAATTTAAATGTTCAAGAAAGGATAGAATCCCACAGGTCATCTAATAAGTTATTTATTAAGGTGATAATTTAGAATTTTAAAAAAAAATGTAGTATGGCACTGTATGTCATCTGCAAGTTTGCCAAGCATAATGTACATCTAATTCAAGGTTCTATAAAGTTCAAAATGTTAAACAGTCCTAATTATTGTAAAACTTCTATTACATTTATCAGAGAAAGAATTATGTTGTATGAAAAGAGAGAGAAAGAGAGAGAGAGAGAGAGAGAGAGAGAGAGAGAGATAGAGCCAAATATGCATAAATTTACCCATTTACTGAAAGTAACCATGTGTTAGCTGCACATTAAACACTTTGAGCCAACCTGCCTTGACCTGAATAAATAACAAACTATATTCCTCAGTCAATTATAAAAAACAACATCTGTCCCACTATACTTGGAACACTTACTGCACTGCAATATGTACAGAAAATGCCTGAATGTTCAAATTGTTGCCAAATATATAAAATTTCCATGAAAAGAGAAG
>CAXHWN010000542.1:0-12000 GCA_964020975.1 Hermodice carunculata
ACCAAGCAGTCAATATACACTTTTCATAGGAGAATAAATTTTCTTTATGCAATATAGCATACAAGGAAAAAAACATTTACAGGTGATAGTTAAGTGTGTGCTAAGTCCATGCAGGTACTTGATTTGATGTCAGAAAGTAAGCTTTCATCACTTCAGTACTGAAAATAATTTAACTGTACTCCTCAAAATCACGAAATAAAGAGAAGTTCTTAAGGAAAGGTTTGTCAGTTTCATCATTTTCACAAGTATACACATGCAGGACCTCCCTCCTCTCTCTGAAAGAGTACATTTCAGCAATTGATCAAATGACAGGTGGGAATACTCCTTGGTACTCCTGATAAGAGCTAGTCATCTTAACGTTGAACTGAAGTGCCTATGCTTCTAGTATTAGTGCTGCATACAGGGATACAATTTCCAGGTTGATCCAGTCAAATTTCTCTCAAAATGGTGATACCCAAACCAAATTATCAAACAGAGCTAGGTGCTTCAGAATCATATGTGTATCTTATCGCACATGTATATAGGTGGTTTGAGAACCTGCTTTTGCATATGCTTTGCACAAGCTGTGTGTGGTAATTAAGTCATCCTTTCACTGAAGCATTAAAAGAACACAACACCCTTCACCTATTCCCAAATGGCTTTCAGCATATATTCTTATAAAAACTATGAAAATATTGAACCATCTTTTAAAAATAAAGCCTATATATATATATATATATATATATATATATGTTTATTTATATATATATATGTATGTATGTATGTATGTATGTATGTATGTATGTATGTATGTATGTATGTATGTATATATATATATATATATATATATATATATATATATATATATATATATGTATATATATATATATATGTATATATATATATATATATATATATATATATATATATATATATATATATATATATATATATATATATATATATATATATATATACATATATATGATATATTCTAAATAACATATTATACCCAAATACAAGTATCGGTTTTGAGCTAAATATTCACTCAATTTTTCCTTACAGGCAGTTAGCTTGAGGCTGAGAACTTCAAGAGAATGACAAACTGTATAAAGCTGGCATTCTTTGGAGAGAATCCTCATGATTTTGGTCATTTTTAGAAATTTAAAGATTTACGGTGAACACACACCATCACACACACACATACACATATATGTATAAATTGCAATGTATCTAGATCAAACTGGAGACACTCTGTTGCTCTGAGCTGTTGTTTTCTCACATAAATCTATATTAAACCATTTTTTTAAATAGGTACTCTGATCCTGTTTAAAAATAATTATGTGAAAAAAATAACCTATTTGAGGTTCACATCTGCCCGAGCCTATATCAGCTGTACATGAAAAACATTCATGCTATGCGTACTACTGGGGCAGTGGTAGCTGTATATGTTGCACACTCATGCTGTACTTACAACTGGGGGCAGCCGTAGCTGTACATGTCATGCATTCAGGCTATATACTTAATACTGGGGGCAATGGTAGCTGTATATATCACACAATCATGCTATACTTATTACCCTGGGCAGTGGTAGCGGTATATGTCACACACTCATATTGCACTTACTAGTGGGGGCAGGGGTAGCTGTACATGTCACGCATTCATACTATATACTTACTACTTGGGGGCAGTGGTAGCTGTACGTCACACATTCAAGCTGTACTTACTACTGGGGGCAGTGGTAGCTGTACATGTCACACATTCATGTTGTACTCCCTACTTTCCACTATGATTAATTTAAAATTTTCAGACTGTAAGGGACAATTTCTAACATTACTTTTAAATGTACATATCATCATTTAACACTATGAACTAGATCTTTGAGCAAGTAACTTGACAACTATGTCACACTTACTTCATGAGGTAATCAAACGTGCAACTGATAACAGCACCTCTCTATTGATGTACCCAAATAATAAAACCAAGTCAGCAAGCCTCGAGATCCCCTGATGAAGGGTCCAAGAGACCTCAAACATGTTAGGGGGAGGCTCCACTTTTTATTTTTACTTTTATGATACCTCCTAGCTTTGTTGACTCTTTTTTGGTATCATTTTACTGGGGGCAGTGGCAGCTGTACATGTCACACAATTGTGCTATACTTAACTATTGGTGGTGGTGCATGGTAGCTGTGTGTCACACATTCATGCTATACTTACTATTGGCGACAGTGGTAGCTGTACGTGTCACACAATCATGCTGTACTTACTACTAGGGGCAGTAGTAGCTTTACGTGTCACACAATCATGCTGCACTTACTACTAGGGGCAGTGGTAGTTGTACATGTCACACATTCATGTTGTACTTAATACTGGTGGCAGGGGTAGCTGCACGTCACACTCAGGCTATACTTACTACTGGGGGCAGTGGTAGCTGTGCCTGCTGTTACAGCTGTGGTAGGGGCAGCAGTGGCTGCTGTTACTAATGATGATGGACACAGACTTGGCCCAGTCCGTTTTTTGCAGTCTGTTCCACCCCAGCCATCCATGCAATTTTTATCTCCTGTGGCAGGGTCACAGGTGTAATGGCCCTGACAATTGTTTGTAGCTACACAGTTGACGCTGCAGTTTTGGCCATAGTAGTGCTCTGCACAGTATACACTGATTTTCATCAACATTCTGTGAAAACAAAGGGGTTTTTTTTGTTATACACATTTGCATATTGGATTTTTAAAAAATAAATATAAACTGTATGTGTATTTGATATCATGGATACATACACACAAATACTGATTTCTCTGCTGGATCATTAATGTAAGTAAAGCAAAGTATTCCTTCTTGACAAATTTACAGAACACATCTAAATGGAAACAAACTTTTTCCAAATTAAGTTATCAGTCAAGAATTTTTAATATTTGGTAACAGCAATACTATGTAAATTATGGGTAAATATAGGATTTGCCTGTAGCATTGATGGATGAAATACAACTGGTTTTGCCATTCATGAGAGCAAAATACACTCAAAAACATTTTGGTAAGCATTTCATAACATACTTATACAAAAGAATGTAAACACCATTTTTTCCCTTCTCTTTGCACCTCTCCTGAGAGCTTGAATGGGATAGTCAGTAGAACTATTAGCCACTGATCTGTCATTTTCAGCACAACTTAAGTAGTCCATGGGGCTCTCATGTAAATGGAATATTGTTACAGGGATGACAATGCCACATGTAATATTACTCTATATAAGTTAAATGACATAAAATGGCATACAATAGAAGACACATATTCTTGATGAGATATCACCACCACTCACCAAGACTCAGATAAACAAGAGAATTTAAATATCAAGAGAGTTGTATCTCTACAATTTAGAAGGCCTTATTTCAGAGACTAATCTCCTGGATACAAAATCAATTGATCCTGCTTTAGCCACAAAGCTCCAAGAGAGTTTAAAAAAATTATCACTTATTATGTCATAAAAGCTATGTCAAAATTTGTACAGACATACTAAATTCATATCTGTATTCTTAATCTACATAGTTTATCTAAGAATTGGATAATAGGTTACTCTGATTAAAAATCTTTGAATCATGCCACTTCCAAAAATATGTACTTCTGTTCCCACAAACACTTTTCAGTCTTAATTATAATTAGCTACTTGTTAGCATAAAGTATACTTATGATGTATCTCATCATCAAAGCATGAATGAATACTTTGGGTGCATGCTGTGCACTTAAAATGGAAGTTCAAATGGACAAATAGTTTCATCTGGTCACTCACTGTGTTGGGTTTGTTGCCCTTGTGCCCACCACTGTAAAACTCTTTGGAGTAGCAGAATTCTTATTTTTCGCTGGTGCCATGGTTGCAGCCTGCTTAAGCCTGTCCACAAGTGTTTCAGTCCCTGAGTCATCATCATTTACCAAGATCTTTACATTGACAGAACCCTGGAGGAAAGGAAAAATGTGCTCATGTAACTCCTGCAGTGCTGGTCACAACAAAAGTTGTGCTCACTTTTAGGGCTGTAATGATTCCACATTTATATCTCTGGTAAAAAGATCTTTCATTCAAGCACTAGCATGCCTGTATTTCCCCGGAAAAAAGAATGTCAACAGCCTTCCTCAGAATGCTTTTTTTTTTTTTTTTTCATAATTCATATTTGTCACACAGTCATGTTGTACTTACTACTGGGGTCAGTGGTACCTGTACATGTCACACATTCACATTCATGCGGTACTTCCTACTGGGGGCAGTGGTACATGTAGCTGTACATGTCACACATTAATGTTGTACTTACTACTTTCCAGTATAATTAATTTGCGATTTTCAGGCGTAAGGGATAATTTCTCACATTACTTCCAAATGTACACATCATCATTTAACTCTATGATCTAGATCTTTGAACAAGTAACTTGACAACTATGTCACACTCACTTTATGATGTAATGAAACGTGTGACTAACAGCACCTCCTTATTGATGTACTGGAATAATAAAACCAAGTCAGCAAGCCTCCAGATCCCCTGATGAAGGGTCTAAGAGACCGGAAACATGGGGGGAGGCTCAACTTTTTATTTTTATGATACCTCCCAGCTTTGTTGACTATTTCTTGGTATCATTTTACTGGGGGCAGTGGCAGCTATACACTCTTCTTTTTTTCGATTCATATTTTTCATTGTTACCACTTATATCAAAACCCGCTGGTACTTTTGGATCTGTATCCACTATCAGGGCAACCTTCTCCTTTAAGCTCCATCTTTTGCTCAGCAGAGGCACTTGGCAGGTCCAACTGGTGCTGCTACTTAATTCATAGCCTGGGGGCCACTTCAGTGTCTGACATAATATTCCTATTCTGGGGCCCACCGCCACCAAAAACTGGTAATTTCAAGCCATTGTATTCACATTTTCAGTCAATGCTCACACTGGAAAAGTCCCATTATATATTTTACAGAACATTCATTCGACAAATTAACCTTTCAATAACACTAGTCATGCATACATTTTGGATACTACCTTCAAAATATTGAATTGGGACTAACCCACAAACTTGGCTGCCATTTTGAGAATTGTGGATTCTACAGCCAATGGTTTGTAAATGAGTGGCAGTATTCAGACCACCTTGGGGGGGGGGGGGGGGAGGGAGGTTATGAAACCAAAAGTATATATTTTGCAAATATTTTGGAGCATCAATAATGATATGATATATGCTCTGGTCGTGATTCACTTTGATATCCAAACCAACAGCATTTTTGTGCAACTGCCCGCAATGCATTGTGCCATGTTTAAAATGGTGCATGATTTGCTGGCTGGAGGTATCGTGTCGCATTTGGATTTGTAAGTGACAATGATAACTGCATCAGACACAACCAAGCTGGCAGATTAAACTTAAGATAGTAAGTCATGTTTTCGAAGTACTTTCATGACTGTTTGCCCTGGTAACTCAGAGAACAGACACCTGGAACCTAGCAAAATATTACAATAACGATGTCCGAACAACTGGGGCTATAGCCTATGCTATTTTTGCTACGTGTTATTGAACTTTGTGTTGCCATGCTCTTTCCCAAGCCCAAGTTAACTCTCCAGACAAGTTGAAATAAAATTTGTTTGAGTTGACTTTACCACAAAATACCGGCACATGATGGCCACTTTCTTCAAAAAATCTTTCAACCGGGGGTATGACTGTGCTGTTTTACTGAACAACCCTGACTATGCAGCTATGCTCTTTCCCTGACCCAAGTTAACCCTCCACTCCAGACAAGTTGAAAAAAAACAGTGTTTGAGTTGACTTTACTGCAAAATAACAGCACACAACAGCCACTTTCTCAATAAAATCTTTCAGCCAGGGTCGATCAATTTTTATTAGGGAAAGGTGGCTTGAAACTTTTTAAAAATTTTTTATGTTCATAAAAATTATCTAGGGTCAGGACTTGGTCATAATCATACCAAGAATAACATGTCTGACTCAGAAAATCTGTGCATTTGCATGGTGACATTGTTTAATTGTCCAAATGAAAAATGTAACTATATATATAACTCCCTTTTTTCAGAGGACATGTACTTGGTATTTTCAAGCCAGATTATGTCACTTTCTGCACTCATGAAACCAAAGACATAATATCCAGTGTTCTCGGATACTGTAAATTGCTTTAATTTTGCTGTATTCTTATTTTCACTTATTTCACTGATGGCACAAAACTGTGAAAATATAAGCAATGTGAAATAGTATTTTAAAATTGTTTGAATGGGAATTTTGTCCAAAACAGTGAAATTAAAACTACAGTGAAATGTCAAAAATACAAAAACCGTGAAAATTTATACACGCAAAAATAAAGCAATTTACAGTATTATCTGTATATGAGAATAACTTAGCTGAATGCAACTAATCAATGGAAAGGTGAATCTAAAAAACCGTGAAAATATAAGCAATGTGACATAGTATTTTAATATTGTTTGAATGGGAATTATGTCCAAAACAGTGAAATTAAAACTACAGTGAAATGTCAAAAATACAAAAACTGTGAAAATTTATACACGCAAAATAAAGCAATTTACAGTATTATCTGTACATGAGAATAACTTAGCTGAATGCAACTAATCAATGGAAAGGAGAATCTAAACAAAAACATGTACGAACTTGCCAAAAATTGAGTCATAAATACTGCAGATCAACATCTGTTCTTAGTTTACAAAAATAACGGAGACGTACTTGTATTTTTAGTAGGCAACAATGACACCATGATCTTTGAGAGACATTGTATCATGTGCCGTTCACATCAATGTGTGAAATGGCAAGAGGCTCCATGGTAAAACTCCAATTAAATGGCTGACTGTGCCATGATCTTGCATACATCTGATGACCAGTGGACCACTTGGTTTTTCTTTGTTTTTATTACAATGATCATTTGAAAAAAAAAACAGCAAGGCAGAAAAAATAAAATTGGGCCATTTGCAGCATGAAGGCAAGTTTCTGGTACAGTGGTACCTCTCTTGAGAGACCCCTCTAATGAGAGACCGCATATTTTTTAAGACCGCTCTCTCAGAACACTGCGCTATCTTTTCCATGTTGTTGTACCTGTAATGAAAGACCACCTGTTTTGAGAGACCGCATTTTGACCAACCGTAAGGGCGGTCTCTCAAACGAGGTACCACTGTACTGAATAATGGTACACTTATCATAATGATACCTTCCAGTCTGTAAGACTAAAGACGATGGGATTTGTCACTCCTGCTGTGATGGTTGGTTTGTTGAATGTAACTATGTCTACATTAATTGGACCTGTCCACTTCCTCCCACTTGTTTTACATGATGCGCCCGAGCTGCAAGCAGAAATTAAAAATAAAATAATGACAAGTGTCACAATACCAGTGATACTGAAACTCAGTCCATATGCATGTAACAGCAATATACTATACAATAAAGATTTTTTCCATTCATGGGATTGGCATAAGGTCTGAGAAGGGGAGTGACCTAATATGGAATATTGAATAAACCAAACAGAGCAGTGAAAGGTCCATGGTTTTAATAGGGAAGTGGTCTCATCATGGACACATCATCATGAAATCCTATGTGCAAATATATGTGTAAACAGTGCTTAAGCAGACACAGAGGACAAGTATGTGCAATTAGGCAGTTAATCCTAACTCTACTGTAAACAGTACTCCTTTGTAGAGAGAAAGACCCCTGAAGTCTGACACTACCTGTGTGTAGGCTTACAGCCCACCTTTACCAGTTCTGTCTTTCCCATGTTTATTTTGTGCCATCCAGTGTGCAGTACCATTCAAAGTTCACTTGTCCCCTCTTCAATTCAAATTTTGTTCTTGTAAATAAGTTGTTCTATTCAAATTCAATATTGCAATTAAACAAAGAACAACTTCTGTTCCATTTTTGCTTCTGTTGAGTGGACTTTGGACTTATCTCAGGCAATAGGCAAAAGAAAGAATAGAAGGTTCAAGAACTGCATAAAAGAGGGCACTGCAGTCAGTGGAGGGCTATAGAGTTGTGTATTCCTATTGCTTTACATTGTAATTTGAAACTTAACTTGAAAACTACTGCATATAGAAACATCAAATTTCAGACAGTAAATCTAGAAACATAACTAAATACCCCACAAAAATCATATAACCACAGCTACAAAGGTGACTAGTTTATTCATTTGGCTTTAACAAACAGACTAATGGGAATTCACAGCTCTGGCCCTCCAAATGTTTGTGTATTCAGTTGTGTATTGGGGCGAATACACACCTTGGAGCTAATTCTGACCTTTCCCATTGGATTTGTGAACTGCTGGGCCTTTCCACTTTTGTATCCCATAAAACAGGACTGGGACCGTCCTGTGCTTAGTTGACCTTGCATGCATTTTAACTGGTACAGTTCTGTATAAGTTTAGGTGTATATGGAATGCCACTGACCTTCGACCTTTCTGAGCATAAATGCATGCGTTAATAAAAGCAATCAGATTGATGAATGTAAGTTTTATATTATTTATATTTTATATTGATAATCATGTTGTTTCCACCCAGCTGAACTCGTAAGACCAGCCCATGAAGACATGGGTGACAAGAGTTTGAAGACATTGTCCCCCTTCATTGCAATTTGATCTTCTTGCATGGAAAGTGGTGACCTCATCACTTGTACAATGTCCATTGTATATTTGGTCAACTATTCAAACTTTGTTGACTTCCATCCATTTGGTAGAATGCAAGATATTAAGTAAAATCACTGGAGTATGGACATTATGCTGGCCTGACCCACCTACACATTGCATAAATTAGCAACACCCTAAACCAACTTACCAAGTATGACAAAGATTTGTACATGTACATCACAGTCCATGATATAGGAGCAATAAATTTATGAAAGTTGTAAATTGCAATTAACAAAATTATATTTGAGTGCTACTCATATCTAGGCAAGATTTAACTACAGTATTAATTTTGAAAGCCTGTAATAAGGCCACCAGAACTCATCACAGTCTGTGCGAAAAGTTTTTTGTCTAATTGGTCATTTTGCTCAAATTTCAAAAGTCCCAATACTTTAACATGTAACTTGCTAGCATTTTCTATTGGTCTCAGGAATTTTTTATCAGTAAAAACTGACGGACCGGTACTTTTCCCATGGACTGTCATCACTGCTACCATATCATCAAAGTGATATTGAACATGATCTGTGTTGGGAACCTTGATGAACTGCAGTCAGATGACCTTATGACCTGTGCATAATATTGTTTTTTTTTTTTTTGGTACACACAAGACTGCACTGAGTTTCATGAATCTACAACACTATCATAATCAATATTGTCGACATCCAACTCCATCGCATTATCAGTTGATCACATGGACTATTCGCTACGTTGAATACATGGTCGAAATTCAGTTCGTTGCATTACATTTCATCATATACTAAAAGTCGAATGGTCATTTGATCGCAAATTAACTGGCTGAAATGAAATATAGTCTCCAACATTTTTAAATGACGTAACAACAAATTTATGTTAACTGCATCATGCATATAGGCCTGTTGTAAAAATGCAATGTTTAGTGATGGGTTTGTCTTCATCATGTCAACCCAAAAGCTAATTATTAGAACTACTGAGACCATTGCAAGACTACCATTCAGCAAAATTAAATGCAGCAAACTTGCATTTCTATGAATTAAACGTGATGATTTGCTATACTGACCATACTGATTTCTACCAAATGTGACAGGAGCGATTTAGATTTTTGACCAGCCCAATTTACAACTACCATGTTATTTGATGATGTTGATCACCATGAAATGTTGGCTCACAGAGTTTCACAAATACTTGTTGAATGGCCTTAAGAGTTATTCAGCTTCAGAATAGTCAGAACATTAAGTTGAAAACCTCATGATCATGAGGTATGTTTACTTCCTTGAAAGTAGTGAAATAATATCATGAAAGTATTGGAAAGGTTTTAGATGTTGAACTATCAAAACTTGAGCAAAATTTATGGCCAGGATATACATGGACCAAAACACTTTTGTACAGGTACCTATTAACATCTAACAAGTCTCTGGATTGTAAACTATCAACACAGACATTCAGAAAGAATACAGGGCCCTTCATCAAACTTGATATTGTGATGGGTGAAAGTCCAGTTCAGCCTCAGGGGTATAATGTAATTAGCAATGAGAAGACCAGGCAAGTGTTGATAAGAACAGATACATGTGTGCCAAATAAGCCTGACGCGTTTATAATGTATTTAGGCCTATGGTCCAATAAGCATGCATATAACAAGCTGCAGTGTTAGGAGATTTATTGATAAGGGTGTCATGTGATCCCCTGGATGTCATAATAAGCGAGAAACAGCACAGAAATTAGAGTACTACCACGAAATATGGTTTTTAACCCTTCCCCCTTGAACTGGTCAAAACTGGCTACGGGTACTGGTTAAATGTCACCTGCTTCAGTGTTTTCAATAGTAATGCAAAACAATTTGAAGGAGAAATGTAGATGGGGCCTATTAAGATAACATGCTCCAGATCAACATTGCAGCTTTCCTTGGCATGGTTACGAACTAAGTGCCCAACCCATGGCAAGGAAACCTGTTGACTCAGTCTTAATTGCTCATTCTCTCCAATCAAATTATAAATAAAAACAATAACAAAAAAAAAATACTTTGACACATTTATTTTTTGGCCGTGAAGAAAAATTTCCAGTTCTAACAAACTCTGTATTTGTAATGTTTTGACTCAACAGAAACATGTACAAATACAACTGTAAATACCGCCACTAAACCAAAGAAAATGTAAAACAGAAAAACTCACACACAAAAACTATGAAACTGCTCACACATATAGCAACAGAATAAAAGACAAAATGGGTGGGTAGGGAGGGAAAATGTTTCCCACTAGACAAAGTCCGACATTTGCACGATCTGAACTACAAAGAACTAATGAACAGGCGGGAAAGAACAATTAAAGGAAACTAAAGAAGTCACATGACCATATATATTAACATATGAAAGTCAACAGCCTGAAAGGTTGTGACCAGACTATAGTATTATGTAACCTCACCCGAGATTATGTCACTGTAACCTGTATGTAAATACGTGAAACAGTTTGTTATGTGAATTTTCTTAATTTAAAAAGTAGCCTAAATCTTTATATAGAATACATATCATCAGTGCAAACAGGATAAAAAAGATTAGATCATAGATCAATTACATTTTTTGAAAACAAAAAACACAATTCAAGGGAAAAGTTAAACCATACCCCCATCCACGGACATTGGCCTCTGCGTAGGCCTACAGGTAGGCTACATCTAGTTTCAAGCAGACGATTTCACTCATTCCGGCCGGCATTTAACCTCTAAGACGACTACCAAGTCTAAGGTAAGGGCATGGATAACGATCGACCCGCTGATCACAACGGTACAGTTGAACACAATCAGTGAACACTGATTACTGATAAGCAAACATTGGTCCCAATAAATACCAGAGCTGGTGTCACCTGACCACCCAAAGTATTGGCGGGTTAATTCGGACGTTCTAGGCCAATTCACGCGTGTGGTGTACTGACGAGAAGAGCCTTGTTGACAGAACTGTGTCACAAGCGTGTAGATTCAACGATTCCAGTTTGCTTTTATAAACAATAGGTGGCGTTGTTCATGAGGCTACAGACAAGTTTCACATGATGCATGCAAGTGCCATGTTTCATGTTAGAATTCGGTCTTGGTTGAATTATCCCTCGTGCTATTTAGGTGAGATCTCAATCTCTGTTTAAATACTGACAGGGGAGGTGCAGACACAACTCTCTCTGGTAAATTGTTCCATTTGTCAACTACTCTTGTTTCAGACAAAATATTTGAAGGTGTCTAAATCTAGTACACTTTTTGGCCAGCTTTAAAGTTTAAGTTGGGTGTTCATTGAAAGAAAATAATTTGTCGTGGGTATTTTTGCATATTCCATGCAACATTTATACGTTTCACAGTAGTCATCGACCTCCCTACGATCTTTTAGAGATTCTGTCTGGATATCCTTAGAGGCTAGCAGTTTCAAGCAAGTA
>CAXHWN010000544.1:0-15000 GCA_964020975.1 Hermodice carunculata
TGCTTTTGCTAGAAAAATAAGACAGAATAAAGCTGTCAACCTTGTTGTGGTATTTATAAAACATAGCTCGTACCTATGACCTAATGACATTATCGATGCCACGATCGACGACCTGCGAGATATCTTAACCATGCACAGATGCCAACACAAACTGATGTATCTTGAAAGTCCTAACTGACGCTAAAGTATTGAGCTGTTTCGTTCGCAGAATACCAACTTGCTTGTTTTATGATTGAGTTTTTTTCCTTGCGAATTTCAATACCGGTCAATGTGCTCTGAATAAACATAGCAACACCAATGCCACTGTCTTCTTTGTAAATAGAACATTAATTTAAGTACTGTGATGGTTACAGTTGTAAACGCCACACGAATGGCCAGGTCAGCATATTTTGTCTGCACATGCGCCCAAGTACGACAAGGAAATCTTTCGCCTCCGACAGATCACAGCACTGGGAAGACTAGGGTGGGACGCATGGTACAAATTGTGCAATGCAAGACTAAAATGTTATACATAATAGGAAAATCGATCACAGATATAATTATTCCATGTATAGGCCTACATATAATAATCAAATCCTGGAGGTGTATGGGTATGTGTGTATGAGTATGTGTGTATGAGTATGTGTCTCATACACCTCACAGGTCAAACTGACACGATTAAATTCAATGAATAGCATGAATCATGTAGGGTGTATTTATCTCATATGTACACTGTGACTCCACCAAGATTGCAGCGTATGGATCCACATATACACAGGAATAGGTCTATTTAAGATTTTAGCAAAAGGCAACTAAGAAAAAAAAATATCGAAATTGGCGTCCTTGTAAGCGATGTGTACGAGTATTGTACAATTTAGTATGTACACACACACATACACACACACACGCACACACATATAAATATATATGTATACATACATATATATATATATGCATATATATATATATATATATATATATATATATATATATAAAGTATAAAACTCTACAAAAATTAATTCGCATACCGCATACAATCACACAGGTCAAGTTGCCACTGTGTTTTCGATAACCTTGAAGCTCCCAAAATACAGTTTGGTGGAACCAGCCTTTTCCGCTCCACAAATTACTGCGGTATGTCAATTTGCCTTTTCAATTTTTGCGATTAAAAAAGCATTATTCACATGCATATTCATCTCACAGCTTCATGGCATTAGAAGAGCATGTCCTGGTGTCAGTAAGTGAATATGTTGTTCTTTCCTTCCTGAACGAGGTACGACACTCGTAAACTACACTTTATGTTTCCTTACTGTGGCAAGGACTGCTAATAAAATTTGCTTCATATACATGTACATCCTGATAGAAGTAGGGAACAAGAAAATGTATTTTACTAAAACGTCCTGATAAAACATATGTCTTTATAGGTAGAAAACGTGCCCTGTGTTCTGGTTGGTAAGATCTATTTTCCTTTATCCAGACAAACTGCTGTCTTAAACACAATCATACTAACTGGATTTCCTGTTCTGTTTCATAGGAAATTCACGTTGAGATTTATATAAAAACTAACATTAAGAATACAATAGGTATCTATGTTTTGTGATAAATTTCACTGTAAAGCATGTAATGTCGCATCTAAAATAATTTCTTGCCAAGAAACTATTTCTACCAGCGTATTATCTTTATCCCTGCACAAATGTGTCCCGCAACTTTTGCACACTTCCACCACATGCCGAGTTATCATTTCTCAGACTGAATTTCTCTCTTTCGTGTTTGGGTTAGAAACATCATCTTGTAGGGGAGGATTTCATATCCGTCTTAGGGGCAGATCGACAGGGTCCCCGCCCACTGATGCGTGGGTAAAAGCTTCCCCGAATACTGGTTTCTGAGCCTGGTCTTCCATGAATGAAACCTGACGCATGTATAGCCAGCCTGCTCCCTCGTCCACCTAAACAGACAGACCTTTTAGTATCACATGATATTCTTTCGCCGACGTCGATAGAGTAACACATTCTAGTCATGCGAGGGTGCACCCTTCATGTTTCAACCAAATGTCGTAACATGCAGTATTTTGATAGCTTAACCTGAAAGATATAAGTGATGAAGGGTATGGACAATATGAAAAGGCTGGCCCCCCAAAAATAAAGAAAAAAGAAAAAAATGAAAAAAAGAAAAAACAAAACAAAACAAAAAACAAAAAGAAAAAACACAAACAACAAAAAACAAAAAAACAAAAAAAACAAAAGCAAAAAAACAAAGAAAAGAAAACACACACACAAAAATACACAAAACAAAACACACACACAAACACACACACACACACACACACACACACAAACAAAAAATTAAAAAAAAAAAAAAGAAATCGGGAAGCATAATATGAGGGTTGAACATATAATATTATTCCATTTGTCTTGTGGAACCTATTTAGACAATAAAAACTTACACCAATTTCAAAATATGCAACGATTTCTCAAAAAATATTCGATAAGTCCGTATGAAAAAGAACAATGTTGTTACGTTCATTTTTTCGACTAACGTCTTCAACGTTTTTGTTGTAAAAATTGCAAACTTATTCCTCAAAATGCATTAGATACCAGGAGCAAGGTATTCACTGGTAGCTGTTCGAGTACAACTGCAACTGAAATCGAAGTGCACAGAAAACGCTCTGAATTATGATATAGGTGCAACAGTCCTGTTTAGTTCGAAAAGACCTTGACTTCAACGAAAGATATGCCTGTAGCTACATGCAACATAATGTCCAGGTCAACAGCTTTCCGCGGTGCGTCTTGGACGCATACGCCCAAAGAGCGACGAGAAAAGCTGCTGACTCAGTCCAAAGTGTGCACTGAAAGAGTTAATGGCAATACCTTGATAAGTGATATACTGAAGCAACGGCATATTATGTCAACCACTTTATTGAGATTGCTACCAATTATGCTGTTATGTTCCTGACATCTTGTGTGTGTGTGTGTGTGTGTGTGTGTGAAATGACGGTTGCCCACCATGTTAAATTATAGATATATCGTAAATTACTTAAATATGCTGTTGCTTTTTTCCTTTGGTCGTTTCCCTGGATTGGCACACAAAATAGAAATTAAATCATAACGAAATGGCATTTGAAGTATAATTAAAAACAAAAACATAATATTGTAATCAAGACACAATGCATCACAGATGGCCTAGTGAAAAGCGTAATCCAGTACAATTGCCCTCCTTTGATTAACCTTAATTAAAACTTTTTGCTATAAAAGTAACATTAATATCATGGAAGATATTTGGGGAAAACGTGCCTTGAAAAAAGTGCTTCTTTCACCTCTATATAAACCCGTAGAATCCACAAACCTAGTGTCCAAAACAGAGATTGCTGTAGAAAAAATATCTCATATGTAATGTACCGGATAGAAACGGAATTATGCATTGGTCATGTTTGGTCTCACTCAGATTGTTCGTGTGTGCATGATGCCAAAGCTCTGGTCTGTGGAATGTTACTGTGCCCTAACATTGCAACCTTGTATAACACATGTTAAGGGATGGTTTCACAACAGATAGGTGCAGTCTTTTAAGAACCAGAGAAAGTCGCGGGGAAAATAAGGTATGTCATTGTCAAAATTATCTTTCCATAAACACTTGAGGTAAGGTCTTTGTGAGACTCCTGTCTGACTGACCTGTACACACCGTGTACGTTTGTCTGTCACCCGTGACTCGATAACGTTTTAATGTAAGGTTATATCCACATGCGGTCCTACGCAGCTGATACAACGTTATCTGCAGTATTTATCTGGCTTTAAGGGGGTGTCTTGCTTGAAGGAATGTCCACCTGCTCATGACATTATTGTTTTATCAATACAAGTATCATTCTGTGGTTAAATGAGAGCACATATGTTTGCTCTCTAATGGTACACAATTTGTCTAATGGACACTTGTCGGGTAACCCTTGTACATGAAAGAGTCTAGGAAAGCAATGAACCTGTTTTTCTGCATGATTCCGCAGTCCCGATGTACGGCCTTCAGATTTGCCCGACCAGTTACCAACACATTTTGATTGTAATCCGAATACATAGCTATTGATTGATGCAGAAGATGTTGCATTTCATCAGGGCTGTGTTAATATTTTTGTTCCTGGTGTATGTAGCGCTAGACTATGCCTGCTTTAGAATTTGTCTCTGCAACAGTTATTATTTTTTTTCACATGAAAAAAAATGACGTTTACACAGGGCCTGTCTGTGCCCATGTTGTAGGGCAACCGTTCAACACAGGTGAGTCCCCCTGGTTTTAGCCATGAATCTTAATTTTACAGTTGAAAATGTGGAAGAGGCTGGAGCCTCAACAGCTCATATATTTGATCACGTATCATTTTCACGCGAGGGTTAAACACTACTACTACTACTACTACTACTACTACTACTACTACTACTACTACTACTACTACTACTACTACTACTACTACTAGTAGTAGTAGTAGTAGTAGTAGTAGTAGTAGTAGTAGTAGTAGTAGTAGTAGTAGTAGTAGTAGTAGTAGTAGTAGTAGTAGTCTTACATGTACTACCACTTACTACCACTAATACACTAAAGACTATTACTGTCATACCAAATTCAAGATCTGGAAGCTGATGGAACTTATAAGCTTCAGGTCTTTGTCGTTACTGCCAGTTGAAGATGTGGAAGAGATTGTGTATACTTCTACACAAAATTAAACATTATGGTCTGTTCACCCCGAGGTTGAAAGGGCATAAATTTGCACGTAGATCCAACCTCTGCCAAATAGGCGTGGAAGTAGTTCCTGGCCGTGACGAATCACATAGTTCATTTTTACCACTTACATAAAACCCGCCGGTTTTTTGGGACTTGTTTCCACTATCGGGGCAACCTTCTCCACCAAGCTCCATCTTTGACTCAGTGGGGGATCTTGGCTGGCGTGCCCTGTGCTGCTCCTTCATTCATGGCCTAGGGCGACATCAGTGTCTGATACAAAATTCCTATTCCGGGGCCCACCTCTGCCATCAACTGCTAAGAATATGACGTTGTATGTAATGCTGACTCTCGAAAAGTCCCATTATATATTTTGCATCACATTCATTCGACAAATTACACTTCACTTAACATCAATCACACATATATTTTGGATATTAAATCTGCAAAATATCCAATCTGGGCTAACCCGAGTTGGCTGCCATTTTGAAAAGTGTGGATTCCGTACCCAAAGGAATGCAATTTATGATAGCATTGGGACGATCGGGAGGGGGGGGGGGAAGAAACCACAAGTGTATATTTGCAAATGTTTCAGAGTATTAAAATGATATAATATATGAGGTGACGGCGATTCACTTTGAGGTCCAAATGATATATTTTGTGCGACTGTCTCGCAACCAATATATTGCACAATGTTCTAAATGGCGCTCTCCACGTTTCGGCTCAAATCAAGGTATCATATGACATTTGGATTTGTAATTAACGATGATAACTGCTTGAGACACAACCGTTTTCCCTGGTATCTTTGCGACCACGAAACAACCAGGGCTACCATGTTTCACCGTACAAAGGTACTGTGGCTATGCAGTTAAGTTGTTTCCTCGGCTCAAGATTAACCCTACAGATAAGGTGAAATCAAATGCTCCGTTTGAGGTGACTAAACTGCAAAATAACGGCATGTGATGGCCACATTCTCCATAAAATCTTTCAGCCAGGGTCGCCCGATGTTTATTAGGTAAGGGCAGGTTGAAATTGCTTTTGTTTTTTTTTTAATTTTTTTATTAGGGTCTGCGGTCTGTCAGATTGACGGAACCACACACGCACACACCACACACACACGCACTTACACACAGATAGATAGATAGATAGATAGATAGATAGATAGATAGATAGATAGATAGATAGATAGATAGATAGATAGATAGATAGATAGATAGATAGATAGATAGATAGATAGATCGGACATTTGTGATAACATCTTTTAAATGGACATTCTTTCATATTTTACTCATTAGCTCCTTTAGCGTCACTTTATTTTGTTACTATGGCACAGGCACTTGTACTTACACAAAAATCACAAAGTCACCGGAGAGATATTTTTATGTTAAAGGATTCAATACAGTCTTCAAAAATCTATAGTTTGTGGGCCACGCCATGAACAGTGATAAGGTACTTCACAGTAATATGAGGTTTAAGTTACAAATTGCATTAAGTTCAGTTGTACTGGTGCAAGCTTGCTGCTTTTATTTCTAAAATAGTCCCGAAGTGGCACGCGTGCAAAGGTGCGCAATTTCCAGTTGACCTTGAATGGAAGACTCCTTACCTTGTTGCAGAGTTGTCTAGACACAGATGCAAGACTAAGTTATATCTCTACAACTAAAAATCACCAATGACTCAATTAACGGACTCAAAATGACACGTGGCATGAGACAAATAATGCAGACTAGATCAAGTTTACCAAGTCTGATTGACGTCAGTATGAGGTATGAGGGGACTATATTTTGCATCGGAGGAACCCTTTCCAGCAGAACAATCTGTAGCTTAAACCAGCCGTTTTAAATTAAATTACTCACAGAGGGGACACAATATGAAAGAAAGAGGGAGATACAGCAAGGGAAATGAGAAATGAAAGTAACCTTTTATTATAAAACCCAACCATCAAATTATTTTGACCTCTTTCATTGCCATTTGTGACAAGAGTCAATGTGCTCTGTCAAGATGTAAAGATGTTACATTCATATTTGCAAAACAACCACCATTTAAGTACCAACAGGTCTATAGTTGCAGAGACGAGCCAATACATACAAAATATATGTGCAGCAAGCATGAATCAGGTAGATCCAATGCACGTATCGTACAGCTAGACGGGACCGCACAAGAAATCATCAGTCATTGGTACGTGCAGTAGACAGTAAAATTTGTGATTACTTAACTGTCCTTGATAGGGTAACCCGAAGCTTTGGTCTGTACATAGCATGTACCTTCATTTTGCGGTACTTGACTTTACTCACTCTGTTAGTTTGGAATTTATGAAGGTGGGCAATGATTTTTTAAACAATTGGAATCTGAGAGAGAGAGAGAGAGAGAGAGAGAGAGAGAGAGAGAGAGAGAGAGAGAGAGAGAGAGCGAGAGAGAGAGAGAGAGAGAGAGAGAGAGATCTGGTTCAGGTGCTTCATATTTCCTGTAAACAATACCGCTTCTCCCCTTTTGCACTGTTACTTCAAAGAGACGATGTAAAACGACTCACTGTCACTTTTTCAAATCCACCTTCACTTATACTTTCATGTACATTGTTTACTTCAAACAAGGTAGCGGGGGAATCATGCAGGGTAAACCATTTAATGAATTGACGGAAAGTGAGCTGGAGATAGCGTGGTTTACGGCAGTGAGCCTGGTGCCTGATCCTGCGTCAAGTAGTCCAACAAGGAGAGACTCTTTCCTGAGTGCATGAGTTATCTCGTTGCCTGCAGCAAAATAAGCTAATGTATTTGAGCAGGTCAGTTGGCCGATAATAGGAACGTGAGTGACCGACATCAATAACTGTAAACACACCATCAAATACTTTACGTCTGCCAGTTAATATTTCCAAAACAACTTATTAACGACTGTAAAATATAACACGTAAATCCCAAATGATACAAATATGACTAAAAGCCCGTTCAGCTGAAATGCATTGCCAAGTGTTCGGTGGCGCATAATGATTCCATTTTTGCAAGAATATCATTGAAGGCGCCTTTGTGCACTTATGCAGGTCAGTTGACTGAGTTTCCATTTGTGAACAACATGGTGACTAAAAGAGATTTGCTTCTATGCAAATCTCGCCGGACGCTTTCAAAGATTTGAATGATTCGAATTGGGTATCCACCTAATTTGCTTACTGTATTAAAATGCTACAATTCTGGTTTATGGTTTGTTGGACACAGTAACATTGTTCGATGTAAATTGGAGTAAAAACAGTGCCTCTATGTCAGGATATAGTCGTTATGAGAATATTCAAGATTTAAATTGTCATATTAACTTAATGTGCATCAATTAAAATGCTACAAGTTTGGATCATGGTTAATCGGGTGCACCAATTCCACAAACCTGTAATTTGAAATTGGAATGGGACATCCTTTGAAAGAAAATTTGAAGAAATTTAAGATCTACAGTTTTAAAGTACTGCTACTTAGCATTTAATGAACTGCTACTTCTAAAAATTCTGCCTTATTGTCAACTTTCACAATCTACATTTACAAGGTATAATTTAGTGTCTGTCTACAACAGTCTTAAAGATATGGAGCTTTTAAAATTTTAGCTGGCCCTAGTTTGCATAATGTTCGACCTCGAGGCAATTCCAAACAATCTGCTGAATTTCAATTGTATATCAGCCACCTTACGAAGTTGGGTGGTTTTGAAAATAATGGTGCGCAACAAAAGCTCTGGAGGAAATTTGGTCTCCAGAAAGACAGAAAGAAAGAAAGAAAGAAAGAAGAAGAAGAAGAAGAAGAAGAAGAAGAAGAAGAAGAAGAAGAAGAAGAAGAAGAAGAAGAAGAAGAAGAAGAAGAAGAAGAAGAAGAAGAAGAAAGAGAAGCAGAGGAAGAAGAAGAAGACATTAAATTAAATTTCCAAAATAAAAATCATACAGAAACAATTCACATACAGTTGATAAACACAAAACAATAATAGGTCCTCCTAACGGTCGATGTGGCATAAGAGGCACATATCTGCAGTATTGCAAAAGGTTTTGCCAGCTGCTTCTCTTCTTGTGTTTTGTTGGTAATGTTGTTGTTGTTATCACATTATTGTTATTAGTTTATCTTATTTTTAAACGAATTTTGTATTTCAACTAAATTGTAGATTTTATACCTGCCAGAGACTTTTAACATAGGGTATTAAAATCTGCAATGAGGACTTCCCTTTAAGGTGTACGGATGGAACAATATTGTTAGTTATTTATCATCATTTACAGCTCAAACAAGACTATCCCTTTGCTTCGTCGCCTCTGTTTTGCAGCGTATTTGCCTATTTGTTTGTCTTATTATGATGCTGTGCAGCATGCGCTGAAGGTAGCAATATACAATTATCAGCGATATTAACAGGACTGAGAGATCCGCATTTTAAGATCACAGATCAAGAACACTGTCTTCAGTGCAGATCAAACTCAGATGAAAGCAATCAATTTACGCCTTAGGACTTGTGAGCTTCAGACGTTAAGACAGTCATATTTTCATTAGCGTCGTCACCTTTATGTGAATACTTCAGAGAGGCTGTAACAAGAATGTTTTAAATCTCTGAAAAAGTGTCACCATATCCCTTTCGTACTATACGCAAAGTAATAAGCAAATGGGCAGTATCATTACCTTTGAAGAACCAATATGCCTTTAGGTATCCTTTTGCTTGTTTTTAATCTTGATTTCAAGCACAATGTGGACACGATAGGCATATGTAAAATACAGAAGGGTGCAGTAGTCGGAGCTAATACATGAAAAACGTATCAGTGCGCCATTGTCTCTTTAATCTGCTGTTTGTGGCCCTTTGTGGATGTTTAGGACTATTGAGACTGTTTTCTGTTTTTGTTTTTTTTTATTTTTTATAACTATGAGTATTCCTGGTACCAAATATTTGATGAGTATGCGCTAGAGTGATAACACAATTGAAACATGCTCCTCGTGTTTCGCCACAATGCCCATTGCGCCCGACTCCTCCATCTCCTTCAATGTCAACTGCGACTTAAGTCGAACTTCTACAGACAGACTGTTCCCAAATATTAAAGAGGTACTAGATTCATATTCCTTGTAAAAATACCTTTCATTCAAGTGCAAGCATATGCCTATAGATCCAGAGAATAAAACAGTATGGATCAACAGTTTCCTTTGACAGGGTTTTGGGTGCACTGCACTGTTGACCCAGTCCAACACTTGGCACTGAAAGTGTCATGTAGCGAGCCTAGAGGGTATCGTATCAGTTCTTAGCTCTGACAGCTGCATGTTACTTCCTGAAAATTCGACAAGGTCAAAGTTACAAAAGTGATCTTGGAATTTAAGATTCACATTCCATGCAACTGTTTAGCATTAAGTTAGACACTGTTTTCAGCCACATAGATCTGTATTGCATGGCGCATGATGGCGGCTTGTAAATGGAAGTATAGTTTTTTTGGCTTTTTTTTTATGGCAACCTAACAATTCTTGCGAAAGGGGTGACCATGGTGGTCATGACGTCACATCTTGTGCCTCAATGGAACCCAAAGAAAGTGCAAAGCATGACTGACTGGCTTCTAAGACTTTATTATTCTTGTTCATAGTTCCTAGCGTGTGGTAAATGGGACAGTACGCTTAGACTGATCAGATTCTAAAACTTTATTATTAAAATTAACAGTTCATAGCCAATGATAGATGGGACAGTACACTTTTTTAAGGAATGTAACCCAATCAAAGCTCTTCACATCGCCAGGACAATAGGTGGGGAAACTATTGTGTGACCTCCAACAGCTAAAAGACTGCAATATATGAGAGAAGCATTTGCCTCAGGGCATCCCAGGAGGACACCCACAGTTTCCCAAGGTTCAACTTTAGGAGCGCACAGTTTTATTTGTGTTTCTGTAGGATATGTTGGTGGCTTCGGCACCATCTGCAAACAAGCGCACCACCTAAGGTAAACCTGCGCAGGGGTCCGACCACTAGAGAATGTCTGTTGCAGATTACGCCACTGCTAACTTAGGCTTGGTATATAGCTTCTTGTAAATTGAATCTCCTGGTTGAGAGACAAATTCAGCCTCACTGAGTGGCTGCTGGTTATCCCCTGGATGTTGTGTCACATGTATTTTGGTTTAACAGGAAGCACTGTCACATGCAATTAGCTCTATAGCCATCCTCTAATGCTAACACCCAGACATGACAAACCAGGCCACCTATGACATATTGGTTTAATTTTGATGAGATCATGCAATCGGGAATATGGGGATACACATCTTTCGTTTATTGATATGTGTCTGCATTTTCAACACAGCGTCCATGTCAGGCAGTCATTAAGAGATCCTGGCAGAGATGCATTTGTGTTTGGTAACTTAGCTCTTGAATGCTCGTTTCAATGATTCCTTTCGAGGTCATGAATATCAAGGTTAAAGTTCCTCATTCTCATCGTAGACAACATACTGATGTTCCTCCCTGAGGGAAATAAAGGTAACACTTTGAAATGAAAGAGTCAAGACACCCATAAAAGACCCCAATGGATGGGAATCACACCTTCATCAGATCCATCCATAGCAAAAGCTCCTTTCTCGCTACCGTAATGCTTGAAGGTAAAATCAACGGTGTTCTTGGACGACTGGACAAAGCCCAACAATCAACAGTTGGGACAACATGGCTGGGACACAAGTGCTAGTTTGTGCTGAGCTCATGAGGTGACTAAAACGCTGGCAAATCAACTTGATGGACTACATAGTCCTGGGTAGTTCGAATGTCCTGTAGCCAAAGAAGCGAATTTAAGACAAATAAGCCCACCACTTCTCATTTGGTGTGTTTGCTGTACGTCTGGAAGAGACAGTGGTCACTGAACATGGACACACAGTTATTGAAACACATGGGACAGGTTGGTCAAAGAGGCAGGATGTAAAATGTCATCTTCTTCTGTTGTTTGGTCTACATTTATCAATAATGTGAAATTTGGCTGCCAATTGTACATTGGAACATATGAAAGCCCTTGACTCGTGTCTCGATCCATGTGGGAAGAAGTTAGCGCCACTATGTAATTATACACAGGTTACGTTTCCAAATGATACAGTATTTGTTGGAAAAGATTACTAATAAATTCTACTACTTAGAAAAAGGAAGTTGATGGCCTTCACAGGCGTCCGACAGGTATCCATACCAGAGCTGCTGATATAGTTATTGATTAATGGTCTTTCTATGCATGGTGTGTATGCATTCGTTCATTCGCAAAATCTGTATTTTTAAATTTTTGCATTAGAATTATAAATGTTATGTTAGCCAATATGATTGTTGTCAAGAGACCTTTGTCAACGGTTGGCAACAAAATAACGGCTGAGGGATGACGCCGCCATATACCCAATGCTAATGGAATGGAGTTTGAGAATATCAAATCATTTCATAGCTACAATAGGCATTTGACTATTGAGAAAACGTGGAAAGTCTATACAAATTGATCTTGATTGCAGTACTTTGCGTGACACATGATCCGTCGGATATTTCAATGGTTTTAGGAAATATGGAAATTCCGAAATGCCAACATCTCTTCAATTACAAATAGCTGTAATTGATTTAATCGGTTTCATCTATAATAAAGTCTTGCTCATTTCTATCCAGGATGAACATGAATTAATGTTGTACAAAATTTTAGGACATTCCGATATGTACAGTTGTTTCAATGGGGATCATGTAATGAGTTAGCTAAAAGAAAGGAACGCATATAAACATATTATTTTTTGTCCTAGAATAAATCAGACAGACTGAAATGGTAACTTTAGTACCCCCCCCCAAAAAAAAACATATGTTCTTTGCAATCTTTTATATTCGAGGTTCTCATGCAAATTTTTGCCCTGCTTTTAGGGGCAGGTGTGATGGTAGTTTGTCTAATATTAAAACACTGTATAGAACACAGATCTGTGCATATATTATCCTGTGTCAAATATACTTTGTTATTTGTCACTCCCTTATTCCAAGGCTTTCCTTTCTTTAATTAAAAAAAAACGCTTATAAACATTGTAATTACTTATGCGGGGATTCTGTTCTTAAAATGTGTCCTTTTCAACTCGATGGTTCCAAACAATCATTTCTACACGTCTCATTCATCATCATCATCATCATCATCATCATCATCATCATCATCATCATCATCATCATCATCATCATCATCATCATCATCATCATCATCATCATCATCATCATCATCATTTTTTGGGTCTTCTTCATTTTTCTCTTCTCCTTTTTCTTCTTTACATGGTCCTCCTAATTATCATTATTATCATCATCATCATCATCATCATTGTTATTATTATTATTATTATTATTATTATTATTATTATTATTATTATTATTATTATTATTATTATTATTATTAATATTTATTAGACATCCAAGGCAACAAGGACTCTTACTCTCACATCAGCTCTTATATGCCCTCCAGCTTATTGTGCACCATCCATTTAATGATATACAGGGCTTAGAGGATTCAACTGTGTCATAAGTAAAAATGAGTAGGCTTCCCAATATACTTCTTTGCTACACATCTACTCGTCGTTATGAAGTTAATGCTGAAGAAATTTTCGTTTTATTTTCGCGAGAAAGGAGCTGGCTAAGCTCATAAGTTAGATCTGTCTCAATTGCAACCCGGATCGGGTCATTGTGCTGCAAGTGAATACCAATAATGAGTGTACAAAGCAATTTGGCCGCGTGACCTCTCCCACCCTCACTTTCTCTGTAGGGCTAATGGAGCCTAGTAATTGGCAAGCACAACTGATTACTGTCATCCATCAGGAATGGGATATCATCACGATCCTGCGTTGACTTTATCCTTTTCGCAATGGTTTATGGTCAGCTGATGTTTTATGATTCCATTTAACTCCTTCAGTTCCAACTGAGACAAATGTCAAATATTGCTCTGCATTACAATAGTTGTGTTAGAGTAATGTTCATTGTAAAAGGACCTTCCATTCAGGTAGCAGCATGCCTGTAATACACAGAATACAGAAGTCCAGGCCAACAGCTTTCCTTGGCGAGCTTTGGACGCTTTTAACCTGAAGCGCGCCGAGGAAAGCCGCTTACCACAATCATAAATGTTACGCTGAAAGAATCAATTGACGTGATCATGCCTTGCATTTTGTTAAGTGTGCTGGAACATAATACTCTAAAAGGCATAATTCATTAAGCCTGATCAGCATAGCTTATTGCACGGCATAGTTTCAAATGATATCTTAATCGCCTATCTAGAGACTGCAGTGTTTCATGGAAGGAGTCACGTGTGTTTGGAATTCATAAAAGCGAAAAGTAAAAGTTTAAAAAAAATAGAAGGCAAGATAAGAATCCCACACGGGTGGCTATTCGCAATTTACTTCCTGATATTTAAGGCACAAATTGCAGTTTTTAATTACCAGTCAATCCTGGATGCAACTCGATTCTGTTGAAGCCTGTCCCATCTGGTGTATTGTCAAGTTGAAAACACCGTATTTCCAGCATATCGGTTTAAATTAAGTGCCTTCAGGCTTGAAGTGACCTGAAAACCGCAAACAAAAACAATTTAGATGAAGCTTATAAGCACGTTCGCGTTCTCGAATACGTGTTAGATTGAAGTATATAGGCAAAATACCTCCATTTTACACCATTGTGTTATTTTTACACCTCAGCTGCTAACATTTAAAGGTCAAATCAACCACGCAAAATGTCCCCATTCTTGAGTTATACGCAGAACTAGAGATGATTCAGTTTCAATGCTATATACTTTTTCACACTATCAGCAAAAATGTCTTCTTACTTAAATAATTATCTTGCTTAGACAAAGAATTCAATGTCAATTATAAGGTAGCTATTAAAGTGTAAATATACTAACCATTCTGACCTTGGACCGCTGTGCAGGGCTAAGTGGTCTGACAAAGTGTTTTATCTCAAGACATTGTGAAGTGCTAAGTGGTGTTCCGTATATTGAGTTTGGAAGATTGCACAAAATATAAGACCTTAGCATTGAAGGGCTATGGGAGATGCCTATTATTAAAAAATTAGTATGGCATCAAAATAATCTGTACTCATTGTTTTTGTCTTTGGCACGAGACAATGCGTACAGCAAAGAAGCAGGTAAAATGTGCAGACAATATATGTTAGTACACATACACCAAACTGTACTGTTTCTGTACTAAATGAAGATGAGTACCTATGCCATTAAAAACACATGCACTTTGCACAAGCATTACTTGACAGATTAATCAGATCAATATTATATTACTTTTGTGGATCATATACAAATATCATGAATGGCTTCAAAATCCAGAAATTAGAGTAAACGTCATGTTGAGAACACATTCTACATACACAAAGAGAAGGTTCATTCACACCACCGTTGTTA
>CAXHWN010000545.1:0-16250 GCA_964020975.1 Hermodice carunculata
TATCTAATTTAATTATATATTTATTTATTTATTTATTTATTTGTTTGTTTGTTTGTTTGTTTGTTTGCTTGCTTGCTTGCTTGCTTGCTTGCTTCCTTGCTTGCTTGCTTGCTTGTTTGTTTGTTTGTTTGTTTGTTTGTTTGTTTGTTTGTTCGTTCGTTCGTTCGTTCGTTCGTTCGTTCTTTCGTTCGTTCGTTCGTTCGTTTGTTTGTTTGTTTGTTTGTTTGTTTCTTTGTTTGTTCGTTCGTTGACTGATCAGGGGAAGCACCAACAGGTCGTGGGTCGCCCACTTTGCGTCCCATTGGACGGTACACATACTAACTCAGAACAACTGAAACATACACAAATCAGTACAGGTACGCTACGGTTACGCATATTTGCACATATGGGCTCCTGTCACTGAAGCTTTCACCTTGCAGGCCTCCATTAGAAATCTTTTGCTTGTTTTGGTCGGTCGAAGGTCACATCGCAAAGCAAGAGCCAGAATTTTGAATAAAGAGATGATGCAGCAAATTGTTTCCAAAAATAGCTTTCATTATCACTTATTAATTGTAACCACTTCCAAATGTTTTGTCGAATAGTAAGTAGACTGAGACACATAAACATAAAATGATGTTAACTTTCGTGACCTAAATGGCAGAGGGGACAATTGCTATCTAATAGTTTTATTTCACCTTGATATATATATATATATATATATATATATATATATATATATATATATATATATATGAATTTCGAGACAGCTGGTTTTCCCTTTGCATTTCAAACGTGCGCCTTCGATCTATTTCTTTGTAAATGAAGGTTGCTCTCCAAGTAAGTCTGCCTTTAATATTCTGTATATAAGCAGGGATGATTTGTTGTCAATTTCTTTGATAAATCTGTGTATATTATTGCAAATGCTTAATTTAAGTGAAAAATTCCGGTCTTCCCCTCCATCGTCCACTAAGTTGTCCAAGCCTACTTGAATGCAAACGTTCTCATAAATACAGCCAGGAATATTTGTTATCCACTCAGAAGTGATCTTTTCATATGCTGAAATCATTTTTGCATAATCCTGATTCGTGGATTGTGTCGGCTGATAATATTTGTGAGATTTTCGCATTCAAATGTTCTAAAAACGCCAGCATACGAAGACACAAACGCCACATTCCGTTATTTATGACAGTTTTAACCCAGCAGCACGGAAATCGGTATACTTTCCAAGCAAGATAAACCATGTCATCGTGGCCCACATACTACAGTTAAACAATACCTGACGCCTTATATAAAGAAGAGGCACAAAGAAACCAGGATTGTTTTAATCTGGTAGAGTCTGGAATTTTGATGAAGAATATAGAGAGCCTCCTTGTGCGACATTTTAAGTGGCACGGAGAGTTGTCCATTGGATATAACATGAAGTTTCTCAACTAGAAAAGAAAATTTGCTTAAAAGCATGTCTCTCTCTGTATGCTTCCAAAACTCGGACACGTTTGGATGCTACAACTTTGGTTTGTGGTTTATCAGATGTGCCTTCAGGACAAACCTTTGCGCATTAAACTGGGAATGACCCCTCTATCTATAGTACCTTTGGTGCACATATGTATATTTTAAATTGCGTTTGTTTGTGGTTCCTTGCACGTACCTACAGTACAAACATACAAATTGAAATTGGAGTGGCAACCCCCAAACAACAGTTTTGAGGATAATCAACATTTTGAACTTCAGAGTGCCCCTTATTTGCAAAAATGAATATTGTACAACTTTTTTTCTGTGGGTCAGGGAATGCAGCTACAGAAAAACCTACAAACTCAGCCATAATGGTATCTTTCCCTATGACAGGTTTGGAAATATTCCACACTTAACTCCTCTAGAGGCCGTAATAAGCTTCAATTAAAATTTCACGACCTTTGTTTGTGGCTCATTGCATATGCAGCGAAAAATCAATAAAAGGAATTGCGTCTTTACCTATAATGGTTTTGAGGTATTTAAGGTTGTACACCTGCTTAGCAGAGGTGTCAAAAATTGGCCATATGACACAATAAACTAAATGTACATCCAATAATGTATATATTTTTGAAGTTACATGGAGTAGAGAATTGCGTTTTATTATTGTCATTTGTGTGAATTTTCGTTCTTTCGGCATTAATTGTAGACATAAATATGTTTATTATGGTGTGTTGAACCAGTAAATGCATTCTGTACTATTTCTGGGCTCAATCGTGCTCATCGTTATGTGGATATGTTGGCGTACGTACAATAAATGAAGAAAATGCCAAGCAAGCATCTACACCACATAAATACTATTTAATTTATGTAAATGTAAGTGATATAAATTAAAAACAAAACAAAAACAATAAACCTTAAATCGTAAATGTCTTTTTTTTAAATCAAAGATATAACTATCAATCAAGATAAGAGTTACAATACAAACCATGATGAGCATCTGATGTCATGCCCGCACTCACAGCAACACAGACCGAAATACCAGACTAGTGTCAAGGGCATATGTTAACCTTCACGACCTCGCCATCATCCTTTACTTATAAATGGATAGAAATGTGTCGGTAGTTTTACGCGTGGAAAAAACGTGTCAGACTTTCACATGTACAATAGGACGTGTCAGACGTTTCATGCTTTGAAACTCTATTGCTACAGACACAAGTACTTATCCAACAGATTTGGTATAGGGTTGTAACTATTAACATTTACAATCTGCACTAAAATTACCTGCTCTTGATAAAGGTACATTGTGAGGGTGCACGTGACCTTTTTTTTTTTTTTTTGTCGACCACATGCATATAATGCAAGTTACACACCTTTCGAGAGGATTACACTTACAAAACAAAGCTTAAGTGATCTTATACAAGATATCATCTGTCAGTTCATTATGGTACACACAGTTTGCTCTGATCAATATTTAGATACCCTACAAGTTTAAAACTGCGTGTGACATGCTAAATTGTAATCAAATATTTCCCTTTAGTTTATTTACATAGTTTTTGTTGTGAAAAGTATCCGCATCAACTAAGATATATTGAACGCATAAATTCTGCAATTGGAAGTTACTTCATAGAGAAACCAAACACTAAGCAGACACTGCTTTAATTGAAAACATATTCATCGTTTCATCTGTACTAACCTGACCCAAAAAGTGAGTGCCGGTGCGTAATAAAGTCCGACTGTGCTTTTGAACCAATAATGAAGCCACCACATCACAAAGAGTACCTGATTGACGTAGGTCGACATTGGCTAAAAGATAAAGGCAACCCAGTATAGCACTCTTGACACTACAGTGAGAACAAAGAACAGAAAAGACGCAAAGGAGAAAAAAAGAAGAGAAACTGTTTGAAAAACGTATTACTCCTATACTTTTATATGCTTGCGAAGTATGGGGACCTTTTATAGTGAAACCGGAAAAATGCTTCTCCGGTGATATTATAAATCATACAAATTATTCTTTTGAGAAGATACATTTAAGCTATTTGAAATTTTGTCTAGGCAGGGACGTGTTATAGATGGACTACCAACGGCGGGGCCTCCTTTGTACCAGCTATGTTGCCGCTGCTCAAGTGATCGGGTGTTTGAGCGAGCACCTTCAGTGCTCAACTCCACGGTCCGCGCTGTCCGCTGGCAGTCTCGTGGGGCAAGTCACGCGATGAAAGGCGAGAATAATCGCGTCACCGACTGAAATGTGCAAAAATTTTCACCCTGTTCCACATTTTAAAGTCAAAATTTAGCGTTACGCCGGACTCAGCTACGAAAAATGAAACCACCATCACGATTCTAATGGCATACACTATCCATCTAAAACTACAGTTGTTATTGCTGATTACGGCGTAATGAGTTATTACGCACGCAAGTTGTCTAACTTTGCATCATTTTGGACAGTAAAAATGCAAAAACTAGCCCTTTTATCGGCCGATTTCAACGAAAAACACATCGATGGACTCGCACGGTTCTGATTCAAACGATGAGACTGGTCGCGCACGCATAAAACTCTCCGTTCAAACAGTTCAAATGTTCCCATTGCTAATGTATTGAAACAGAAATACTAGGGAGGAAGGGAGCATGCCATAGCTTATGATGGGCATGCTTTGCAGTCAACAGAGCAAAAATGGTCCACCCATGAAATGGAAGATCTGGCACTAGCTGAAAGAATAAACCGGTAAAGGTTGTCCCTGGCATAAAAAAAATCTTAGTATACAGTCACCAAAAAATAGCACAGGAAAGTGGTACATTAAGTAGGGGTTCTTAATTTCTTCAGCAGCACAACTTTCATATAGTACATTAACAAGGTAAGAAACATTTCAATGCTGATGGTTTTTCAAGGTGCACCTATTTGAGGAAATCGAATCGAGCACACGAGGTGATTTTGAACTACTTGAACCCAAAGTGTCTGATGTGTCTCCTGACATTCACTTCAAAACCCCAACTAACAAAGGTGCAGTGTCAGAATTCACAGAGCTAGATCTGGGATTGGAGTGTAATCAACTTCAAACACCAGTTACTGAATACCATCTGTCATAATCCACAATGGAATTTGTCAAATACGTTAACACTCAATTTTTTTATCGGTCACCAAGGTGTTTTTTGTATATGGCTGGCTATTCTGATCTTAAGTATTTTCCACAAAAATATACAATGATATACAGACCTATGTCTGTACATGTTTATCATGTCAACAAGCAAAAAGGTACTGCAATTGGAAAAAGGCACTTTAGCAGCCAATTGTTCCACATGAGATTTTTGAAAGATGGCACAGGGGCCGTGTTGGGGCAAGTACCAAGACTGCAAATGGTTATAAGTACATTCTACTCATTGTTGACTCATTCTCATATTGGGCTGAACGCTTTATTTTGGAAACAGAAAAGGCCTCAGGCATAGGCTTTATTATGTACAATGGAATCATATGTAGGTACAGAGCACCAAAGGCTACTATAACAGGTAGGGCTGTCAATTTTATGCCTGCGCTAATTCTGGAAATACAATTTAGTCCAAACTACCAAAGTGCAAACCAATAGGTACCATCCAAAGTTAAATTCTGTGTATCGAAATATTTATTGGCTCCATTTAACAGACTTTGATAATTTTCTGTGATGAAAATCAGCTAAATTGGCCACAATTACTGGATAGCATTATGGCTGCTTCAAGAATGGCCCCTGCTCACCATGCTACATGTTGCTTCGCATTTGATCCATTGTTTGGTAAGGAAATGGTAATGCCCATAGACCAAGCCTTAAATCCTCCTGGAAAGGTAAGGGAGACTAATCATCAGCATTTTGACAGAATCCACAGTCATCTTTTACTCATCAGGTATTTCTCAGACAATATATCTTGAAATCAGAGTTAAGAGCCAAACAATACTATGACAAACAGCAGCAACACACCTGCTTTCAAGGTTAATGACAAGGTATGGGTGTATTGTACTAGACATTCACAAGGAATATCAAGAAAATTTGGTAAAAATAGTTGGGTCCATACAAGATACTCCAGTGCCATGATAAATCTAACTACACTCAAGAAAGCTGTAAAGATGGCGGACAGGTAGTGTCCAGGGCACATTCTAATTGGCTTATTCTCTTTCATGACCCTTCAACTAGGCTGACAAATCACAATACAGTTGGTGGCTCAGAAGAACTCAATCCATAACAGATTGAGCTGAAAAACTCAAATATTCCCACAGAGAATAAGCAAGAACTCAGAAGATATGTTGAGAAAATTTCAAGATGTTGGCACAGAAATGTTGGCACAGGAAAATGCACAAGCAATACAAGGTAAAATACCAGGGTCTGAGCAACACCAAATTAGACAGTGGCTTTACCATATCCAAATCGTAGTCCTAATGAAACAAATGCAAGTCAATTCTGACCACAGGTAATATTCCTTCGTATGTATTGCTCAATCACATAAATTTATAGTTCATCGGTACCAAAAATAGTCTAAAACGTACGTCCAAAGGTCCATGGGGTAAAAAAAGCCATGTCTAGTTGTAACATGACAAGAATGCAAAAACGAAAATGTTTAAAATTATAGGCCTATTTCAGTAAATTTGCTTGAACAGGTACATCATTCATGTGCATATAGGACCGTACAATTCATGAAAAGGCACCAAAATCTGCAGCATCGCAGGTAGTTTTCATGCACAGGTTCAAATTTCTAAAAAAATATCAATAAAATTCAGCATTTCAAAGTTTCAGAAATTGCGAGTACACTGGCTGATACGTCAAACATCTGCCAGACACAAGCGACATCAGGCATCAAATTGCAAAACAGCAGTCAAAAATTGCAAGTAGAGTAGTTAACTTGAATTGCAATAGCCAAAAATTGTAAGTATAGCAGTCAAATTTCCACTATGGTTTCCAGAAGTAAGTGTGAAAGGAAATTTAAATGTGCAAGAAAGCATGGAATACCACAAGCCATCTCATAAGTCATTTATTCAGGTAAAAAGTTAGAATTCAAAAAATGCAGTTTGCCATTGTAATACATCTGTCTGTCAGCTAATCATAAGGTACATCTTATTCATGGTTATATAAAATTTAGAAGGGTCAAAATGAAAAAAGGTCCTAATTATGTAAAATTTTACCACATTTACAAGTGAAAGAGTTAGGTTTTTTGAAAAGAATAATAGAAAGAGAGAGAAATAGTGTTGAAATCCCTAAAGGTGACTGCAAGCGAAGCTATCTAATATGTAACAGTCTTGATTTTCTTCGTTGACAATCAGACATGAGTCAACTTGTCAGTCAGCTGATTTGGGTGCTAACTATTGTTACGAAAAAGAGAGAGTGAGGAAAAGTCAAATATGTATAAATTTACCCATTTATTGAAAGTTACCATGTACCAGCTGCACATCAAACACTTTGAGCCAACCTGATATGATTTTCACAATAACAAACTATACTCATCATGCAATTATAAAAACAACATCATTCCTACTACATTTGGAGCACTTACTGCACTACAATATGTGCAAAAAATGCCTGAATTTTTTCAAAATGTTAGCAAAATATATAATAGCTCCATGAAAAGAGAAGCGGACAACAGTTTTCAATGATAGTGATGAGACCAAAACCGAATACCAGCTCAACCGTGTCAGATCCAGTATCATTTTCGAAATAGTAAGACATGCTAGTGTTCATCGTCGGAAGGATCCATGACCAAGAATTATGAAATTTAAGTGAATAAGGGTATCTTCTGCCTGACATGGATCAGGTTACCAACATATTGGCAGCGTGTTAAACAAGCTTAACGGGATTCCAATCCTCCCATTTTGGAAAACGCCCACATTCATTTAAAGTAGGCCTAAAACAAATTTGAACGTCATTTCATTTTATCTTTATTGTAATTTATAATGGATTTTAGTGTTCCAGTATAGAAGGTTTGATCAAACTCAAGGTAAAACCTCAGCCTCAACTTAACCATTCTGAAACGTATTCCTATGTGTTTTACTGACGAAAAGTGACAGGCCTACCAAGTCTCCTTTTTCCGTTTGAAACAACAATTATGAAATTTGGTTTTAAATGGTTAGGCCCATATGTTTTGGAAACACTAAAGTCTGTAGTTGATGAAAAATATTCAAATGTTGAGAGGACTTGTTAAAACAGTGATTGCCTTTCGACGGTGACTGTGTGGCTCAAGTCAGGAGTGAAATGTACTTCTTCACATTGGTATTGAAAGAAGAATGTGAATGTTTTGGGTGAGTCCTGAATTTGTTTGATGCCATTGTTGTGTCTAAATTAATGAATATTGAAAACGTTTTTCTGGAGTCCTGAATGTGTCTGTAGCTGTTATGAAAATTAAATATTTATATGAATTTTTTTCTCTCCTGTTACTGTGACATTAAATTAGAAATTTCACTGGGGTATTTACGGGTAAAGCTTCATGGACTTGAAGCATTTTCTCTCTGTATTGTTCTCTTGGTTTACCATGCCAAAGTACAGTCTGTCTAGGCAGAGACTTCTCCTTTTGTCTTTTTGGTTTTACATGCGTTTGGGACTTCACCTTTTAAGGTCCTTTCTAGGTATATATAGGCGAAGACAGATGCGTCCTTAAAGTCAATTATGCTACTCTAACACCTCACAGGGTTATTTTTTCATAGCAATCTGGGAAAAATCAAAGTTCCTAACGAGGTTATCTGAAAGATGGTGCTCTCCTTTAGTATTTGTTTCTTATTGTCCATGGGGAATTTTTAATCTGTGGTCGGGAAGTACAAAATATTATGTGTAGGCTGTAGTCTTTTTATCCACATAAGATATTGTAATTTTGTATGATGCAGGGAATACTTATGATTATTGTGTGAATAATTCGACTCAGAAACATTTTCCCAAGAGGAAAAGTATTCATATTTTGTAAAAGTTTGATACATTCTACATAGTGGTTCACCATTGTAGAAATGAATCAGTGAGGAGTTTCCTGAAAGTTTAATTATGACAGTCATATTGGCACCACGGCAGAAGCGCAATTTTCTTTGTCAGAAGTACAATGTAATGACAAAAAAGAATAGAGGAAGGGACATATAATTCCCGAATTGTGAATGTTTTGACGACTGTATTTGCAGTTTTATTTCTGCATGGCCTGTGCAGACACAGAACATGTATTCTAGATTTTGATGTTTCAAGCACCCAATATTATAAAACGAAGATGCATGCAATTGAGACAATATTCAGTTTCAAAACGACCAAATTGACCATGTAATATTGTAAGGTACAACTGCAAATACTTCGTAATACATATTGTTTACAACTCGGTGTATTTAAAAATAATTTGTAGCACTGGGCTGTTACTTGCAAGGAATCATCGTTCAGCAGTACTGTACCCAATCAAGGCTGAGCCCCATTGCATGCACCATTTTATAGGTGTTGCGGTATTGCAGTACAAGACAGTGGCATGAACAAATTTGAAAAAAGAAAAATGTGTGTCGGGATTGTAGCAAATTATGTTAAAGGTAATATAACAGTCTTATAATGTGATGATGACACAAACAAGTAGTTCTACTTTGGTAGTGATATAACCTATCAAGTGCATTTTTTATTTATTGAAAGTGAGTTTGGGTCTTTGAAACAAGAAAAGGCACGTATAAGAGTAATAAAATGACAAATACCTTTGGATATATTTATTGCTGTGCCATAAAAAACCGTTAACATACTAAACTTCATATTATAATCCGTTCCAATGTTGCGCGGGGGGGGGGGGGGGTATATAGCGTGTTTGACGGGGCATCTGCCTGATTGTGCTCACGTTCGCACATTGACACCAATGGATTCCATTTCCTGATAAAATAAAATTATTATGTGTTATTAACTTTTGATATAGTTGGTCTCACTGTGGCGTTTTTGGTGTTGAAAGAAACTAATTTAATTTCGTCACCAGCTGTTTTACAGTCTTCGTAGCGTACTTTGAGTTCTATGGAGCAAACCCATTGTGTTTAGTCCTGTTTACGACTTTTTTTTTTTAAAGGAGGAAGTATTGTTCAAAGAGAAATACACCAGTCACAGCAGACCAATCAAATCGTCTTAATTCGCCGGTCCCTTATTCCTTTATCTGATTTCAATGCATATTAGAGAAAATTATTGGAGCTCTTCCATATCATTGAATCCGTTTGCGTTTCAAGATTAGGTCAAAGACATATGAAAAGGTCAAATCTGTTTTGACAAGCTACTTAGACTTTGTCACACATACACTCTCATTCCTCCAAGTATACGATAATTATCTTCTTTACCGGGTCTCATTATTCAAAATAAATGCAAAATTGATGCAAAAACATGATTCTGAATTTGAAATTGACGAAATGACAGTGACCCTAAAAGTTCACGCCCAAAATTTAAATTACTATAATGGTAATGTTGAATAAAATGTAATAGAAAAAATGACTGTGCATACACACAGTATTCTTTCAGTACACAAAGCATAGCAAAAATCAAAGCACATCCAGCAACCACTCACACAGAGAAACAACACGCATATATAAACACAATAAAGAAAGCCAAAAGACCACACTTGATGAGTTACATTCCAATATGACAAAACAAAACGTGAAATAAATAGTAAGCATCAAACAAACACACAAACAAAAAAAGAAAGAAGGAAAGAAAGAAAGAAAGAAAGAAAGAAAGAAAGAAAGAAAGCAGGAAAAAAAGAAGGAAAGAAAGAAGGAAAGAAAGAAGGAAAGAAAGAAAGAAAGAAAGCAGGAAAGAAAGAAGGAAAGAAAGAAAGAAAGAAAGCAGGAAAGAAAGAAGGAAAGGAAGAAAGAAAGAAAGAAAGAGAAAGAAACGTTGACAAGGGGTTAAAGGTGTCAAATAACTGCGGTCTCGGAAAGGTTCAGAGAGTTTTTAGTGTCTCATCTCTAAAAACTTAAAAATGTACAATGATTGTTTCAAAGAAATATAAAATATGTATCTTATAACTACCCCCCCCCCCCCCCCGAGAAGAAGGTGGGGCATATAGCGGTTGGTCGGTTGGTCGGTCTGTTGGTCTGTAGACTGTGGTTTCCGCACAATAACTCAAGAAATTTTTAAGCTAGGACTTTGATACTGTACAGGTGTATTATTCTAGTTAAAAGCTAGGAAAAGTTTGAAGATGGGTGACCTTGATCTTAAAATATCAATAGGTTGTGTCAGGTGTCAAGGTCATTGAAGGTATGACATTATAGCCTCCCAAGATCTGAGTTGCGTAAAACAATACGGGAGGTTTTTAATTTTTTTTCTAGCACAATGATATGTACATTTTCAGATAAGTGTCTCGTGCATTAGTTAATCTCTTTGGTCTTGTCAAGCTTTTCTTGGCCTAGTCACAGTGTAACGTGATTTTGCCCTTTAAGCCACCAAAGCGGGTTAAATTTCATAAAAAGTGTGTGTGTCCGTATTTTGGGCTCGTAAATAAAGCTTGATATGCAAACCACATAACAGAATGTTGTCCCGGTGTTGCTTTTATGACAGTTTCTGTTCATACTCCTTGCGTTTAAACATATGAATAGGGCGTAGCAGACCAAGAGCTTTACCAATAACGCATTTCTGTCTATTAATAACCCTTCGTTTATATGCAAGAAAACAGTTTTTTGAGACAGCCTGCATACATACATAGACAGTAACAAACAGACATAGAACACAGAAGGGTACAAATTATACACATCAAAAATGAAGAGTGCTCGTTAGTTTAGTAGAAAAACCCATTCATGAATGGTCTGCAATATATAATTAAAAACTAAACACCCTTGCATCCTCGGACAGAAGTGGAGTAGTTGTGTGTGTGTGTGGGGGGGGGGGGTGTGGAGACAGCAGAGCCTTATTTCCGTGGAATATTTTTTTTTTCCAAATGTAGAAAATGAATGCTACATTCATTTATTGGATACAAAGTATACAATTGTAATGGCAATTTTAATGGCACCGTTCCAGGTATGGCAAAAAATGTATTACTAGGCATTTGGTAAGATTGCCTATATTAAGCATGCAAAACCGTCGGGCGCCTTACACCTTAGCCCACAAGTAATTTTATTTCGAATAATTATAGTCAAAAATTGCCAGATACCATTCAATTTTCCCTGTAACATACAAGCAACGTATGACGTGTGCGGACTGACACCGATCTAATATACAGGAGTGCATCAGGACTGCCCAATCAGATCCTTTTTCTGTGTTACCCTAGTAACACAAAACAGTATGTATTAAAGCCCCATTGGAATAACACTGGACCTTTCCTGTGTTTGAAATCGACAAGCCTTTAGATGTCAACATCTTTTTGGTCGGCCTCAATGTTTTTGACTCCCACATATCGTTTGGACCTGAATATGCTGAGCCCGGGATTGGTATCGTTATCTGACCCAATCGTGAGTGTACTGTTCACCGTGGACACACTCTATAGATCCTGTGTCCAGTTCAACGCATGTCACTGAAAAGATTATTGGTCCATCCAAAGCGTTTTGCACATATTCACCAACCTGTTGAGAGGAAAAGATAAGCATCGGCAAAGTAACAATAACTAAACGAATACACAGCATTTAATACGTACCGTTGTGACAGGCTGTGCAGATTTATCTATTGCGATGAAAGCCAGTAACACGTAAAGGTCTGTGTCATTTTGTTTAATATACCTGGATATCAGTTCACTCGAAATATAACATTACATTGGCTGTGGGTGCATTACACCATTATCAACAAGATAAGTTACTGTTACCAATGATTCTGGTACGTAAAGCAAGCATAGTTAGGACTCATGCACACCCTTCCCCCTCCCCGACCCCTAAATCGTGAAGCAGGCCATTCACTAATAATTCATTATAAAAGGGTTGTGAACAATTATGCTCGCAACAACCAGTCTATTCTCTGCTGATGGAATTAAACCAGAAATATCAAAGTCTCTGCTATTCAAAAGATGATTCATTACAGGATTATACGGTATTAAAATATACGTTTAATAAATGTTTTAATATACAGTACACAAAAGCAACAAGAGTTCCTGATGACTTTCTTTTATTAAAACGACCTATTTTCAACTCCACACACACACACACACACACACACACACACGCGCGCACACACACACACACACACACACACACACACACACACACACACATTTCAAGTTAGGTTCATATAGAGCCTGACCCCTCTCCTCAATTGATGTAATGAAATATGTTCAAAACACACTTACACACACCAGACACAGTACAAAGCATATGTCCGAAATATGAGTGTATATATATATATATATATATATATATATATATATATATATATATATATATATATATATATATATATATATATATATATATATATGCTGAGGGAATGTCAGTGATGCTCGTCCTCGAGGCTCACAAAACCCCTGGCATGAGTGCAAAGGCTACTCTCTCTCTCTCTCTCTCTCTCTCTCTCTCTCTCTCTCTCTCTCTATATATATATATATATATATATATATATATATATATATATATATATATATATATATATATATATATATATATATATATATATATATCTCTCAAAAAAGACCCCCTAATAATACGAATGTACCACCGTTTTTATACTGCCATTCCTGAATTAATAATGCGACACTTGAATTACAAATCCCGGTACTTTACTAGCCTGATCATCCTAGTATGCAGGAAAATTTCTTAGGATTCCAATGCTTTTGAGGTTCCTTCTTGTTATGAGTAATTAAAAGTATATAATATATATATATATATATATATATATATATATATGTGTGTGTGTGTGTGTGTGTGTGTGTGTGTGTGTGTGTGTGTGTGTGTGTGTGTGTGTGTTTCGGTCTCAAACTGTATATCACATCGAGCCTTTTTTCGCATAAAACTGCTACCTTCTTTGCATACAACTCTTAGCTTCACACTGCTAATAAATCTCCACCCATTGGCATTGGCATTGTAACTGGTCTGCGTGGGGGTGGGGCGGGTGGGTGGGTGTTAGCATATTTTCGGCATGAAATATACCAGCTGTCTTATGGACAAAATCATTAGCCGACTAAGTCTGATATTGTTCATCCGCTATATGAACATCGACTAGACGTGATATATGAAAGCATATCAAACAACTGTAAATCCTACACAAGTTTTCAGGCTACATTACTACCGGTGATTAACCATATGCATATGTATTTTCTTTTAGTTTAAATCCCTCTTCAGCATTTACAATTGATTCAAATTATATTAAATTCATCATTGTTAACATATACATGATTTACAGTTTTACATTTTGTAAATATCGATGGTCTGCAATACCATTTTCCAGCCTTTAGTATTTGACACAGGTCATCTCATTGGCAAAACAATTTTCACTACAGGCTCCTGTTACGATATGTGAATTTCTGTAATAGTTCGAAAAAGAATTACCAATATTTATACCATCAAACCCAACATCGAAGTTTATGTGAATTTCTGTAATAGTTCGAAAAAGAATTACCAATATTTATACCTTGAAACCCAACATCGAAGTTAAAGTCAAATACAGCAACAACCAGAGATTCAATAGTTACCAAAATACTAATATTCAGCTCCCAATAATAATGTGAAGAAAAAAATTCGTTCATGAAGTGAGACAGGCAGTCATCGATAAAAGGTTACTCGTGGTTTTATACCCATTATGACAACAATGAACCCCAATATGTCACGTGCACCAAAGATGATCAGGTGAATGGCAGAATCGCCATATGCCCAGATCAGAATGTGCTTGTGAAAAATATGGGCACTTTCAAGTTTGTTGGAGGTAACTAAAACTGACCCACACTGGCAGCAATGCTTTTTAATGTATATTTAGAAAAAAGGACGCACCTAACTGAGCCAGGAAAAGCGAACAGGTGCAACATTGATAGTTTTTTTGCAAAGTAAGAGACAGGCACTTCACATGGAAAGTTTCAATCAGTTCTTTTGATTGACAATACAAAGGGTAGCAAATCTAATATTGATAAGTTTGGGCATGTAGGTCCAAAATTAATTTGCACCTTATGCCCTACCTCCACAGATCATACACTAACTCCGTGTGTGACAAAACAGGAACAATATATAACCATCACAGTCTTATGTTTTGTTTTACTTTACTAAAAAAACGTGCCTGTTGGTTGAGCTGGGTTGCTTGAAAGCTTCCCAAGGTGGAATGCATCTTTCAGTGTGTGGGAAAACACCTAAAACGTGCTTAGGAACCAAATGACGTGTCATGAACTTTATATTCTTCACACTTATCAGCGCAGCTTTACTTGGTGTCAAATTGTTTTTCGTTAAAGTTTGAAAAAGGTTACAGAAATATTATCTGTTTACATCACCAAAAAATAAAGGCAGCTGCTTCATTTGGTATAAGTGAATGCTTATATTTTTCTCTATATTGGTGTGCTTGCAATGCAGTGAACCGTATCCGGACTGTAGAGACCCATGTGAGCATGATCAGATAAGATGGGTCCACTGCAAAAAGTAGTATTTCTTGGTAAGTGACATTTTTGATGCCTCTGCCCTCATCATGTAGGAGGCAAAGTTCTGTTGCGTAAGAAAATCGAGATGAGCAGTTTCACAATGCAGTATTGCTGCCTCCCATTACTGTTGGTATAAACGCAGCGTTGGTCCAGGTTCCCGTCTTAATTAGTTTTTGGTTTCATTGTGCTCACACCTACGGGGGCCATTTACCTGTAATTAGCCCGCTGTTTCAGCTATACTATTACGAGGCGTTATCAGCCTATGTATGTTGTTTGGCTTGACAGATAATTTTCCGTGATGATTTTTTTTTAAACAGAGGCCGAATCCCACATTCAGACACAGGGAGGTAATGCCTGCAAGCTATGCTCGGGACATGTGTTTCCTGGCTATGACAGGTTAACGCAGGCAAAACCTTTGATTTTATAGCTATAGGCTCGCCTTTTTCTTTTGCATGTTTTCAATGAAGGGTGTGAACACCAGAACAATCGCATATTTTACTTTACAAAGTAATGCGACAGGTATACGCCTCAATGCAAGTATGAAAATATACAGTAATGGTGGTTTCATCCCCGAATGCCGTTCGGGCCTTGGGTCACTAGGACAGACACAGTCAAAGGGAGGCTGAAGGAACCAAATATATGGTACAGATTGTAACAAAAATTGGTTGAAATTAGATGAATATGTTGCATCATGCAATTCGATGTGTTTAAGAGGAAAGCCAGACACTCTACACTCAAATTTTATGATTAATCACTATGCAGTCATCATTTTTTTACCCAGCGACTCAAAATACAGTACTAAGGTGACTTTATAAGAGAGGCGACCTCTCTGGAGGGTAACGATACAATGGAACTGTCATACTCCTGAATCGATTCGAACTGTTCTATTTTAAGGGATGTGCAAATAAACAAACGAACAAAACATGGCCGGGTGGATTGATCAAGATGTGAACTCGTCAACACCTGTGATTAGATGTCAATGATATGTCAACACTCTGGTTTGGCTAAATAAACAGAAACACACTGAGTTTGGTGCTTTGTAGCTAAATATTTTACAGTAGCGACTTATATATTTGACGTTAATGCAGTCCGTTCGCACTCACGGGTAGGGTCACTGCACTCCCAGGAGGGGTCTCGACGTAGGCGTAGGCAAAGATCAATGTTCACTACAAGTTCAAGCAAAATGACTGCCACTTCCTTGTGATCCTGACAATGTGCATAAGAAAAAAAAAAGAAAAAAAAAAAAAAAAGAAAAGCTAACCAAAATATCGTGGACCAGATATTGATTATACGTGAACATTGATCGTGGAAACTTCACACTAACTCCCACTCCATGAACAAATATTCTTTTTGTTATTTTC
>CAXHWN010000546.1:0-22000 GCA_964020975.1 Hermodice carunculata
CACCAGCCTGTGAGGCCATAAATGATGGATGAATTGCATCACGCAAACTACAGTACTGAACACAGAAAATTCATCGAAAGACGCCATAGGTTAAGCCAATGCCTATATCGATTAAACTTTTCTTCGTGGACGCAAGATCTTTGTTGATTATTATGTCTGAAAAGAAGGCAGTTGACTGTTTTGTGATTGTCTGGTCACGGACCTCATTATAATTTCATTGCCAATAGAGACCAGCACCATACAAACAGACGTTTGTATATATATATATATATATATATATGACCTCCTTACCGCCCCTCTCTCTCTGTCCCTCCCTCCATCCATCTGTCCAGCCAGCCATCTATCTATCTATCTATCTATCTATCTATCTATCTATCTATCTATCTATCTATCTATTATATTATTATTTTTTTCTTTGCTAGAACTATGAAAACTACTTGGAATGCGCCATATCAATGGCTTCGAAGTTGCATATAGGTACATTCAGTTCATTTTTGTCAGGTGTAACAAATGTTGTTTAGTTAATAGATCATGATAAATACATCATATGTAAATTAGTTCACACATCACGTAACCCAAGAACAAGATGGCTGCCACACTTGGCCTACTAACATGGGGCCTCGTATGTCACTCAGCCGGGATTCTACCACCTTGACAAGTATGAACATAGGACGTGGTATCAACACCAAAAGGAAAAGAACTCATCTCGATGGTTTTTGTTGGATTCACAGTCATGGATATTGACCTGCCTTGGACCAGCTTAAACATAGACTGCAGCACCTCATCTGCTGCAGCTTTCACCATTCCTTTTTTTATTAGTTATAATACCTTATTGTTTTATATAAGATTTACATTATCCAAATTTATTCATTCCTCATATTATCAAGAACAAGATGGCTGCCATACTTGGCCTGCACTACTGTGGCCGTGTATGTTACTTGTACGGGAATCTGCAGCTTGGAAAAGTCTGACAACAGGAGGTGGTATGGACACTAAAAATTACTCATTTTTATAGTATTCTGTAGAGAATGAAACAAGTTTATTATTTCCATTCAAAATATGCGAGAAAGGCATATCTGTTTATAAACTTGGCAGTTAACTGTAATATCTGTTATTGTAATGCCCAGGTTGTATTCAGTCATGGATATTGACCTGCTTTGGAACAGCTTGATCACGTCTTAGTATCATGCACACTGCAACACCACAACTGCTGCAGCTTTCGCCATTTCATTGTTTTAATTATAAAATAAACAATACATTATTCAAATTAATTCATTCATCACATGATCAAAAACAAGATGACTGCCATACTTGGCCTGCAATACTATGGCCTGGTACGCTACTTCGCAGGAAGTCTACAGGCTGCAAAAATATGAACAAATAAATATTCTCAAGATGGTATAAGAAATAGAAATGACTTATTTTGAATTTTTTGCTGCAGATGATAAACCAATTCCATTACTATCAGTCACAATATGTAAGCAGATCATATTTGTTAATAAATGTGGCACTAAATTCTACTGTTTAGAATCCTAATGTTCCAGTCAATTCACTGTGCTATAAATATAAACACACCTGTAATTTTTGACAAAACTGATTTACTACCTATAACGTCCTATGCGTGCTGAAAAATCTCGTCTGCTGCAATTTTATCCTTCAGCAGTGTGGTCTGTCTCACATCATTACTAGCACTTAGTACCAGACATCATGTAACAACTTGACCAAGTATGAGAGTTGCTACTTGGGAAATCAGGAGATAACATATTTGAACATTCAAATACAAATGTAAATGGTGAAGGTAAAATAATCCCATAAAGCAGTTCTCCGAAAGTTTATACAGTAGCACTGTTTCTAAATATATAATATTGATATTTTACATTGTAAGAGGAGGTAACTTGTTGATTAAGATGGTGAAAAGGCTGCTAAGCAGTGCAACCTCCCTCCCCCACCCAAGATCCTGAGGCTAATTTTCCATGCAAAAAAAATCAAAGTATGATTTTTTTCCCTGTTTCAATTCTCGCCAAAATGACCTGCCAGTATAACTATTCATTTGTCAATAAATCTCAGCTATTTAGTAGATATTGTTCCTCATTGTTGTGGCAAAGGACACGCCCGTTACGCTGTCAATTAAAGCAGATGTGAACTGCAAACATCATTTTTTTTACATAAGATTATGCATCTCTGTTAAGTTCTTGAAGTAAAGCCTGTAGTTTTTATTTTGGCATTCCAAGCTGGGATTAACTTGTGGCCTACCCTTAAAAGAGTGGGAGAGACAACAGAGACCGGACAGGAAACTGATAGACCACCAAACTCTCTTACAAGCTCTCCAACCAGATCTTGTTCTGAATACCTTTTAGGTATCTGTAACTGTGCAATGTCACCTTGCTGAAGCTACTAACATGTGAAAAATGATAAATGAATTCATTTTCGCTATACGAATCAAATGCAAAAATAAAGTTCCCCAGTATTTCTTAGCTTTTTTTTCACACAGTTACATCTCCAAATCAGCTGATCAGATCTATAACTAGGTTTGTCTATTCCAGGAGTTATGCATAGGCGTAACCATGGTGTGCTGCAAGTTTAGAGATGTGTGTATGAAACATGATGAGGCTTATGTTGTTCAGAAGATCAGTACATTTTTCATTTTCACAAAGCGGGCTCGAAAGCGTAAAGAGTTCACATATAGGGCAGTTCTATGAAATTTACACAAGTGTTTTGACAGGTATATCCTTCCATATTCTATGAATTTTCAAATATTCAAGTATTTATTTAATATATATTTAATAAAAAACCCTTCGGGATTTCAAAATACTTGTCATATTTTCCCCATTTATACTTAAATTATTATTGCCTTGTCGAAAGACTAATTTCAAATTTGAGAGACCACACAAGTGCCATCCCAAAAGTGGCCACATAAAGCAGGTGGTCTCAAAAAGTAAGTTTTAATCTTGTGCACCACCTGCTCAAAACAAACTATAACTTAAAATTTCTACCCATAGCCTCCCTTCCAACATGATTGATGAAGGCCTACACTTATTAGACTGCATTCCATCTTGCAGTCATTTATTCTACTGGTATATTAAATACTTTGGACTTGAAAACTGGTTTTGACAAACTTATTAACAGATCTTGTACAAAACTAGTGGGTTTTGCTTATAAGCAAAGGTAATTTGGGGTGGTGGTGAAAAAGTGGTCTTTTGGGGTCATTTTGGGTGGTCACTAGTCAGAGTCTAAAGGTGGTCTACCGAAAGAGGTAAATTTTCATCATCAGGTGATATTCCTCATTGAAAATGGTCACAAAAGCAGGCGATTTTCCAAGAAGAATTCTTTGAAAAGAGGGAATACATTTATACCTAGATGGCATGCGAAAGATTGTATCTTTTTTTCCCGAGTATACCACTTTGGCAGTGTTGAATTTCTTGATCTTCTGTACTGTTTCCATCCCAAGTTTTCAGCATGAAAAAAATCCAGGAAGACTGACAATTGACATAATTTTGGAAGATTATGCATTATTCCAAGTAAAAGTATGCCAAAGTATTCGCCTTTCTTTAAGACACATTGCAATTACATTCCTACTTGGGCTTCGGCATTACGTTTATATATTTTCTGCATCAATACAGGTCGGAATGTGAAACACACACACAGAAAAATGTTGCAAAGATTAGTTACAATAGCAAGCAACTAAGAGGAAAAAGGCAGCTTATTCAATTCAATCATCTTGAGCTAACAATTTATTTCTAAAAAAGTGTCACCCATTACCCTTAATGTAACAAATAAATAAAAAGTGGCTGTTTACATTTATAATAGCCTGATCAGATCATATTTATGTGATAATACTCAAAAGACACACACTGCTTAGTGACATTCACTTTAAAAGTATAACATTTCATAATCATGAGTCCTGAAATTCAAAAATATTTAGTCCTAATTGTGTTACAACAATATCAAAACAATGCAGGACAATGCCATGATCAGCGATACCACCATGAAGTCATTTTAAGTTCCATTTAAAAAACTAAAATATTGTATTATAAACTATAAACTGTCACCAAATGTATCCGGATCCATAAGAACTGCTTATGAAGTTTTCCTGGCCTTATCAAATGTCTGAAGTATCAGCAAATCTTCTGAGAAGTGGTATTGATAGGACCCATGGGATAATCTGTCGACGACTCGAGTATACCAGTTTGGTTACTGCACGCAGTTGTTAGTCCAACAATAATTACAGCAGATCCCCACCGTTATGCTAAATTTAAATCACAGACCCTGTGCATGTGGCCAGATAACGGGCTAATCTGGGGTCTGTTGATCATGACCGCTGTTACTTTATATCTTGTAAGATAAACAATATTACCAGTCCTGTGGCAAATTTAGTACTTAAATGCAAGCTTGATGACAGCTTATGCTAAAAAGCAATATAAAAAATATCGACTGAAAACATGACATCAGCTAAACAAGAAAAGCCACATTGGTTAAAATATAGTACCTTGCCACGGTGTTTGACCTCGTCGGTGATCCGTGTCCTTTATCACTACTGGCAGAGCTGTCACTTATTTTCAGACTTCTGGACTCACTCAGGGGACTCATAATCTTAGGACTTTCCTGATTCTGAGCCATAACCACCACCAAGCCGACGGATGTCAATCTTCTTCCCTCTCGTTACCCGGGCAGATATGTTGACCGTTCTGAAGCAGACAGCAGAGGCTGATGCTCTTTGTGACGCAGCACACTTTGAATCTTCTTTTCCATTTAGAAAGAAAATGAGGCCCACCCTATATATTTTGGGGGTTTATTTAAATGAAAATAAGTATATAAAGACATCTATACCATTTAAAATGCCGATGAACTGCGATTTTATTCCACATCCGCAGGGTTTACTGAACAGACATTCTTCTTGCCAAAGCCAATCCTGTATGACGATTAAAATATACCAAGACAATGTTTATAAACATTGTAGCCGTGGGTACTGTGGAGCAGACGTGCATGAGCAATGTCTTTGTGGACATTGTTTATAAGAACTTCCACTGTACAAAATAAAAAAATAGTTTGCTTAAAAATTGCTCAAGGCGCCAAATGGATAAGCCCGGCACAATCCAAAAACTGCCCCTCTTTCCCTCTGCAGGCTCCTTCACGTAAAGCAACATCAATGGAAAGATGCCAGCTGTCTGTTTTGTACTATCCATATGATGTACGTTATCATGGCGCTATTCCCAAGAGACACACGCATAAGAAATGTACTTAATGTAACTTTGAACCTGTTGTGCAGCCGAGTACCCTATTGCAAAATATGATCTGAACACAGAGAGTGGTATCACTTGGATCACCGAATGTCGCAATTCTTGGTTATGTTACATCTCGTTCTGCAGACCACTGGTAAAGGGTCAAATTACAACTGTCCTCTCAGTTCTCAGGAGTGTCTCTGTAATTTCAAAGTAATTGGCTCTGCGGTTTTGTAGAAGATTTTATAACCCCCCCCCCCCAAAAAAAAGGGACCAAAAAATATGCAAAACATCAAAATCACTGTGCACGATCTTTGAACATAATTGACAAAGACCCACCCAAGAAACATCTTCACCAAGTTTTGAATATAACTGGCCACATTTTTATAATCGAAAATTTTAATTATTGACGCCGGACGACGACACACAGAGAGCCATACACTAACCCTAAGTGATTAAGAAGTCAGGGGGGAAAGGAATTGTTTTTTCCTCCGCACCCGCCCAGCCAATTGCTTTGAAATTGCACAGGCACACTCTCGTGACGTCCAGGCCTTAATTTGATCAACAGGTGGAGATGCTTTTTTTTGAGGAATTACTTTATTGATTATTCATTATTTTTTCTTGGGGAGGGGAGGGGGTCCTCATTTTCTACTTCTTCTAGCAAAACTAGCTATCAGATTGCTCTGAAACATGTTGGAAATGGAGGTTGATGTATGGTTAAACAAATTTGGTACTAGTTGGTGATCCTCTGGTTTCCTGATTTTTAACAAAATTTTTAATTTGGGTAACTTTTATTTGAATCATGCATTGCTATTGATTGCCAAAAAAATCGTCAATTGGTATTTAAATGGATACACATATTTTCTTACTTATCCAAAATCAGCATCTCCTGGAGTAGAATGAGATTTATTATGGGTTGAATGTCGTGGTCATTTATTTATTTATTTATTTATTTATTTATTTATTTATTTATTTATTTGTTTGTTTGTTTGTTTGTTTGTTTATTTCTTGGTTCATTTATTTATTTATAAATTTATTTATTTATTTATTTTTTTTTCTTATTTTTTTTTTTTTCTTTTTTATTAATTTTTGCTACATCTTTAGAAATGCTTCCAAACCGCCAAATCCACTCCTTCGATATTAATATAGGCAAACACAACTGGACACGGCGAGCTGTTGTAGAAATTGCGAGAAAGAGACACATTGGCTGAGAGTGTGTACGCAGTGATCAGTTTCTAGCTTTAAGGATTGTTGGACATGGGTAGGGAAAGACGAAATGGGGGGGGGGGGCTATTTTCGTGATAGCTGAGGTGTACATATCATGTGACCTCTCGGAATCTCTCAGCCGGAATCGCTTCAAACTCGGTGGGGATGTACTTGGTGTCCTTGCCGATTTGTTCAAGTAGTACTGCCATAATTGTATTCTTTTCTAGTTTTTATTTCTTTTTGTCTTTTTATTTTGTCTTTGTTTTTTTTTTTTTTTTTTTTTTTGTTGTTGTTGTTGGGATAGTTTTCATCTTTTTTGTTATTTATTGTTTTGTTAACTTTTGCGCACATCTCTCTCTCTCTCTCTCTCTCTCTATCTATCTATCTATCTATCTATCTATCTATCTATCTATCTATCTATCTATCTATCTATCTATCTGTCTATCTATCTATTCTAAAGCTGCCAAGCCTATTGGTTTGGAATTTCATTGAACTATCCTGGGGACTTGTTAATCTTAATATGTTCAAAACACGGGGACGCTTATTATTCGCTATTATTTTGTCTGTTTTCATTCTTCTTGGCTTTTTGTCCCAGCAAGAAGTTGAATCTTCTTAGTTCTTATTAGCAGTGTAGGTAGATTTTATCGCCACCAAATTTGTTCAAACCATGGTTGTGCTGTCATTTCCTGGTTTCTAACAAATAAAACTAATTTGCAAAATACAATAAACGGAGTATGCCCATGTGAGCAACAGAGATGATGGCATTAAACAATGCCGACCTTAATACCATCCTGAAGTTCACTGGATCCCTTCAGGCTTTGGATGCGAGGTAAGCAGAGCACAAGACTGTCCGAGTCTTCTTCTTACAGTATGTGCCAAATAAATATAAATGACATTTCCAGCTTCTTTGTAAGCAACATATGCTAAGCAATAATTATTCGTTTTGTCCCTTGCCCAGTGGCGAACGTCTTTTTCGTTCCATTGCACGGTAAGTCAGCCAGGCAACTCGCCTTTCTGATTGTGCAGCTTGTTTGGGTGTTGATACCCTTTTTATCTGCCACCTTTTGTAATGCAAAAGGGATTACTGTAGGTCCAAGCCCTTTCCTCAATCGGAAATGACCTCAAGTATACAGCATTTGCATATTGTTGGAAAAATAAAATATGTTTGTACCGAGTGTAAAATACCATATGTCGACAAAAAAGTTATATGAATCATGTGTCTGTGCGTAATATCCACAAGCGCTGGCTTACCGCCCTGCAAGCTTGCAACATTTGACCATACCTTGCACGAGTCTTTCAAAACATGACTGACTTAGCAGTCACTTTAGTAGTGTGGTGTCCTGGTACGTTGTCCATTGTCATGGACATCCTACTGTCACAGGTGTGTAAGGTTAAAAGGATTGGGCTATCTGAAATAACTATTTTAAAAGAAGATATTTGTCCTGTATGGACTAGATGAGGTATTGCATTGGTTTAATAGACTCTCTCTTCGTCCTCTTCATCATCTACTTGCACTTTGTCCTCCTCTTCCCCTATTGTTCTCTTCAAGGTCCTGTCGCCCTGGACATAACAGCTGAATGAAGAGGCCAGGCGGGTGACCTTGAATTTGCACAGAAGGTTACAGGGTTATTAGCCCCAATTTGTCGAATTATCTTGCATGTAAAATTCCATGAACATTTGTTGTCCTGTCGCCTACTGCTTTATATTTAAGTGTAGGGACTAATATTTTGAAGACTAAGTACGCACACATATTTTTAGATACAGGGAACATGATGGCAAGATGAAATAAAAGATTTCCAAGACTGACCTTAAAATAGCGCTGGAATAGTTATAGTTATTACGAATAGAATGCGTTAATGATTATGTTTCTAATTAATTGTGTCAAACGCATGGGCATAAAAAGGCAGCTTCACACAGAAAATCCAAGTGCTCGCACAATTTTGTTTCATGCAATAATTAATATGCATGCACTCATGCTTGGACACTAAGTGCATCTCCAATATTAAGTGCCTGTGCTCTAATGAGCGGCAATACTCCATATACAAGTCGTTTTCGGCCAACTATCCCATTACATATACATATATACATACACATATATATATATAATATCATATTTTCTCAAACATGCTGAATGGTATCAAGGCAGAGCCTCGTACAATTATTATTATGTGACTGATCTTGACAGGACTTAAAAATGTCGAAGACAGTTTTGCAAGATGCTTATCTTTGCAGCACTTTACTGTTATACTGATTCAATGGATAACACAAAGTGATGGAGCTCTTTTCAAAACCTTATTGAGCTATAACAGGGTCCCCGAAGTCAAAAGAGCAAATCTGCCTTGGCGTAGCTGAGAAACGAGTATTGCATTTGTGTCTTATCTTATATAACAACTTCTCCGTAGTCATTATCCTATTCCATAGTCCTTACTCTCTATACTCCTTAAGCTAACCCGTCATAACCTACATGCATATGGATATACTATTGTCACATTCTTCTGTAGAATTTCAACACATGATGTATTAGCCAAATGAATTAAATGGTCTTCAGCGGATAACTACTCAGAACATGACTTAGAGACTGTATAAAATATTATTTGTCTTGTAAGCTTGCCTACACACATAGCATCGGTGCCTAATCTTCACTCTCACAATGTTTGTTTTAATATATATGGACACTAGAGAAATCGTTGTACCATGTTAAAAATCGTCACGTTTATGTCCATTTAGAAAAGACAACTCATTGACATTTCATGAATGTTTCCCATTTCAGCTAGGCGACGTGCCAAAGGTTGCAGGTTCGAGTCCCCCTCGTTCCAAACATAAAATATATAACTTGGTAATCGCAAGTCGATCTATACATTGGCAAATAGCCCCAACCCATCCACCACACGAAAATGAGCACACGAATAATAATAATAATAATAATAATAATAATAATAATAATAATAATAATAATAATAATAATAATAATAATAATAATAATAACAATAATAATAATAATAATAATAACAATAATAATAATAATAATAATAATAATAATAATAATAAAACCCTAAATTCTATGTCGTTGTACCGCATTGTGTTTAGCAGGGCAACCGAAGCAAACATATAATAAGTTCTTTTACTGAAATAGTAGGCTCTTTAACTCTCACTGCTTGAAATATTTCTTTCTCTGAAACCATTATAATTGTAAATGTTGCTGAGTCTTATATACATGTCATACTTACCTTATTCAGAACACCGGATCAAGGGACAGGCGACCAAGTTTTCTGCAAAAAAACCCAGCAGGTTCAGGAGGATCTTCAGCTGCAGATAAAGAAGGCACGTGAGGCCATTCATAAATGGAACCATGGACGAAAAGACACAATATTAGCCACAGTGAATATCGCAGAAGCCCTCGAGGAACATATGCCCTCAAAGGATCAGAACAATAGAAAGGGAAAATTGATTGCTGGCGCTAAGAAATTTTCTCTTGTAGGTAGCTTAGCTGCCAGCTTAATTGGGGAACCACAGAGTACATACCAAAGCATTAGCGAATATCAAAAAGATGAATTGAAAGAAGCATACACTGAAAATAATTTGCATGATGTCACTTCGGCGATTGGCCTGCAAGAACAGGCAAAAATGGAGCTGGAAAGCTTGCGTGTTGAAGTAAGCAGGAGAATTGATACAGATCGGCAGATGCTGGAAAACGTGGGAACTTGTTTGGTCGATATTGAACTCAAAGTTACAGAGCTACTGCACCTTTACAGTTTGTCTGTCGCTAATGCTAGGGCACGTAGGTCCATTGTTCATGTGCTCGACGACATAGCAACCGCAGTTGATACCAATCACAAAGAAAGCACTTTCCTTCAATTAATAATGGGAACATACCAAAGCATTAGTGAATATCAAAAAGATAAATTGAAAGAAGCATACACTGAAAATAATTTGGATGCTGTTGCTTCGGTGATTGGCCTAGAAGAACAGGCAACAAATTTTGAACAAGGAATGGTATCTGCCCATGGTTTGGTGAGCGATGAGTACTGTGCTAAGGGGCCAAGGATGTCGGTTTTAGATGAACTTTCGTCTGATGTTGACCAATCAGTGAACGCCTTCATTAGACAGAAGACACATGATTTGCTACGTATGGCAATGCAGAATGTCTGGCAATGGATATCAGGACACAAAATCGGGCAATGGATAACAGGAGACACAAGTCAGGCGTCCAATGCAGAATGTAACGGAGGCAGAAAGATAATGGGAAACTGGAAGAAACTGCATGCAATAATAAAAAATGCCAATGCGTTAATCATCCAAACCGTTTGTGTAAAGTTGTGCCATGATCCTTCCCAAGTATAATTATTTGAAGAATTTGCATTATGAGTGTCTAGGATGACGGAGTGACTAACTGTGATGAGATAGTTTAGTTGTAAATCTCTGTATGTATTGTGAAGATGTAGTATGTATTAATGAGTTCCACAAAGAGCTTTAGTTGGGATTTGGCACATGTGGCCACGAAAGTGCGCTGAAGGTTACAGACTACAGTTGTGATTGGCTGGTTGCGCATCCCAACGGCGATAGTCCGTAATTGTGAAAATACTGTGTTTTCAGCATGCTGTAGCTTCTGTTTAAATAAAGTTAGCTAAGTCAGGTTTGCTGCATCGCAGAGTTGCTTCATTGGTGGTCATATAGGTGCACTGTCTTCCAGGCCAGGTGGGAACTTTATGGTGGAGAAGGACAATGATGTGACCCTGGCAAGAGCGCAGTTCATACACCTGTATAAAGCTGACATCAAGGTGTTGTTCCGTATTGCAATTATTCACAAATTAACCAGCTGGGAATTGTATGACAAAAATCCGTCCATATTTTTCTGACATTTTTATCTGTTAAATGCCGTTCACGGAATTTCAAAATATCAAAATGCTGCTTTTTAGACTGAAAAATGCTAATATGAAAAATAAAAGGATTTATAACTGTGGTCTGTGACCTATTAGGGCTAACTCTGTATGTATTGTGACTCACATGGTCATGTTGTGATTCTATTATCGTCCATCAAGCAAGTTAAAAATGGGAAGTCAGCACTTTTGACAGCTGCCTGGTCAATTTTGAGTGATCCTAACAACTTTTACATGGATGGAGCATGCAAGATATGGTCCTGGGACTGTAGATGACCAGGCATGCGCAAATGGTTTGGGCTATGGTATTGTGTATCTCAGGCCAGCTTATGAAAGGAGAAGAGAAGTTTTACACCCACAGATCGGCTGTGAATATCACGTTTAACAGTCTCAATTTTCTAAAAATTCGTGAAGTATCACAATTATGTCACAAATCATTGTGCATAGACATGTTGCACCTATCAGTGGAACCACACTGCATAAATAATAACAGGATTCGCTGCAAGACATTTAACAAGTGCACAAGCTATGCCTCCTTTGCTGACTGCTTGGTAGATAGATAGCTCCCATAGCCCTTTGTATTTAGCGATACCTCACAGGTACCACACAGGTAATCATACGTGTGCATGAAAAATTAACAATGCTAATATGATATGAATAAATTATGTTAATCCCATTGATATGAAACTTAGTGACTCTCAGTTTCAAACTTTTAATTTTGTGGCATTGTCATTGTAGGCCTACAGCTTCCATTCATATGCAGAGCTGTTTATACAAAATCATGTCAAAATGATTTTCGGAAAGCATACCAGAAAAAATGCGCATTTTTTGTCAGTAGAGCTGTACAAATCTTAGGTAAAATGTAAATTTCTTTGTTTTTTGGTTTTGTTTTTGTTTCTTCCCAGCCCCCCCCCCCCCCCCCAACCCCACCTCCTGTTATTTTTATTATTATTTTTTTTTTTGTAGACAAAAGCTTGTCATATATGTGTGTCATTTGACTGGGGTAAATCATTTAAAATCAGGCATGCTGACTTTGTTGAGCTGTTGAGTTCATCAGCATATTATTTTCACAAAAATGAATCAATTTATATCCATGAATATGGATGACAGCACTGATGAACTGCAGTTTTTATAACTTTTACCAAGCTAGTGTACATAGGTGGCAAAACATTTGAACTTCAACATACAACCACATATAATTATAAGAGTTTCAGAAAGTGAAACAAGGGGGAAAAAGTTTGCTTCCTTTAAACACTTGCCTGAAAACACTTGCACCTGATAATTGGATTGATAATTGGATGCTTATCAAATTTGAAATCAGAGCATTTGTGAATACAAAGTTGCATTTATGATATTGGAGTAACGGTAGAAACTTTTGTCATTTTCTTTCTAATATGTGCACATACACCTGAAACCATGTCAATAAACCACAACTTATACAGTCTACTGCAGAAAAAAAAAGGCATAGCACTATTGGTTTGTGGAAGCTGGATCACCCAACTGCCCTCCTAATGTTCAAATAAAGGGCGCCTTAAAATTCCATAATTTTAGTACCAAAAAACATAATTTGTTGAATACTGCTACTCTAATCTGTGACCTACTGGTCTTAAACTGTGCACTTTGATGGGCTAATACTGTTCAAACACTAAAACTGTTCCATTGTCTGCCATAATTCAGATTATATCAGGAAAATACTGCCATAATGACTGGTATTAGATGCTGACTTGGTTTAACTGATACTCCCCCCAGCCGCCATTAATGCCTCAGCAGTGATAGGTGTCATATTTTTTGTAGACAAATGTTACGAATCTATCCATAAGGAGTAAAAAAGTTGCCAATTTCACCTAAAAATTCATAAAATTTTAGCAATATACTCAAATTTGGGGTTAAAATTAAGGGGTGGGGCATTGTAATTTGATCTCTCATTGTAAGGGCAGGACATGCAGGCAAGTGATTATGGGTTTGCATCATAGCCCATTGTGTATCGTATTCATATTGGACAGAAAAGAATTGATTGGATCCAATTATATAATTTTCCTCAAAATTTTAATTGATTATTTTATTTGTCATAAAAACTGATTTTTCAGATTTAAAGGTTGCTTGCAAAAATGTTGATATTTTCTTTAATATTGAAGTTTGGTAAAGTTAATGTAAATCCTTTGCAGAAAACAAGTTGTGGCTTCGGTTAAACAAGTTTTAAAAATTTTGATAACTCTATTAGGTAACAGACTACAGTTGTGATTGGCTGGTTGCGCATCCCAACGGAGATAGTCCGTAATTGTGAAAATACTGGTTTTTTTGCATGCTGTAGCTTCTGTTTAAATAAAGTTAGCGAAGTCAGGTTTGCTGCATCGCAGAGTTGCTTCATTGGTGGTCATATAGGTGCACTGTCTTCCAGGCCAGGTGGGAACTTTATGGTGGGGAAGGACAATGATGTGACCCTGGCAAGAGCACAGTTCATACATCTGTATAAAGCTGACATCAAGGTGTTGTTTCGTATTGCAATTTTCACAAATTAACCAGCTGGGAATTGTATGACAAAAATCCGCCCTGATTTTTCTGACATTTTTATCTGTTAAATGCCGTTCACGGAATTTCAAAATACCAAAATGCTGATTTTTTAGACTGAAAAATGCTAATATGAAAAATAAAAGGATTTATAACTGTGGTCTGTGGCCTGAAGCTGTTTCAGCTACAAACGATAAGCGAGAGACTCATTTCGTCTTCATAGGCAAGGGAAAATTTCTTAACTTTTTTAAAGTAATAGAAAACATTGCAAAAAAGGGCCGTAATTTTGGTACCCTATTTAGATGTAGCTTATGTATTTTGGAGTGGAAGTACATCCGACACATGAGATAGATGTGGGTAGCTCCTTCATTTTTTGAGGGCAATAAACGATCGGCTAGTTGGCATTATGGCCCACCCACCTTGATGAAAAGTGTATTTCAGAAAGGTAGATAAGGTTTTCAGGTACACACAAAGAGAACAATAAATGATCGCAACTTTACCTTCTTGCTGCACTGCAATACGATATCAATTGTACACAAAATGTGTATCAAAATGCTTTAAATTGTCATTCCGGATGCATTGTTCCATAGTAAATAGATTAAAGGTTTATCTGAAATTACTGACAGAATGTGGCTATGAAGCGTTTCGAAAGTGTCGCTGCATGTAATTTATAACTTCACTTTCGATTGTAGATTAATTGTTGATACCAGCCGCTATTATGTAATAGAGATCATTTAATGACAGTCGTCTAAATTTGTGAATGTGATGGTGGCCAGACCAGCAAATTCCTGTATTTGTGAATCAAAATACCCCCTGAGAACTCTTCCTATATGAGAAAAACAAATGTTCCAACTTCCTTTCAATCCTGTGAATATTCCTTGCGACTGCCCCCACGCATCGCAACTAACGCGTACAAAAAAAAAAAAAAAAAAAAAATCACTATACGTGTATCCACATTACTATATTCCAAGTAGTAATGAGCCATATTTTTGCATTGAGAACTTGCATACAGCGTGTGTCAAGTGACAACGGTCAAGGTTTATAAACATACATCACTCGGTAGCTAATTTTGTTTTTAATTAATAGTACACGGAATTTGCAAACACACAATTTACGTTCGTATATATATATATATATATATATATATATATATATATATGCGTGTCTGTGAATGTGTGTGTGTACATGTCGTTCAGTAAAACCAGACCATCGCCTGACACTGGGGCTTAAGTTCTTAGTGCTCAAAATGTGGCATACTTTAGTTAACAGGGGATAAAATTGTAATTAACAAAGAACCAGTTGGTTATATTAGATAAAGCAAAATTTTGCTTTGAGAAACCAGTTTAGTCTTTCAAATTTTGTCTTGTTCTCATGGCTCCCTTCCTTGAAATAAGGGTTTTAACCACACTGAGAAAACATACCAAGACGTTATGTTGAACGATCCGGCGATTTATCTTAACAAACTGTTGTGTAAAGTGGAATCGCTTTTCTGGTAGAAGAAATATATTGGTAAATTTACTTGCAAACCACAGAGATTTGATATGTGGTGTTTTAAATGCAATGAACGGACTTGAGGCAGTTTTTAATTTTATAGATAAAGAATGTAATTATACTGGCTTTACACGTGAGATAACAGGGTTACATGATTTACCTGATAGTATGCACGCGTGCTGCTTGATATGTACATATACACATACACATATTCGCACCTTCTTTGTAATGAAGCTATGTTGTCCTAAAGTGCAAAACCTCATAATTCTATTTGTGTTACTGAATGCTGTTTCATATGATAACATCCCAGTGTATGCAATATATGTTGTCTATAATAAAAATAATTCACTATTGTATTGGGTTTTGTTACATTTTTTACTTACTGGAACTTGCATTATTACGATTTATATTGAGGACAGTTCTGCTGCGTAACCTAACATGATACTGACGTAATGACAAACATTACAAGTACCCAATTTGATAGATTATTATAAGTAAAATTGACATGTACGTGCTGGACCACAAATCCATTATCTTGAGCATGTCTTGCTTTGATTATCGAATTGCATGTTTCTAGGTTATGTACATTCATATCAAATTAAGGTGAATCGTGTCTGTATCTATTTTTTTTTTTAAATCTTTGACTTTGAAACATTTTTGTTCGAATCATGTGAAATGACACTCTGGCTATTTCGTCAGTACGCTTTGCCTGTATGGACTCTGATGTCGGGAGGGCATATCCACTCCTTGTTTTTGTGTCTGGTACAGCTATTAAATTATATGAGTACTGTAGGGTGCAAAATACATTATGTGCATAGGATCAGGTGCTCCTCCTTCAGCTCCTTTACCTTTGCTTTATCAGTCGAAGCCATTGCAAATCATCCCAGTGTCTCTTTATGGTGTCCTGCTCACCATTACATTTTAGCATGATGTTGTAAAGGATTTTCATCCGAAAGAAGACATTTAACCTTCCAATTATCCATGCACACCAGTGCAGCTTAACTGTGAATGGATTAATAATAGAACAGGACTCACATTGCCATCGGAAGTTAAGGAAAAGAAGCCAAGGGAGGCCGGGGGCGGGGGTTAGTGCCTGACAGAGACTCTATTGACGTTACGCTTGATTGTATTTAATGAGACAACAAAGAGGTCAGTTTCGTCAATCAGAATTGTCACTACGGTCTGTGGACTGAATAGGGCAATAGATAACATATGATGGGAAAAAACAGATTTAACCTGTAACCTAAATCAGACATGTACAGGGACGTGCACATGATATCCCGTTTCCCTCTTTAAGTTTTCTATTGGGACAAGTAAGAGAAAGCCACAGGTAATTCAGTGAATATTATGATGGCGAGAATGTTAATCGCAATATTTATAAGAATGTTGGCCATAATGGTCATACTGCTGTTTGTTGAGAAGTGTTGAAGATCATCACACGGACAACGGAGTAAGATTCATGGTACAACTAGGTCTTTACAGGGGCAGAGATGCTTGGCGCCACTCTAGTCTCTAATCCCTTTGATTATGATGTCAATTGATTGGTATTAATAACTTTGATTGTGTTAATTGCAATCGTACACGTGTGGTAATTTTATTAAGTAGTTGCTAATTATAATTACTGTGACGTCATCGCTAGCCACAATTACCCACCTCACAAAAGTGGTCCACAAAAGGTTTTTGCCGGCCATTCTATAAATAAGTGTTATTGATGACCACAAAGGGAAGAATTATCTTTATGATTGTGATGGCATCCTCCATATATCATAGATTATTATTCACTGCAAAATAGAGCCTGACCGAGCCCGAACAACGGAACCCGAGCTTATCGGGTTTCAACATTGAAGCCCGGCTCTGGTTCGGCTTTTACTGTCACTAAACGTTCGGGTACGGTAATCATTGTCAATGTTGGCAATAAAGGTAAATAAGAAGGTCACTGAGGTTACTTTTCGTATTTGTATACACTTTAAACAATGCAGCACACACTACTGTGCAGTTAAGTGAGTCACATGGGTTGCATTATTCGCCTGAGTTACATGAACAATAGTAATGCCCCAGTGCAAAAGGGTAACAACTATAAACCCCTGTTTGAATAAAGCTTTAAATGAGTATTCTAATATGACTAAGTTTATTTATGGCATGCTTGAATTGCATATACCGAACCCGAACGGTACCCGATTCGGGATCGGTAATGTGTACTGAGCACCGAGTACCTGGTTCGGTTTCAAAAGGCATGTTCGGCCAGGTTTTACTGCAAAATATATGCTATTGTACTCAAAACTTTCCAGTCTAGATTTATGTAGCCTGTGTCTGGGGATTTTGGCCAAAATTTCAAATCCTGAACCTAATTAATTCAGTATCTTTAATATAACTAGTCACCGTAACTATATATCAACATGTTCAGTAGAAGTAGTCCTCTCGGTTCCGTAAGTATAACAATGAAAACATTAAGTGTAAAACTTGGTTGCCATGGCAACCAAAATATCGTTTCATGTTCTGATATTTTGCAAAAGAGTAATAATAATAATAATAATAATAATAATAATAATAATAATAATAATAATGATAATGATGATGATGATGATGACGATAATAATAATAATAACAACAACAACAACAATAATAATAATAATAATAATAATAATAATAATAATAATAAGCAAAAAAAGAAAAGAACTAATGTTTAGCAAAATGAAAAAGTTCAACGTTGCATTGCTAGACCTGTTTTAGTACTGGGGTCTGGAAAAATCAGATCACAAATACATTTATGCCTTTGATTTTTGCAAAATACATCGTCTGTATCAAACATTAATTGGGTTAATTAGTTCCCATGGCAACCATGTTGGTCAGCTTACTTCATAAGTTGGCTAATCATTGCAATCTATATATATCGTCATATGAATTCAGTGAATTTCTGTAAAAACACATACGTGAGCATATTTAGAAAGTTTGTGAATGAGAAACTCTTGCCACAGGAAAGCTGCAAATAAATCTCATATTATACGTTGCCAAACCTACATCAAGGTCAGGTAAAATCACATGACATGATTGCCATCTTGTACTTTTGCTCTTTTTGACAACTCTTAGCAGCTTCATTTGACTGTTAAACATTTCCATACATTACTGGCATGTCGAAACATGCAGCAGATATATGAATGGGCAACTGTACCTAATAATCTATACCGATAGCTCTGAAATTAATAATTAAGCTATCCATGACGAGCATGACAAGAACTAACAGACTGTAGACTGTTTACGGCCTCTTGCTGCCGTGATAAAGTGTTCACCATGTGACCTTTCACACATATCAACATTGATAGGTGCCTACCGCAACTTCAAAAACCGTAAAAAATTGATGATAGCGTTCCAATCACTAAATAATTGCTATGACGAGGGGTTTACATGTTTAAGATGATGGTAAGTGAAAGTCGGTGGTTCTCGCATGCAAAATAACCTATAAAATGATATACGACAGTTACAAGCTTGCCTAATTGTACTTGATATCTGGTTAATATTTTCATTGCATTCTTTTGACATAAATACAAAAGACTTCCATTCTTTTCTGACTTGCCCTATAATTCTACTGTTAACATCCAAAGATTATTAGAAAGTCTGGCTGCAATAATCTACAGTTTTTAGACTTGTCTGTTTTGCTACTTAACTTTATCTTTTGGCATCTTTCTGTTTTAATATTCACTATCAGACATTTTAGGCTTACATGTTTTCTGTTAGGTAAACCCCCAGGGGCTACAGGTAGCAAGAAGCGGCCTACGACAGTTGCATGTTTGCCTAATTGTACTTAAAATCCTGTTAAGAAAAAAATGTTTTGATAGCATGTTTTTGGCATAAATGCCAATGACTTCCATTCTTTTCTGACATGGCTAAATGCACATTTACTCACTATTAAAAAATTACTCAAAATTGACAGTATTTTCTCAAGTGTCACAAACCTGACACATTAAGTTGACACATTGACTCAGGGTTGGCAGTTAAATAGAGCTTAATTGTTTGAGGAGTAGGTGTCATCATGGAGTTTGTTTTACATCTCTGGTACAGGAAGTACATTGTTGCAGTCCTTGTTAGGATTTTCCTTGGTTTGTACAGGTGGTCTAGCTGCAACTGTTTATTTTACAATCACTGGGACTGAATATAATGCCCCAGCTTGTTTCCACTTCAGTTAAACATTGGCGGATGGTTTAACTAGGAAAAGCTGTCCAGCTAGAAAGGGTACATTTTGGTTCAGGGGTAAGTCAAATTGTTCTTATCTGAACCTGTACTATGAAAATTTGGTAATTATGGTTTGTTTGACAGGTATTCTTCTTTGATATGAAGCTCTGCATTTACAAGCAAAACTTCACATATTTAGCTAATTCATCAATTGCCACGTTCATATTTATTCATTATTATGTGGGTTGTCTTTGCTGAATATTTAGCTTAGGCAAGGAGCCGCTACTCAGAGAGACGTGTACGGGTAAAAGGCTCCGAAACATGTTGAGTAGTTACCCGCTGAAGACCCTTTAATTTATTTGGGCTGATACAGCCTATGTCAAAATTTTACAGAGGAACGTGTGCAATATAGACAATAGTAATTCCATATATATATACAGGTTAGACAGGGACAGGTTAGCTTATGGAGAGTAAAGAGTTCGAACTGCGGAATAGGATATTGAATACTAGGAAGTGGTTCTGGGCAAAAAGACACAAATACAATAGAAAGGTGAACCCACGTATACACGGACTCCGACCGGAAAGTGTTTACCTGTGTTGAGCTGGTGTGGATCCTTAGGTTTAAAGTCGTATCGTGTGTCAGTACATATGGGTCCAAGTTGGTGTGCAGTCATTTATTTCACAGTGTACACTCTGATCACATATTTGGTCAATATATATGATTGGGACTTTGGGGCGAATTGCTCAGCATACATACCTTGCCATTTTTTGATCACAAGTATCACTATTGTGTGTATACCTCCCAGGAAAAAGAGAGCCTCCCTACTCTCTTTTATTATGTTAAAGGTTCTGCACAGACAACATATGAAGACATTGCGATAATATTTTTCACTTGTCTTTTCCTGATACTCATAACGGGGAATGTTCATAGAAGCCCTGGACCTGTACAGCAAGCTAAAAACACTTCGTTTTGCCATGGATATGTACCGAAGCGGCCACCAGAGAAATTGAGGTGTACCTCTACCAAAGTTGTCCTGAAATTGAACATAAAATCTCCCCAAGAAACTCCTCTTTCTCCAAATTCTTCACAGGATATCTAGACCTGACCATTATGATCCCATTAGAAAAGATCGTCTTGGTGCACTAGGCAGAGGTGTTCCTCTGTATGAGTCAAAATCCTTATACATCACCCGACGTTTAGATATTGAATTATTTGATCTGGGAGATCTTATGGTATGAGATAAGACTTCATATATATATATATATATATTATATATATATATATATATATATATATATATATATATATATATATATGCCATTAAACCAGAAGCTTGATCAGTTTGTAAGTACTCATCTTCATACTGTACATAAAAATGAGATTACACGCATTACCGACTGTTCCGGCACACAACTAAATCAAATCTTATCTAACATTCCTAACTATGCATGTGCGAGCTTTGTGCTTCCTGCATATATTGAAGTTAGACTACACGATTTACCGTGGGAGAATGGCCGCCTGCGCTTACCTAAACGTCATGTTACAAGAAAATGCTAAAATGCTAAACGTCAAAATGTCAATATCTATGCATGGACCTCTTCCTGTCAAGTTTAATATTGTTAACTTCAACAGCTTGAAACTGCTGAAGATGAGTACAATATTATTGTAAGCTTCATGAGAGATTCAGCATCAATTGGAAGAAAACTAAAAGCTGATGGCGGTCAGTTAATTATTTTTTGTATCAAATTTAATCTTCAGCGGTTCCTACACTCATACATGATGGTAAGTACATTTCTGATTCCATATCCAAAGATGATTTTTTTACAAATTTAAATTCCTACTTTCTAGAAAAATGTAAGATTAATACTGGAAGGCTCACTTCCTGCTGCATATAGTCTTGACTCATTGTAATGGGGACAGACGTCATTGATGTGCCTTATAGTCTTTGCACAGCTCAAGCTTTTGGTCCCGATGGCATGGGGGCAAAACTGTTCAAATAAGCCGCATCTGATATATCCCCCCTCACTTGTTAGATTATTTATCCCTTTCTTATAGACAATTCCCTTCACTTTGGAAAACAGCAAATGTTTCTCCCATTTATCAAAAATTTATGTGATAATTATAGGACCGTGTCTCTACTCAGCTGTATCAAAAAAGTACTTGAAAAGTAGTTTTTAAGACAAATTTAACTTTTATCGGGACAAGATTATTAATTCTGCTCATCAATCTGGTTTCATATACCGGGGGCGTTGATGGTCAATCAGTTGCTCTTCGTCTATACTGAACCCTCTTAAGCCGTGGATCAACAGAAGCAGTAGGGATAATCCTTTTCCGATATAAGCAAAGCTTTAGACTAGGTTTGTCATTTTGACCTTTTGTATACATTGAAAAAAGCACCTGCTAAGGGAGATCTTCACAATTAATGTTCGGATTTTCTAAAGAATTGTCACCAACGTGTAGTTATTTAATGTCAATCATCCAGTTGGGATAAAATTGGTGCTGTGGTGCCTCAGAGTTATTAGGGCTGTTGT
>CAXHWN010000546.1:22200-47200 GCA_964020975.1 Hermodice carunculata
GTTTTGTTATTTGTATCAACGATGTTGTGGATCTTGTTGGGTTTGAGATAGAATTGTTTGCTGATGATACCTCTCTGTACTTGAATATGATGATAATATCTTGAATGCCGCTGAAAATTTGAATTCAGGTCTTGTTGATTGATCAATAGCCCAAATATTGACTTGTGACATTTAATGGTCTGAAAACTGATTCCATACTCATCTTTCGTGAGACAATTCAATTTAACCATCCACCTGTTAACATTATAAAAAACTTGAAATTTAGATTGGATAGAAATATATTAGATATTATTTATACTAGATTTGTCAGGTCTATTCTCGAATATGGTCGAAAAGTACGATTTTAGTTGAAGAAAAAATGGAGAACGTTCAATCCAATGCTGCTTGTATCGTCACTGGTGCAGTGCACGGAACGAGCAATGCAAGACTACACGATACAGCTGGATGGTCAGCTCTAGCCAGACCTAGAGACACACCAAAGTTGACGCTAATGTATAAGCATTTTACCCAATCCGTCACTGATTCTTGGTGCCCAGCTCTTGTTACTGCTTCTACTACGGGTAGCCTAACCTATCATGTTCTTCATCAATAGAATCTTCCTCATTTACGCACTGGAGTGTTTGATAATTCATTCCCCTTCAACTGCTAAGCTGTGGAATCCGTTACGTCTACAAATTAGAAATTCAGCGTCAACAATTCCCTGGGAACCCGACCCTACTTACATGCATACTGTGCGATTAAACATTGTGTTAAACATAGTACCACTGTGTGACACTTTCTAAATTTGTTTTAGGCCTACTTTAAATGAATGTGAGTGTTTTCCAAAGTGGGAGGATTGGGATCCCGTAAAACTGGTTTAACCCACTGCCAATATGTTGGTAACCTGTTCCAAGTCAGGTAGAAGATACTCTCATTCATTTAAATCTCATTACTGTTGGTCATGGATCCTTCTGACGACGAACACTAGCATGTCTTACTATTTCGTAAATGATCCTGAATTTGACAAAGTTAAACTGGTATTTGGTTTGGTCTCATCACTATCATTGAAAACTGTTATCCACTTCTCTTTTCATGGAACCCTTATATATTTGGTAACAATTTGAACATTCAGGCATTTTCTGCACGTATTGCAGTGCAGTAAGTGTTCCAAGTGTAGTGAAACTGATGTTGTTTTTTATAATTGTCTGGTGAATATAGTTTGTTATTATGAAGGTCATGTCAGGTTGGCTCAAAGTGTTTAATGTACTCTTTCTCTATCTCTCTTTTGTATAAATAATTAACATCTAAATCAACTGACTGACAAGTTGAACTACGTCTTATTATAAATGAAAAAATTTCAAACTATTACAGGAAAACAGTTATACTTACAGTTACCTTTAGGAACATTTAAATCTTGAACATTTAAATGTCCTTTCAAAAATACTTCTGGAAACCAACTTGAAATGTGACTGCTATCCTTACAAATTTTGACTATTGTAATGCAGTTTGACTACGTTTTAATGATTTCAGGCCTAATGTCACTTGCTTCTGGCTGATGTTTAACATTTGAACCAATGTACTTACTATATTTGGAAATTCAAACACTTTTCTTTTTGAAATACTCTTAGTTTATCTCCTTTAAAACAACATCATGTCTTTAACTACATGCCTAAAACACATCGAATTATATAATCATGTTGTTTAGATTCTTATTGATAGTCATTTTAGGCCTAGAGGGCTTTTCTGATGGATTGATGTTGGTGTTCGTGTCGCTTTGTGGACTTATATGGATGATGATCATTGTTGAGATGGTGGTTGCAAGTAGTACCTTTTTAAATACTGAATTTTATTGACATTTTCAACAAGTTAAGAAGCTCCGCTTACAAATTCCCTGATGTGATGCAAATTTTGGTCCCTTTTCATAAATTGTATGGTCCTGTATGTGCATGAATGATACAACTGCTCAAGCCAATTTACTGAAATAGGCCTATAATTTCAAACTAAACTTTTTGCATTCTGTCATGTGAAAACTAAATAAGTTTTTTTCCCCTCTATGGACCTTTGTACTTACGTTTTGGTCTCTTTTGGGTAAATACGAACTATAAATTTATATGTTTCAGCTATACATACCAAGGAACATTGCCTTTGGTCGGAATTGACTTGGATTTGTTTCGTTAGGACTACGATTTGGATATGGTAATGACACTGTCTAATTTAATGCCCCTTACTTTAACCGGACCACGTTTTCACTGATAAATCCCCAAACAACACTTATAACTTGCGTACTGAATCATGTGTCTGTGGTTTCTCCATATACCATTCAAGATACTTCCAGTGTACTTCGGTAGCACAGTAAAATACATGATTGAGCACACGAATCACTTGATCAATTTCATATTTTAATATATACAGGAGGACAAAGAAATTAACATCATTCTTCTTAAATAAGAGAGAGAAATTCACTGAAAACTGGCATATAAATTTGACTTGTATTAATCATCGGGCAATTTCCGTCAGAATTTACAAACTTTCCTTCCCCTAAAAAACTTCTTTTCAATCCAAGTTGCAACTTTCTAAGTGTCTCAATTTACGTCAAAAACCTTCATCGTACCTCAATATATGAGTATATACACACACACACACACACACACACACATATATATATATATATATATATATATATATATATATATATATATATATATATATATATAAACCTGCTAATAACTTTGCCACTTGACAAATTATTTGAATTAAGAGTCAAAAATGAAAATGAAACCACATGCAAGTTTGGTAATTCACTGTCAACTGAATAATCACCGATCAATCACAACAAGGCCGTAGCTAAAATGAAAATATTTTATGTTTTAAATAAATTATTATGCGATAATTGTACTGAAAGGGATGTGCCAGTCCTGCGATATTGTAGGTTTGTAATTATTCTATGTGCTACGTTATTTGCCATTTTGTGTGCCCAAACTTCTTCTTACTTTATCAAACTTGTCGACATGCGGACGCCCAGAATGTTTGTGTCATTCTATGAAAACTTCTGAACTTTCAACGTGTTGACATTGCAAATACATATCATCACAATTAATTCTGCCTGTATTCAGTGTCGTAGATCTCTGCTATGTGCTGTGCCAGTGAATATAATTAACTGCTGTACATAGATCTGCGGGACAACTTTTGATCTAACTTACTTTAAAATTTATATCCCTGTAAGGATTTGCATATGTCTTTGCGGTTATTATTATTATTTTTTCTTTTACTTTATTTGAGCCTTGAATATTGATTGATTGTACTTCATTTGCTTTAAGAGTTGTTTTTTCATCAAGCTAGTTTTGCATGCACGTGTTTGCTCTGTGTAGTTTGTGCATTAATACATGCGTAAAATATTTTTGATATTTCAATTAGGGGCAAGTGTAAAAAGTTGATACTTGATAATAAGTTTGACATCAAAATGTCCATTATTTTGTCTAATTTAGTGCTAAATTAATTCTAATTTGCATCTGACTTGCATATGAAGCACATTTTGTGAAGATTTTTAGGATACGTTCCAAAAAAATGATGGAGGGGGCAAAGAAAAAAAAAATTCAGCACACTAATGCATGGACTATGGAACTTTTGTCTTTTATATAGTACCTGCTATTTATGATGAGCACTTTGTTCAGGTTTTTCCCTTTGTTCTTGGCATGCCAGACGTACTGAATTTTGAGAACTTAATCATAAAATTTGGAAATGATAATTTATTTAATAGATTTTTTAACCCGAATTATTTATTTTTGTGACTATGTTACCTATTTTTTTAATTTATGGAATGCTAACACATATACAGCCCTGTCCAATTAAATCGTTGGATTAGAACGTTTTTTTTTCAGTTTCAGAGTATACTGTGTTTTCTATTTTCCAAATTTCAAATGTGAAGTTGGTTCACAAAGACTTATAGGCATATACTTATACGGAAACGCTTGTGCCAGTCTTGTGTTCAAAGTTATTTCCTGGCCCCACAATGGTGCACCTGCACACCATGTTGTGCACACACCGTGTTGGCTTGTGTTTTTTATTGTTCTTTGTATTCGAATGTAATTGCACATTGTGTATCTGTATTGTATCTTGCAATATTTTGATTAGATTGCATTTTAAATTTTCAATATATTGATTGCATGTTCAAAATTTTATCCTGTGGACGTGAAATTGATTTCTAAATGTACAAAAGTACCAGGAAGTAGTTCTCTCTCTCTCTCTCTCTCTCTCTCTCTCTCTCTCTCTCTCTCTCTCTCTCTGTCTCTGTCTCTGTCTCTCTCTCTCTCTCTCTCTCTCTCTCTCTCTCTCTCTCTCTCTCTCCTCTCTCTCTCTCTCTCTCTCTCTCTCTCTCTCTCTCTCTCTCTCAAAAACTTTATTATCTTTAATTTTGGTAAACCTTTCCTGTTCAAAAAACAGCTTTGGTGAAGTTATTTCACAAAAAATATTGTTGAAGCTTTTGACAGATTCTTCAACAATTTCATATTATTACTGCTATTGTTAACTTGTGTCAGCATGGATCAAGTCGATATATTGAAAGCAAATTCATATACTTTGGTCATATTGCCAGTAATTGGACCAGCGGAAGCCAATGCAATGATACAAATGTGTAACAGTTTTGAAGCAAGAAGTGGGGTTCTTTTATTTGATGACCTTAGAGGCGTGCAGATTCTGATATCAGCAGCTGTTAGAAGATGGCTGTTATAGTTTTTGTTCAACATGTTCTTTCAACAGGGAAACAGGGAGGGGGGGGGGGACTTCCTGCACAGTCACCGCAGATGTTGCTGGTGTTCTAAATCCAGTAAAGGATTAGATGGGTAAAATGGAACAACGCATCACAGATAAAGTAAAACCAAGGCTCAGTGCACTTGAACAAGTGCTGGTTAATACCAAAATGGGTGCAAGGGCCGCCCAAGCTACTTCAACTCTACCCAATGCTTTAATATTTCCAATTGGTGTATCAACACAGTTAGGACCTCACGTTACTTTTTCAGTTGGTGCCCCAGTTTGCTCCATAGAATGAACACCCAAGTAGTAACTAGGGTACCATTGTCCACTTCAACACTCATTATGCAGCACATGTTTCTATTGCTACCCTTATATCTTCATCAATTGAAAGCTGACCTAAGCCACAACATCTTAATCATCATTATGCTTCATCTATTTTTTTCTCAACATTACATTAGCCACCTGTTTCTTTGCCTAAACTGTTGGCAGCTTCACACATATTCAATGCGTGCACCATTGGTAGGAAATTATGTTGGTCAACTTTTGTTCTCAAAGGCTATAGGATGAAAGGGTGCCATTTGTACAAGGATCGGATCAGCGTGTTGGACTCAATACTGCAACAACAAGACAGAGTACAAGAGAGCCACCAGTATCCAAGAAAGCCACTTACAATAAAGAGCAAGATTGGCATTCTTTTTTACTTAAAATTTGAAAGAGCAGCAAATAGGTACAAGTGGGGTTAAAGAGAGAAATTCTACAGGCTTCCAGTAGTCTCAAGTCAAAGCTTTCTGTTTTTATGGTAGTCTGGATATGGAAACCAGAAATTATTACCCTGTTCTATCCCTCAAATTGGACCAGAGGTACAGATGTACTGACCCTCCATTGACTCTGCCTAGGCAGTTGTCAAATTTTAACCAAAAGCTTAAGGAAAAACGGGAACATTTTGCTCAAGGAGCTCAGAAAATTTCTAAAGGTAGTTTTCCCCACGCATTGGGTGATGCTGCTGCCATTATGCAAACAATGGCAATGGGGACATTCTTGGGAATATGTATCCATTAGCAGGCATAGGTACCAGTCTTTCATGGAGAACCAGCAGATATAGCCAAGGCACTACTTTTGACGAAGGTTCATGTGCAAAATTACGAGACTTTGTCTGGTCATCCAAAGAAGTCTGTCAAGTCTCTTGCCTTTGACAACTCAGAAAAGGAGCGGGAGTTTGCCATCAGGGAAACACAAACTAAATATTGACAAGACAAAGTGTCAGAGATGGAGGAGAAAGTGGCTGGTATTATGAAGAAGCCTGTGTCTATTGCTGTTCAAATGCGAATTTAAGAGGGAATGAAAGATGTTGCCTTGGTGCTTAAGAATATCTTGCAGACACATAGTTACTGAAAAAATAAAGGAGTTAAAGCAGTTACTTCATCAGCTACGCCACCACAAGGAGGTGGGGTCATTGTTTCAAGCCCTTCACATTTTTCAAAAGAATTCTCCCAGTAATCTCCATAGTCAAGTCATGCAAAAATAAGTAAGGGTTGCAGTGACAGGCCAAAAGAGCAACCCATGCATTCCAGGGGCCTGGAGTATACTGTACATTTCATAAATACAAATGATTTACAGCAGTCAAGAGACCAGTAGGCTCCCAAAGCTTTTCAGGCTCTGGAAATTTGCCTTCGTTTAATAATATAAGTAATACATCAAATTATTGACTCAGACAAATAGATGTTCACTTCGAAAAGTTGTACTCAATCAAGACAAAGATACAACCTTTTAATTCCTGTGGAGGTCAACGTTTTTCCCATCAAAGCTATTTTTGATATTGCAGCTCAGGTAACTGTCATTATCACTGGTCGAGCCGAGCAAGCTGGATTACAAATGACAGGTACAGAACATGTATCACTGAAAAGAATAGCATGTTAAAAGGTCACTTTGTCAGTTATGTCGGATTATCCATTGGAAAGACGATACCCAAATGGGATGTGTATATAGCGTCAATTACCGATCGAGTAATTCTTGGCTGGGACTTCACACTTGCCAGTCATTTTCAAGTTGACCTTAAAGAAATATGGGGTTGTTACTGACGGTATGACTGTGACATGAGCTTAATGTAGAAATGGAGATATCTATCATGCAATACGTCATGTTTAATTGAAGCACATGGAAGAAATTCCACCCAGGAGTTAGGACAATGCCATGACAATAGTAGATGGTCAGATACAGGACAAGCAGACCTGCGATATTAGCCATGTGAACATCACGGGGTGTGACATGGCCCCCATCGTAGTACTCCTAGGTAAACAGAAAGTACCTGCGGTGTTGATTAATGCAGCAGACCATTTTGACACATTAAAACCAGGTCTATTGATAGGTTGTGCCATGAAGAGGTTTCCATCTTGGAGTCAGAGTTTCAGTTGCTGGCAATAAGTTGTCCATGTACAAACAGCGAAGTAAACAGTGGATTTTTGTTCATCAGGGATTCGTTTAGAAATTGCAACAAATTTCTTATGTTTTGCCATACTTGTGTATGAAGATACAGGGATCATGCATTTATCAAGTTATGCTTGATATATCTCCAAATAGTATACTTTGCAGGACATACATTCTATGAGCATTGGCCTTGTAATATGTTGCGACTAAAAGAGGCTATTGTATCAAATCAATCAGCCATGGATTTGCACTATGACAGAGCCTGTATTGGAAGCTATGATTACTGGTCTTACAAACATAGACACAGAAAACAGGACACGAATATTGAGACCATAGATGTCGTGGTTTACTCCACAATCACTTGGACATCATTGTTTGGCTGCAAACTACTGATATTATGATCAGTCGTACTTAAATGTGTATTATCCAATATATTGCTTATTTTGGTGAGAATATAAAACCAAGCTTGATTACTCTTCTCTCAAGTCTACACCTGGCTTATTAGATAAATACATGAATGATCAGACCCGCATATCTCAATACACAGGTTCCTGTAGTCTCAATGTTCTGGTTGGGTGATGTAAAGTTAAACCCTGGCCCAATCAGAAATCCGTGTAGCATTTGTGGACGCCCTGCTCTTACGGCAGTTAGACTTAGGGCGAAGGCCATTCAGTTCTACAAGAATATAGATCACATCAGCCCTCCTGTTCTGTGGGACCTTTTCAAAACTAAGGATCATGCATACAATCTTCATGGTGGTACAGTAATTGAACTTCCAAAGTTTCATTATGTTATGTGTGCAAAGCGGCCTTTCAGTTATGAAGGTGCAAAACTATGGACATACTTTGAGCCCATATTCAGCATGGCCTGAGTATGGCTATTGAATCCAGCATGAAAAACTAGCAAAATACAACACCCACGCAACTACCCTGAAAAAAAACAAAACAAGAGGACTGTGCAACACGAAAACTGTGGCACCTCATGCTCAGTTAGCATTGCGTGCACACACTGAAGTGGTTTGTGTGCTTCACAATGAAGTCAAGGTCACCTTTCATAAAATCATCATCTTCTTATGGAAAGTGAAGGAATACACTATAACTAGACTATATACTATCATGCCAGTTTCACCTTTTAATTCATGGTCAAAATTCAAAAGACACCACATGGATACTTCCAAATAGTGGCGACTATTGTGCATAGCATTGCCATCCACCATTACTGACATATCAACCACCTTGTTAATTGACCTTCCAATGTCCTACAAGGTCCACATCAACAACAAAAAAGGAAACCTAATAGGTATCTTCTTATAAGTGCTAAAGAGTACCCATAGATTTAGTATCTAAAATTACCGAGAAGGCCTATATATCTTTTACTGCTGTCTGTGCTGTACGGTGTCAAAGTGAAATGTTAGAATACATACTTATATTTTATTACCAATTTTTCCAAATTTTTACCTTTTTTTTCAAACAAAATTAAATACCAGCCCTGTTGTAAAAACCAAGATTTCATCGCAAATTGCAGAAAAGAATGCCAATAAAATATAAAAATCATTTTACCGGGTGGACAGACGGACGACGACCCACCACTTTAGCTGAGATGACTAACACGTCAATTAGGCTTACACATTGATCCGCCATCTCTTAGGAATGATGTTCATATATACCCAGAACTGTTTCTGTACAAGTTGCAAAATATTTACTAAGTTGTTTCCTTAGATATGCTTTTTCATAAGTTTTTAGATTTTAACCAAAACAAAATGTGGTCTAACATGCACCACTTCTTCTGACATAATATTTTATTTTGTGTGCAGGGTCAGAAATTCTGAGATATCTTCCAGAAAACGATTTCCAGTGGCCTTTACTACATTATAAAATTTCTTTATATGAGATGAAAATGTTTTTTTGATGTTTGAAATTTGGTCATGGTGATGAGTATTACCTCTTTATCCTCCTGAATAGCTAGCTTCATATTGATTTAGCATCTGTGCACTATCAGGACAAGTTTCTATGCAGTGTCTTAAGACTGCCTCATTCTCAGTGATGTCAATAACACCTCCATCACCTTTCACCATGACATCGAGCTGTTCATATATCTGATCATGAGTCAGCGCAGAAAACCTGTGACATGCTTTCTTTGTAACGGAAAATGAAAATTCCTCAATCCAGCAAAGACTGCAGAACACAGATGTAGTAGTTGCACCAGTCGTGTACAGGAGCAGACAACTACTTAGCACGATGTAAAAGATCCAAAGGTAGCATACAAGGAACAATAAGGGCCAGAATTTTGACATACTTATATATTGGAATATTTGCTTTACATTGAGATTTCAGAAACTGAAAAAAGCAGAAGCTTTAGTTCCAGTACCCATTTGTATTGATTCAACTGAGGGCAGGTGGCTCCCATGTGCTTGTACCACTCTCAGAAACAAAGAGTATCTTCTGTACCAACCAATACTTTCCTTGTATGCACTGTTTGCTTCACTATGGAGGATCAAAAGTGTAGCAGCTGTTACTTGGTGAGCCAAATGTGACCAATCTGTATGGGAACCTTTCTGCACATCATCCGCTCTGCCTTCAATAGTATTGTTTGCAGTGGTCTTTGAGATGCCCACCCACTCCCTTCAAGTCAATTGTCAATGACCTTTAGTATTGCCATCTCAATGTGGAGTCCCCCCATGAGTATAACATGTTTATCCTTATCATTAACATATGGCTATGGCCATTGTAACTTGTTGGCAATAGCCTATAAAGGTTTGTCTACACAGTATTGGAACCTATTCTTGTGTTGCTTGCTTATTGATATCCATACCATGTTTTATATGGTGCCGTGAGAGAGCATTTTCACAGCACAAATGTAAAAGTCCAATGATTTCAGGTGTGCAGGAAGTAAAATCGTGCACATCGTAAAAAAATGCTGACCAAGATATGCTCTATTTGACATCAAGCTCTTCTTGCTTTATCAGAAATGTATCTCGTCTAAACTTAATTTTGTGCATCACCAATTTGTTTCTTCACATTGGTATTGGAAAAGAAATGTTGATGCTTTGGCAAGTCTGAAATCTCTTTGCTTTCACTGTTGGGTTTGGAATTAATGAATATGGATCATGTGTTTCTGTACTATTTGAAAATTACTTCATTGGCTATGTTGTGCTGTGGGCTTTGTTCTCCAACGCATAGTTATAGTGGAGGTAGGGTGTGTTTATATTGTTCGAGATTCATAAATATCACAAAAACGATGTAGGCCTACTTTACTCTTTTAATTTAAACGTAGCTGACTTACAAGTCGGGAGAACTAAAAGGTGATAGGCCTAACAGGTATCTTTTTATTTTTGGCAAAAGAAATGAAATTTGTGTTTTGGTTGGTTAGGCCTATACATTTTGGAAAAAGAACTGGTGTGTGCAGTTAATAATGAATATTTCTAAGGTTGAGAGGACCGGTTCAAAACCACCAGTTACCTTTTATGGGTAGCTGCCTGTCTCAAGTCAGGAGTGAAATTTGTTTCTTCACATTGGTATTGGAAAAGAAATGTTGATGTTTTGGCAGGTCTGAAATCTCTTTGCTGTCATTGTTGGGTTTGGAATTAATGAATATAGATAATGTGTTTCTGTACTATCTGAATCAAACAAGCCATTGCTTTGAGCCACACTGCCTGCACCATTTGGAGGGGGGGGGGGGGAGGAGGGCAGAGATTTGACAAAGGAATAATGCTGGGTGGACAAAGGTGTTTGTGTTATGGAGTTTTACCAATGGCTGGTGTCTTGGTTTTGCCATATTTTAGGTAAGGTAAAACACGTCATGGAGAAGGTTATGCGATATATTACAACTTGAACTCTGCCATGTAAATATTTACATAGAGGTGGCCATCTTGGTCATGGAGATAAAAGGTGTCGACAACAACATGTTTAGAACACGCGAATATTGTTGATGGTCAATCATGAATTTCCCAACAATTTGGAACTCATTCTATGAGCAGACTACAGTAGAGGTTTTAATTTTGGCATAAAAATACTGTGATAAAGCTTGATGTATAAATCTGATTTTTTTTAGAAAGAACAGTGGCACTCACTTAGTGCCATAGTCCTTTTGAAGCTGAAAACATCGATAAATCGATATATATATATATCTGACATTTTCATAGATATGAATATTGTGTCCGCATATCTGCCTAACTATACTTTCACTACACACGATTGGTTGCCGTATTGGGAATGGGCAATAATAGGGGCATATTCTTTAATATATGATTAATTGTTTGGAAGGATCTCTTGCATGACAGACAAATTTCAGCTATTTTTAAACAATTTTTGTCATAAATTTTAATTAAACCAAAATGATTAACTCGCCAAGATTCCATCTTCCTCAAATTAATCTAAGGCCCGACTTCTAATATCAGTGAACATTTGGAGAATTCTGTCTGACAATTAATATATTGAAGCCAATGAAATTCAGAGGGAGCATCTCAAAACAACAAAAGTACACTAAAAACGAGAATCTTTTGTCAAATCGGGCAAAGATATTTCCTTTAAACGTCATTTTTTACAAGGAACCATTTGTCTGACACAATGCACCCCCACTCTTTTTCATTTATATATGTATTTGACTATTATGGTTATTATTATTATTATTATTATTATTATTATTATTATTATTATTATTATTATTATTATTATTGGGGGGGGGGGGAGGGCTGCAGCGTATCGTTTAACCCTTACAAACTAATTTTCATAGTTTCTGTCAGACGTGAACACCTATTCTACGTTTCAGCACCTATCCACCTTACCACATTAAAAAAAAAAGTTTATATATAAGTGTGCCTATGTGAACATTTACATAGATCATTTACTCAGGACCTCTCCTTGTTATGTACTTAGGCCTGACCTGCATGGCTTGGATATTTTTAAGAGGTGTATAAATCCAGCATCAGCGGGCTGTATTAAGCCTGCACTTTAATCACTTTCTGTCCTAAAAGCTATAAGAGCTGGGTCATGCCACGATTCCGGGGGAGTAAGGGTAAGTGACCTTTACTTTGTACAATGGAGATAAATTAACTTCTATACAACCTCTACAAAATCACAACGAACATGAGCACATTTGATGCTGCCAATTTATCGTGAGGGGAGTAAGGGTAAGTGACCTTTACTTTGTACAATGGAGATAAATTAACTTCTATACAACCTCTACAAAATCACAACGAACATTGTACAATGGAGATAAATTAACTTCTCTACAATCTCTACAAAATCACAACGAACATGAGCACATTTGATGCTGCCAATTTATCGTGAGGGGAGTAAGGGTAAGTGACCTTTACTTTGTACAATGGAGATAAATTAACTTCTCTACAACCTCTACAAAATCACAACGAACATGAGAACATTTGATGCCGCCAATTTATCGTGAATCTACTCCGATTAAACCGAATGAACTATTACTGAAGGAAAGTTGATTTAACATTATTTCAACATGGTGGTTCCAAAGAGTCACAAAGCGATTATAATTTTTCATGACAGCATGGAAAAGGAGGGCACGTGACTATTTGAAGCTGGAAAAACGCCAACACGAAACTTTTCTATGCTTGATTATGGTAGGCTTATCTCATTATTCATAGAACTGTGAGAGGAGGGGTTCACTAAAGTCAATGTCGGTATAAGATGACCTGTGAACGATCATAAATAAATAAAGAAATCGGCAAAATCCCGTCAATGAAACCAAATGCGAAATTAATACAAAACCTTTCGTGAGTCAGTATAGATTCCAATGATTCGTAAGCAATAGATATTAAGTACATATATGAACACATTATAATAGGTATATTAGCATTACCGCTGATGAGATAGCATGCCTTGGTTACAATTACTGTTATTGATTGAATTGGGCGAGCGTTCAATATATTTCTGTAACCTTATATTGAAGTTATTATAAACCGTAATACAATGAAATGGACCTTTCCAGCACACATTGCAATTAAAACCTGTCAAAGAATGAATCCTGACTATTTGATTGCCAGAAAAATAGCATGTACCTGCTCGTTATGTTTCTCTATTAAATCCAAGGCTACTGCCAAAGTTGTTCTCAAGTCATTTGCCGTTGAATAGCACTTGCTACAAGAATCATTTGGTGTTAGGTAACAATATACGTTCTGGCTCTTCATTTACATGATAGGAACCTTCAGGTAAAATTAAAATTGAAGAAAGAAAAATTTTTCTCTTGAGAGTCTTTCACACTGTGGGATTCTAAATCAAATCAACCTAAACAGTGTAACCCGCAACGTCAATCTGTTGTTCTGAACGGTGGCTGTTTTGAGGCAGGAACCAATCAGAAAGTAACTGTCTTCTCAACATGTAGATAACAGAGTTTGGGCAATATTTCTCATTGAAAATATACCAAAAATCAATTTGAAGTTGTGGCAAATTCTAAAACTAGTATCTTCAGATCAGCATCGTTATCTAACTATGAACGATAACCCTGATAGTTAGGAACAAATATGGTGTTTATTGCCCCAGTTCAAAGCACACAAAGATGTTTTTGTATGTAGGGAACACAGATGATCCATTCAAGTGTTAACAGCACAAGGACGTATGCTAACTATTGCCATATCTTACAGAAGTCCCAGTTCCCATGACCAGTCCATGCATCGGAAAATAAAACGATCTGATAAATAGGGCTTTGCTTGGCCACCAATAAGGGAATGGCGCAAAATTGATAATCTTCAGTTTAATTTTCCACTGTAACAGGTAATACTGTTGTCATCATCTTGATTGGTAGCCACATTAATTGATTATCTACTTTATAAAAGATGTGTGAGGTTGGGTTTGACCAATCGCTTTGCAAGATAATGTTTGCTAGACCTAGTTATACTTTTGCCAAAGAGGACTTTGGCTTAAATACACAAAAGTTCGGTGAAATTTGCAATGATTCCCGATATGGAAGTGCACAGGTATGGTATGAAATAACTTTGTGAGTGGCATTATCCTATACTATCCCTCCTAAATGTCCTGTTGGGCCACCTTCTACCCGTGGAACTTGTTCAGAATGATCTCAAGTACCGTATCAATGTACTTCCTGCAATGGTATGCATAGTTTGTTACAACAGCTTGCCCTCCATTATTCTACATCTTATTCCGTCCCCAGTAAAGTCTGATATAACCACGTCCTGACAGTATCATTCCCTCAAGCTCTCTATTGCTGGTAAGACTTCATGTCGCAGGAAATCTGTCAAACCCCCAAATGAGTGCCGGTAGGAATTGTCTCGTCTCTATATTTTTGCAACATTTATACTCTAAACTCTGACAGATCTTCATTGTATATGCTTTACTTTTCAGTTTCTTCTGTGTCATGATTTTTTTTTTATCGTTACTCGATTCCACCCTACAAATATGACATGGATGTGCCATAGCTAGCGATCATGGTTTTCGGACTTGCAAGGTGACGGAGATATCCGCAGCTAACATATCGCATACCATTATAGCTTTGCTAAGATCCAAAACCACTACACGGACATTTTTATTATGTTTTTTCTTCACATGTTTTAGTCGAACTGTCTCTTGAATACTACTGAAGCCTATTCTGTTCTGTTCTTAAAATACTAAAACATTCGCAAAAAAATGCTACTTATCTGCATGTCCAGTTGAACCACTGGGCTGCTCTTGTCATTGATGACAGCTTACAATAGTACTCTGGCCATGGTCGGTATGACAGCCTCAAAAATTCATATTGTCTCTTTCTGTGGAGGTTAAGGTCCACTTTAACGGCGTTCTGACTTTCTAGATTGTTAATTTGTGGACGTTGTAGGCATATATCCAGTTTGGCTGACATAGGAACTTCTGTCACTACACCAACAACTTTTAAAAGTGTCTCCTCCATGGAGCTCAAAACGTCATGTCTTATTTGCCCATAAGTCTGTTTATTCGGCAATATATAAATTGCCGTTGGTATGCAATGTGTAATATGTAATGAAACCTCACATTCCTCTGCGCAGCAGCAGGGTTGCAAATCATTAGCTCCTTTGTGGTCCTGCATGCTATTGCTCAGAATAATCGCACAAGTAGGCAACTATTAAGGCCATAGAGCCAATTCGCTGTGTACAAGATGCTATGTGAACCACGTTATGGCGCTGAGAGGGTATACATCAAATGAACTTAAGTCATTTTCAGCATATTCAAATCCAGCCATTTCTAGAGTTATTTATAAATAAACTTTAGATATATCTAAAATGGCCAAAGTGTAAATGTCTGCAAACAATTGACAGATTTCTAAATTAAATATATATTTTTGTATATCTAAAATTTAAAATAAGAATATCTAAAAATCAATCTTAGATTCCTTTAAAGATGACAAAATCTCTTCAAAATCAATTATAGATATCTATGCTTCATTTGTAAACATTCATAAAGGATTTTCACATAACTGTAAATAAGGTTTAGATAGCTGTTTTGTTTCATTTTTAATATATCTTAATTTTGGATTCAATGTTTAGATGGCTTGTCATGCAAAACTAAATTATTTTTTTCTTAACTTCGGGGAGAAATCCACATCTTCAATTAAGCTAGAGCTGGTGAGCATTCCAATACTGCATGCTTCTGCCAGTGTAACTCAGTGACTATACGGTGGCCTGTTTGCAGGCAATTGAAATAGACCTGGTCACTGGGGTTGGGGTCCTAAGTCTTATCAGTGAGATAACGCAGCAACAAAAGTGTATTATAAGATAGCCTTTATTGATCATGTTACCGTGTGTTGGGATGTTTTGCTCAGTTGCTGAAAAAATATGAAAAGTTGTTTTAACTTTTCTTTTCCACAAGCTGAGGGCTGGTGAATTCCTTTGTTCAGACAAAATGGGTGTCTGAAGGACGCCCTGCGTCTTCCAAAGTTTCACCAGCAAAAGGGAAACATTCATTTAAATTCTATATGCACCATTAATTCTATTTTATGCTTTTGTATTTCAATGGAGACTGCCGCCGGCAGTACAGGAAGGGCTTCTGAGGCTGCAGGGATTGAATGCTGCTGATACGTCCTAATTCTTTGCACCAACAGAAGAGTTTAAGGGGCCCTATTCACTAAGACTGTTACATTTGTTTATGATATATCCCCAAAAACAGTAATGTTTGAAATAGCTCTCATGTCTTGTATGCCGCAGAAGCATATTGACATATACTGACCTATTGTACACATATATAATGAAGGTAATAATATAATGCGACCATTTTTTCACACCAATATAAATATCATTTTTCAAAGAATATATTCAAATGTGATATTGAGATTATTTATTAGGTAGGACTTAAGATTGTTGTGTTTTTTTTTATATTGATCTGCTTATTTTGTGCGCTAACAATATATTATTCCTCATAGAAACCAACATATATGCAAGAGTTTGTGTCCACCCGTGGCCGATATAATTGTCAAACTGCATGTTTGCTACATCAACCCATCTTCCCACGTTTGTGCATACAATACTCAGACTGAGATAAAACAATAATGAGTGATGTTTTGAACATATTTGTGCTGCTTTGGTTTTTAGGGTTGGCAATTTCCTAAGTTTTTTGGAACAAAGAGTCCAAGACACGACATGTCATGGTACCAGCAAGGATTCCGAAACAATTTAATGGACCAAGGTGCAATATGAGCCTGGGAAATGGACGAACTGTGGTGGAGAGGCTCGCTGGAATCTCAATTGTGACCACATATGGAAAGCTGCAGAGCGAAGAAAGGCTCCTTTGCATGACAGTCTAATGTAGGAAACAAGTTGTCTAGACAAACAATTATATTTATAAAACCTGTAATGATTTAAATAAAATAAAAACAAAAACAAAAATCCTACTATAGTTATGACAAACAAGGTCTTATCCTGAAATGAATTGGCAAATGTGCTTGGCTATCTGCTTCGCCCAATTCTGAAAAGGTCATATAATTATGACCTAGCAACTTCACCTAGTGCGTTCTGGCTGCTAAGTGCGCCAGGCGCACACTGGGCACTAAATACTCCGGTTGCACATTAGAATGTTGAACATCAGCATGCTATTAGATGGAGTGCCGTTTCACACAGTGTCTGCATTCGATGCCCTGTTAATTGATGGACACAATATATGTACTTCTTGGTTAATACCTTGTTTCCCTCTTCTGGACCAGTCGTCATTAGTGTTACACACCACTGGGTAGCCATATATAAATATATATATATATATATATATATATATATATATATATATATATATATATATATATATATATATATATATATGTATATATATGTGTGTGTGTGTGTGTGTGTGTGTGTGTGTGTGTGTGTGTTGCGTGCATTGCACAATATCTTGACCATGTTATGAAGCAAAGGGATATAATTAAAGCATATCTCGGCTGCAGATGAAAACTTTTCAGGGATCAAGAATAATATTTTGGTTTCTTGAGTAGGAATGCATGTGTCAATGTGTCCTGTTATGGAGCATTTTTCTTTGATTTAGAGAAAAATCAAACAAAATTAACCTGTAGACTATGGGGCATCTGACTGCGTTAATTGACTTGTGACGTGTTGCCATAACGCTTCCAAAGGCGGCTTATACTTGGACACTGGTCGCTTCGTTCTTAATGATTCATTTCCACTGCCGAGCTAAATGAAACATGTCAAATTGTCCAGGTTTCAATGTTATTTATGATTTAGATCAGCTTTCGAAAAGAAATATATATATTGCAGGATATGTGACAGGTGGTCCAATTTGATATCCAAACTAAAATCTATTCTATGGAAGTTGGTTATATGAGGAGCGCTGGTGATGATATGCATATAATTTTATACTAAAACACCAGTTTTCTATTGCACTATCCAACGCAAAAAACTACTTGCTGAATTACACTGCTATACTCCAATAATTTTATACAAAATTTGCAATTTAATACAAAGAGAAACTTAGTTAACCTAAATCTTTAAGCCCATGTACCGTTTTAACACTATCAAGTCCGATATGCTAAGAGCAAAGTTCCATTCCGTACCATTCACTGAAACGAGGCATAGTTTTAAATCATATAGCAAATTAATTTGTGAAAGGAACATATCATATTCATCAAAGTTGAAATTTAGAAGAAAGCTTTAGGCTTTATTAGCCTATATAAAGTCGGGTCACCAACGGGGATCCAGTGTAAGACTTGTTTTGGTGCAATTAATCCTGGGACAAGTCATGCTGCTAACTGGTGGTATAATGTTTGCATTCCCAATAAAAAAAATCCCGAGCTGATGTGTTACGGAGAAAAAGTGAATATAATGAATGCCCCTCTGTTAATATGCCTACTTAAAAGTATGGCCCACACCACAAACATATAATGGAACTATGTTTAAACAGAAAAAGTCTACAGTTAATATTCATGATTAGGCAAACCAAAATTGAACCTGACAATCAATTATGTATAATAAAACCCACATCTATAAAGCTTGGTCTTAGAACAGACGCGACTAGGGATTCCTTACGGAGTGATCAGATAAAATAAATCCAGTCCTGCAACTGCAAGTAAAACACGAGTGAAACATGTGATAGTGAAACAATGTGATGTAGAAGTGTCAAGTAATTAATTGCGTCACACCTGACACTTGTCAGATCAACGTTGTTGTGTGTGAGTAATAAAAGCAGGCCCATTCATTATAAACTGGCTGTATTTGACAGGCAATGCAATCACCATTTATGACTAGATCTGTATTAATAATTCATCAATTACTTGATATTTGATGGAAATATTTTGGAAATTCAAGGTTTAAAGAGCCAAATTAATTTGATAAACGGACCATCTGTGGCAAACCTTTAACTGGACTTCCTGTCATATCAGGCATATTAACTCACAGTCTCAAATCGACTGGCATGCAGTTTGGATTGGAGCAGGAGTTGGGGTGAGCTGGGGTGGGGGTCGGAGGTATTGTATATTTTGGTGCAAATATTCATTTATTTTTTTGTTTTTATTATCTTAAATAAAATCCCTAATAATTCAATTTGATCTAATGCTACTCCTTCCAATGACATGACACATTCATGTCCACCGTAGACACACTTTCATTCGCTCCCTCTTTAGTTTAAGTAAGAGACTATACTTTGACTCAATAGGTCACTTGCCGTGTTTCGTAGTACATCTATCATGTTTTTACCGACTGAAATTTGGAAGAGTGAGGGAGTAAATTTAAACGACAGTCTCTGCAATGCAAGGATCCTGAAATAAACAGTAATTTCACCCAATGCTACCCAATGTTACAGAAACCCAACCTCTTCAGTGTGTTTACAACGAGTCAAAATAACAGTAAAATACTGTTGACTTCAACCTATCCATCACCATCATGTTGATTCATCAGCTGAATTGGTACAGTGGCCCCCACATATTTATGATTATTTCTGGTTATCACCATAGTAATTCGGTGGTCAATAGAACGTCCTGGCCTGTGCTAGAAGAAGGCTACCATGTTATGTCTTCCATGTAATGCGTATAAAGATGTGTGACCTGTCACATTACTGGAACTATTTCTGTATGATGTTAATGCATTGGAAGGTTACTTTTTACACCTTCTAGGATCTTTATTGACCTATCTGGCTGTCATTTTTTCCAATGCTCTTTTCAACATTTCCGTTTGTGTGACTATTGTAAGGGGTAGCTATCTAATGATCTACTGCTACCCGTTTCAAATATTATTTGAAATTGCTAGCATTAAACCCCTGAAAAATAACTCGTATCGGTCGATTCTTTATTGGCGAATCGATTCGGCCGCAAATGGCCTCGGAGTTTTCAAATCAAGAATCCACTGATTTTCGTCGTTTTTCGTGAAACTAAAGACAAAAAAAAAAAAAAAAAAAAAACAAAAAACAAAATGAACAAACAAAAACAAAAAACAAAAAAACAAAAAAAAAAAACAAACAAACAAACAAAAACAAACAAAAACAAAAAAAACAAAAAACAAAACAAAACAAAACCAAAACAAACAAACAAACAAACAAACAAACAAACAAACAAACAAACAAACAAAACAGTTCATACTCTTGGCAAACCCACCTTCACTGAGGACAACTGAATATTTCCAAAGTTTGACTTGTCCTGGCGGGACATGAACATGTACTTGTTTCAGACATTACAGGGTTAGCCTTGGTGTCAAACACTGTATGATATCATATATTTGAGACATTTGGCAGGCACATTAGTGGTTCGTAGTGTTCAGTAACTGTATTTTTTTACCCTTTCTGTGGTAGCTAGAATGGGGGATATTCCTCAGACTAGACTCAGACTCAGACTCAGACATAGTTTTATTTGACCGATTACAAAATCATATTGGCAGATAATACCAATACAAAATTGTAAACAAATATATGACTTACATATAGGAACGGTAGAAGGTATTTCAACACAAAAATTCAGGATGAACCCCGCTAAGGATATTCAATCCGCTATCACGGGGACCACCTTTGGGTATGGTTGCATAAAGTGTGAATATATTTATATAGTCGTTTACATTATGCAAAAACTGAAGTACAAATGAAAGTCAATCAAATATTAACCATAATATTTCACAAAGAAGCTGATGTGCAAAATGTAAGTCAATCAATTATAATTACAGACAAAACAATTTGCTATGGTGCAGATTTCAGAGTACTTATTGATAAGGACATTTTTTATATAATTGGAGAAACCATAGTATGAATGGGTTGTGACTTTTTCTTTAATATTTGGTGGCAACTCTTTTAGAATTTCAGGGATGTAATAACGAATACAGTTCTTGGTGGAGGCTTTTGAAGGGAGGGGATGACGAGGAATGTGTCGATGTCGGGTGTTATGCGTATGGGTAATCGGTAAGGGAGCAAACATATTATCAAAGTGTCTAGGCAACTGATTTTGGTTATATCTATGGTAGAATTTCAGTGCTTTTAGATATAATAGATCCTGGACCTTTAGCAAGTTAAATTGTTTAAAAATGAGTTCCGTATGTGCATAGTAGGTTGAAGAACTTACAAGGTGGACTGCTTTCTTTTGTAATGTTACAACTCGATCACATGAATGGCCCCAAGCAAGAATAGAATAGTTAAGTTGTGGCAAGAACCAAGAGTTATAAATGAGCAAGAGACCTGAAGTGGGTAAATAATTGTGAAGTCTTTTTAGCGTACCTATTATACGAGAGAGTTTACTTGATATTTTATTAATATGGGCTTTCCAGTTAAGATTTTCATGTATCACGAGTCCCAGGAAGTCTAATTCGGTTGTTCTTTCTATGGGGATGTTATAAATTGATAGATTTCGCACCATTTTAAATAGGACCAAAAGCAATCTGCATAACCTGAACATGTTTTTCCGCTGGAACACAGAGTTGGCTTTCCACGTTATTTCACAACACTTTCGCGATGAAATGTTAGTTTATTTTGATAGAGATTTTTACCGATGTTTATGATCAAAGATGCGTGAAAAAGGCTCACCTGTACCCATCTCCCCGTTTTGGGTTCTATTTGGGATCATTGTAACTGGTTTCGGTGTTGTGTATTTTTACAAGCCATGCAAAAGTACAATGGAAAACAATGCATTTCCAATACAAGGTTAAGTCTCACTGTAACATATTAACCAATATCAGTCATTATGATCCCAAGCAGATCCTAATTCTTGGCACCTCCAGTAATGCAACGTGACTCCTCATACAATACAACGCGCCACGTTATTCAGAGAGAGAGAGAGAGAGAGAGAGAGAGAGAGAGAGAGAGAGAGAGAGATAACTTGAGATGTCCTCAGCAATAGAGCTTTGCCTGCAGTTGTCAAGGTCACTGGTTATTATTTTTTTTTATTTAATATTTTTTTTCGCTTTCATTGTGAGTTTCATATCAAAATGATGAGTCGTAATAATGTGAAATATGTGTTATGTTGTTTGTATTGCCTGTACTGTCTATTGCCACTTCATGTAAACTATGCACAGTGTGGCTTCCGTGACAGGGACAACGTGTTTTGTCCAAATGATAGCCTCCCTGGTCAATTTGTGTGTAAGAACCAAACTGTCAGATATACAGGAATCTGTGTTAACTTGGTCAAATAGAATGTTCCTGAGTTCTGAGACATACCAGAGGTACAGGAGAGTATAGAGTGCAAACTGAACAACCTTAGAAAGCAAGGCTCACAACCATAGGATGAACTTACTTTTTTTAGCTTTTTTATCGAACAAGAATGTTATACAGCTTAAAATTACACTATATTTACTGCAATTAATAATAAAACATTTATATTCATTATACATGATACAATTTACATCATGTTAAGTAACATACACGTTGAATAGTTATTGATACCTTTGGGGTCTACCGTTTTTAGTAATCGAAACCTGCTATGTATATTACATTACAACGGAACTCTGCTATGCGATCGTTATCCTATAGTTTCTTCTCCGTAAAATTATTTTAGAGGAAAAATTATACATTTTAGAGAACTTAAAATACTTTTGTTTTCATTATCAAGAAAATAACATATGACAGCTTGTACAAATAAAACAACCAAAACATATGGAAGATTTTTTTTTTCATTTTGTGTAAGGTAGCCAAAATTACACAGCAGGTTTAAATTTTACCCTGGCTGCGGCATTTCTAGCAAATGTGTTTTTTGAAAGATAGCCTGATATTTTGACGACATTTGGGAAGTCTGCTTAACGTATGCCTACGTAAATCGTCAAATAATATCGACCGTCTCCTAAGAAGAGAACCCACACCAAGCGAAATACTCATGCAGAGTTATTGAACTACAATTTTGTCGTGAACTTCACAATTAGTCTCAAAAGCACCCTGTAAATTGCAATCTACCCCTTCCAATGGGTATCATCATACGTGAAATCATGGTTGGGATTGCTCGAGTCGCAACTGTACTGCGTATACTATAACATTTACCAGACTAATATTGCGACCTTAAAATCAATGAAAGTCGCTCCTGAGCAGTTCGTGATATACCTTAGAGAGTTTTGTCTCCCGTTTCATATGTTCAAGACCACGTTTAAACACTTATACGTTATATAAAAAAAAATCACAATTTATCTGACTACCTCTGCAACCATTGGAGTTCAGTTCACACCTCTTAATATGTACAGTATCAACATTGTCTTTGACCATGCACAGCAAAATTTTTTGTGAAGTGGCAAGGGCTTAGAGGTGCGGGTCCTCCTGTTACACAAAGAATAATACATCGACATTCTTTTTAAAAAATAGTTGGCACTACATGTATTCCCACCCTGCCTCTTACAAAGGGCAATCTTTATGACAAATTTTAAGTGGCCATGTAAATTACAGCAAAGCCACTTTTATATACCCCGATTTATTTTTACTGTATCAAAAGGCATTTGTTTTCCATTTTGTCTTGTTTTTGCAGAAGATATTGGTGATGTTTATATATTTTTTATTTTGTTTCGCTCTTCGGTTTTATTCTATTGTAATATTTTTTTGGTTTACTTTGTTACTGTTTTTTTAAATAGTTTCCTTTTACCGTAAAAACTACTGCAGACACACAAATAAGATTCTATTAGAATTGGATGAAACTGTATCTGCACCTTACTATCATTAGTGTTTTACTGCTTCGTGCTGCTGCTAATTTGGATTCGTACCTATTTTACTCAGGACCATTAAGGCTATATGTTTGCATTCCTATAGACACATATGGAAGTGGATGCATGTGCAGTTTCCTGGGAAGCCATTCACAATATTTTTCGCTTCATAAATTTGACAGCGACGCATTTAGTTGACGCTTTAGTTTGCATCAAAGGCTATGGCACTGATCGGTGTATGAGAAAAATCTTCAATTTCGTCCCTCATATCGCCAATCAAAATGTAGCAAACTGACTCATGGACGCTCATGGGGTCAACTGGTTATATTAAGGTTGTGAGTTTTAATGTAATCACGTAATGACTTGTTCATAGACATGAAAAGTGACTGTTGAATTTATTTTCAAACATAAACTGGAAGTACATGTTACTGCCTTTGATATCTGTAGCATGGGTTTAAGTTTGAGTGCACCATGACGGTAGCTCAGTTTCTTGTTCATTTTAATAAACCATTGCTTACTTGTGAAGGTGAGGTGTATAAAGTAGGCTGTACCCAAATATATATAGATAGATAGATAGATAGATGGATGGATGGATGGATGGATGGATGGATGGATGGATGGATAGATGGATAGATGGATAGATAGATAGATAGATAGATAGATAGATAGATAGATAGATAGATAGATAGATAGTGACTTAGCGGGATATGTTATGGCGTTATGGTCAGGGGTTGCAGGGATACAAATTACGAACACCCTTTATGACTGGAGGTGAAGTGTGGAATAAAGCAGATCTTCGCATTAACGGCATGGCGCTGCTGGGCAGATGTCAGTTGTAAGAGAGAAAAGGAGAGGAACACTGCAAATTAAGCTAACTGAAATATCATATTGAGTGCATATGCCAAACGCGACACTAAAATAGATATTGGTTTGCATCTAAGGAGTGGATAGCGGATCAACCATAAGAGACACCCTAATCAGGATAACGTGGCTTTTGATTAGACTGTGGCATTGTGAACTGTTTTTATTATCCAGGGCCTTGGACCAGGATCCGTGGACTATATTTTGACGATTTTAGTCTGGATTTGAATCAGTACCTGGCCCAAAGCCATGAGGGCCAAGCTTTCTGCCAGTCCCGGGACCAATAAGGGTCAGTGACCCTCACTTGGCACGACGGCTATACTTTAATAATGGTGAAATGTGTTTTTTTTAAGTATCTAACATATAATAGTGTTTGACTAAATTGTTTTCAATAAATAGTTAATAAAATGAATCATTGGGATGATTGTTTAACACATAGTGTGCCCAACGTCACAGCGAGTATAACAGCTG
>CAXHWN010000546.1:50946-65946 GCA_964020975.1 Hermodice carunculata
ACTCAGGGTCCAGACCACGATACATTATTTCTGCCCATAGATACATATGTACATATATTCCCGATCATTTATGTTGTACCCACAAACTTCATATAATAACATCGCCTGGCCACTAAAGTGGACAGCACATTGACAAGCTTATCACTGATGACAGATCTACCTAGCTAGAGATACACATGTACAGTACATACTCCCACTCATGTAATGTTGTACCCACAAACTTTACCTCATCGGCCACTATGGTGGACAGTGTAGTCACAAGGTCATCACTGGTGGAAGGCAATGTGTTGAAAGTTTAAACAAACAGTACTTGTGGTCCAGAACTGTGACGGCACACGTATATATGCAGTCCTCCATTACAGTGTAACAGTTACATTGTACACATTTGAAACTGTGGATTTGTGTCCTCTCAGTGTGGACACCTTTATTCATTTTCTTGTAACCAGTGAGATGAAGCCTGTTCTTCATAGCCAGTATTGAGAAAGAATAATGCTTGTGTCAGTTCACAGGTACATGTACATGTAGTTACATGACAGCATCTGTAAAAATTTGTTTATGTAAAAAAAGAACAAAGACAGTTTTGCATTGCATATATTCACATCCCCCTTGAATTACAATATGTATACACTGAACATGCATATGTGCATGTATGAATAATGTATGTAGATATGTACATGCAAATACTATTAATACATATGTTTTCACGTGCATTGATTTTCACGGTTTAAGAATTCTGGACCTTTCACTGTAACTTCAAATTCGCGATTTTTGTTATAATTCCTATCAATGCTATGCTAATATTATATTTCACTGGGTTGTTTTCACGGTTTTGAAGCATCAGCGAAGTTAAGAACATGAATTCATAGTATACTCATTCATAGTGCCCAGATTCTCTGGTCCTAAGAGTGCCCACTGTAGAGAGGTCTCTCTCGTCTCTCTCTCTCTCTCTCTCTCTCTCTCTCTCTCTCTTCTCTCTCTCCTCTCTTCTCTCTCTCTCTCTCTTCTCTCTCTCTCTCTCACTCTCTCCTCTCTCTCTCTCTCTCTCTCTCTCTCTCATCTCTCTCTTCTCTCTCTCTCTTCTCTCTCTCTCTCTCTCTCTCTCTCTCTCTCTCTCTCTCTCTCTCTCTCTCTCTCTCTCTCTCTCAGTCTACACCAACCCCTACGACCCAATATGGTCTGGAGTTTTTCTCCGACCCTATTTTTGCCAAAACCCCCAAACTTGGCATGGTGACTGACCTAACCAATGAAATTGTGTATCTCATTTGGAAAAGTCATGATCTTTAAAATTATGTAAAATTCAGGGGAAATAAGATTTTAAAAGCTCCATGTCTTCCAAGCTATCGCAGATAGACTCTAAATTTTCAATGTGCACATATAGGTTTGTGACACCTGCCAATATAATGGACAGTATATTAGTTGTAGAATTTCAAATTATGCCAATAGGAGGCATTGAAAAAATTTATAAGTCCAATATCTCCAAAACTAGTATAAACAGAGATGTCATCGCAACTTTAGTTTATACGTATGTGGCAAAGTCACATCCAATGAACCATGAACAAATTGTGGGATTTTAATTTATTCAAATTAGGTGAATATTTAAAATATAAAGCTTATATAGCCATGTATTACAAAGGTGCCATTCCTACTTTGTGGCAAAGCTCCATCCAAGGAAACATAAACCAAAGTTGTTGGCTTTTAATGTATGCCAATTTGACAAATAAGCAAAATTTAAATGTGGAATAACTTCAAACCTATTACAGATAGTAGTTTTATTCGAACTTGACTTTCTTAGTTTGTGACTTGGCTACATTCAATGAACCAAAAACCAAAGTTGTAGCATTCTAATTTCTTATTTTGTGACTTGGCTATATCCAATGAACCAAAAACCAAAGTTGTAGCATTTTAATTTATAAAAGTCGTTCTAATAAACGATATTTGTTTTATGTTAAACAATGGCAAACTGCACCATTTCAAACTGTTCTCATTTTAAAGGCACTCAGACAGATTTGCTGTAAAGCAAATCTTCTTTTTTAGTTTTATTCTGTAAGCCTTCTCTACCCCCACCCACACAGCTGTGCAAACATGCCTGTCCAGCGCTGAGGCAGTGATCTCCTAAGAGTTTTCTACCTCTGCAACACTTGATTCCACCAGCCTCAATTGTGCACACTTTGAGACAGGCTTGCATATTAAGTGGACCCTGTCTAGCTGAAATCCAGATCTCCAGCCAGTTAGCTGTGGGCAGATCTATTTTGTAGCCACAGTGAACCCACACATGCATTTCCCTGAACAGGGTTTGTTCCATTGTGATTATGATATTTCTTTACATTGAAAATTATTAAATGATGAATGTTCTATAAAATATTTCAACATGTGAATCTGACTTGTTATCATATTCAATACGTGATTAGTCTAAATCATTCTGTGTCAATATAACACATCATTTTACATTTAACACAATGTGCCTTCACTTCCTCCATTGTATGAAAATATATTCAGACTTTTTACATGGCAAAAAACTTTGAACTTGCCACGTAGTTGCACAAGTTTGCCAAAATTACTGTCCATAAATGCTGAAACCATTGTTTTGTCGCTAGGTAACTGGTGCCAAAGGTTACAGGTTCGATTCCCCCTCATTCCGGACACAAAATATATGGTGTGCCTAAAATTAATTTTCCTTGCATGACAAAATGTATCTCTTTGTTGCTAGTGAAAGGATCTCGTACAAATATGAGTGGAAAGGCTGGACAAAACCTTTTTTTTTTTTTTTTTTTCAATTTATGAAAGAACAACATTTTTTTTTCTGCGGCAGATTAAACATCATAATAGCTCTTATCACACCACATACAATGATTCACATTGTGGATATGTACAAGTATTGCAGTTTTTAAATTTGCATATGTGTGGCCTAAACTACCACTCTATTGAATGTGGAGGTGGTCCTGACCATTTGCAAAAATGCTTATTTGGATCCACATTTTCTTCAACATTTTCAATATCAAGTAAAAATGTACATTGGTCTTGAACCCCTGAATCATACAGGGAAGGATCGATCCCAAGCAAGTTGGTTTGACATGTCTGTTTGTTATTATTTCTTTTTTCGGTTGATTCAAAGATACTTAAAATACCTTTATTCAGCCAATCCGAAAAAAAAAATCCCCAATATACAAAATTATTAATATTGTATCGCTTAGGAGACTGTCATTAAGACACAGTCATGTCACTATCATGGGAGCTACTAACAGTAACAAGTAATAGTTCCCCCTTTTTTGGTGTATATAAATGCATCTTTTTCACAGCCATACATAGTATTGCATGTTGTACCGACGAATGCAATATAAAGCACAAAATTGGACCAGCTCATATCTCCAGTCAGATGCAAATTACAACATGCAAGCACTACAACTTTCAAGAACATCATATAATTTATAAAGGAAAGGTTTAATGATGAATAAGAAAGCAGTAATAGTGTACTAGAAGTGGGACAGCTATGCAGGCAATGAAACTGTGAATGTGCAAACTATTGGTTGTTTCTACCTTTTCTCTCACTCTCCATCTATGTTTGAACATGTGCAAGCATTCTAGATGGGTCCACTTTAACTTACTAGGTAAAGGGTGGGTGAGACTTGCCTGCACAGCAATCCTCAACCTCAATCGATACAAGCAGTCTACTTTACACTATCTATTGGAAGATGGCTGCTTTGGATTGTTCTACATGTCCCTTCAACACGGAAACTGGGGAACTTCCTGCATAGTTACAGCAGATGTTGTGAGTCCTCTAAGTTCAGTAAGGATTTAGATGGGTAAAATAGAACAATGCATCAGAGATAAAGTAGAAGCAAGGTTCAGTGCCCTGAAAAAACACATATTCCACCTTTATTATGGATGAACCAGCATGTACAGATATAATCAAATTCCCTAAAATGAGACATTTTCTCATTAAATCAGGATAAATAAGGAGAGAAAAATGCAGAGATCAATCTACACAAGCTCACAACTGCTGTAGTTGTGTGTTCTATTGCTGAAGCAGGCATCAACTTATGTGCCACACTGATAAGATCAAAGAGGGCGTTTAACAGAGTACACAGGTCATTATGATATGCCTGCTCATGTTGTGTACCTCAGTTGGTGCCCCCTCAAGGTTTGTGTAATATATATGGAGGGTAGGCCAGGTGATATCACACATCAGAACACATAATGGAAACATGAAAGAGCTCTAACTAAATATCTGCTTGAGAACAAAAGGTTGAAAATTTGTCAAATAAACACCTAAAATAACCATTAATGACCTAAAAAGTAAAAATATCCCTACTGTTCCCCTTTTAGAAATACAGACTAATTATGGACAATGTGACTGTCATCTATTTATTTAGAAATGAATACATCTATAATACAATACAGCATGTTTCTTTGGAGCATAGCGAATAAATTCCACCCAGATATTAAGTCAAGACCATGGCAATAGTAGATGGTGAGATACAGGACCAGCAGAACAGTGTTATTAACCATGAAAACACCAAGAAGCATTAACTTACACCCACTGTACCAATGCAACGTCAACAAAAAGTACCTGTGGTATTGACCAATGCAGCAGCTGATTTTGTCATATTAAAGCTAGGTCTTTTGATAGGCTGTGCCATGCTAGTGGATTCCATAATGGAGTTTAGGTGTTTGTCTGAGACGGATGCCGTTAATTCTGTTTCTGTTGGATCCGCAGAGTCAGGGGGTTTGTTCTCTGTAATGGATCATTTACTCTTACGCATCCAATGGAGACTTTACTTCTGTCACATGTTTAATGACTTGGGGCTGCATGACTTAGTGCGTAACGCCAGATCATGGAGCCTCGCAGACAATAACACAGTTACAAACTGTCTTAGTCACATTACCAGGGAATGATATGCTAAAACGTTTTTTTTTTTTTTTTTTTTTTTTTTTTTGTGCTCACCTTAGTGAAAACGAAATTCGGGCTAAACAGAAACAATTATCCCAACAATATACTTCAGGTTTATTTGTAAAGTAATCACAGCTCTGCAGGACCCAGAGAAACTTTACAGACATCACAATTAGACCACCTTTTGCTAAAGGTGTCCATGAGTGATCTCACATTGCTACGTGACCTTACAAACTGCCATCTGTCATAAATTTTAGACCGTCCCTAAAACGGTATATCCCGTACCACGCGATAAACAATTTTATATTATTGAAAACAGAGCCTATAACCTTCCAAAACCTCTCACCATCGCAGTTGACGAGCTAAAGGCAAATGAAAAAGCATTCATGGAACACTACCTGCTTATTGGTGAATCCTATCTTAGAAAGTTGTGTTCATCTCCTTACTGAAAACAGATGGGCCATCAAGTTTGTTTTGCTAGGTTCAAATTGACACTCTATATCTTTTACAGAGGGTCTGAGTATTTAAAGTATTACACTACCGATAAAACTTCAAGAACTGAGACAAGATTTCGGTCTACTCTGTTGCGTCCAGTATCAAGTGAACATAGTTCAACCAGAGAGATGCATCATGTTGAACTACAGTCTTTCTAATTGTGCTACTTTTGCGGCAGATGTGTGAAGAAAAGGTTCACTTCTGGCATTAAGTATGAACTAAATATTATGTGTGCGTTTAAAGGAATGCTGTTTGGAAAAAAATAGGGAGCCATTTATTCAGATCAATGGTTCTATGTCAAAGTTGATCTTGAGAATTACATGTTTTTGCATTTCTATTTCTGTTTGTTTCCTGATCATATTGATACAGTATTTATATTTCAGTATGTATTCTTCATCAAATATCATCCAATTATCTTTTTGGGCGTCCTGGAGATCATATGAAACAATTCTTTTTTTTTTTTTTAGTATTGAACCGCACATACCAATATTATCGCCCACACTTTAATGCCAGCAACGAATAGCATTACACAGTTGCTCTAAGCTTATGTGAAGCTGGAATTATGTTGAATTCAGAGAGATTGACAAATCAGGCTTTCTATCCACTTATGCCCCTTTTAGGAACAACAATATGAGTAAATATTATCCTATTTTACACATAATATCCCTTATTTATTTGCACAGTAATGTTCTGCACTTGTGTTTGGTTTGTATCAGTTGCAAACCCATGCAATGCATTTGAAAGCGAACAAGCTATAGCAAATAATTCCACTCACCTACGCTAAATATAATAACAATCAAATATGAAATAAATTTGTCTAGACATGTACATTGGCAAAAGATGTAATAATAAAAACACTTCAGGTACTAAATGTTCCATGTCTGTATTATATATACATATATATATATATATATATATATATATATATATATATATATATATATATATATATATATATATATATATATACATATGTATATATATATATGTATATATATACGTATATATATATATATATACGTGTATATATATATATATATATATATATATATATATATATATATATATATATATATATATATATATATATATATATTACATTGCCCAGAACGCTGCATCTGTATAATATACGTGTATGCACACAATTTGTTGTGTATGAAACATTCACGTCACCAATGCCCCTGACCACATTTCCCAGCACAGAAGCACAAGTGTGTGCACTGCCTGTTCAGTTTAAAGCACCGGCACCTTCCTGTGCAATGCTTTTCGCAGTTACATTTAATCAGATCACAACATACTCGGATGCTTTATGAAGTGTGGTCCACATACTGAACCATGTATTACTGTCCTAATTGTGGACCAAACCGCAGGTTGATGGAGATGATACCACTGGTTTGGCTAGCATAGCCTGTCCCCACACATGACCAGCATGATAAGCAGCACGTCTTACATGTTGACCAATGCAGCACAGGTTGGAAATGTTTTCATCTGGCTATTTCTATGTGCAAACAAATACTTCCAAGCCTCATTCACCTTGGTAAAAGCAAGTGTCTTACTGTGCAGAATGAATACAAATCTATCTGTTTCATTCATATAATGATCTGTCACTCAATCTGATGTTCTGTATGGCCTTCTGAAAAGTGATGCCACATGGGTAATTATACGAGGCAGTTTTCTTACCAATTGTATGGAAAACTGACACCGTCTCTCAGCCAGTTAGTGCATGAGAGGAACGCAAGCCCAAAGACCATTCACTGCCAAGTTGAGCAGTAATACTGTGTGTAGCACTGTACCTGAACTGCTTGTCATGTCCAATGGCAATCTGCATTTCACTCCCATCCCGCACACCTGCCACTGCAATGGCTAACACAAGTGAATCATTATCTGTTGCATGTATCAAAATCTTTGGATATCCCCATTGGCATGCATGGACATAGTGAAAAAGCATTCTGTAGTCAGCTTTTTCATGTCTGCATGGTCGCAGTTGTGACAGACCTGACACTGGTGTCTTATGGAATTTTTCCTCATATGAATAGGCCAGCTTTGCTTCTTTCAACTCGTGAAAACAAAATGTTCCAGTTGGATGGAATGAATGTGTTGAAACAGACACAGAGTGGGCCACCATAAACAGAGGATTGCACTACATTGGACTTGAGACTTTGGGATTTGTAGGAGTCATGTAACATCCTTTTTTGCGCATTCCAATAGCCTTTTCAGGTAAGGAATAAATACATGCTGAGCATGGTGACTGAAGGATCTGTTTTTAGTGTTAATACTTTTAGGGTCTAAAGTTTGCACCACTGTAATACCATCAATACTTTTTTTACATCTGCCTGCTCAGAGTCATGTGTTAAATCTCTAAGGCATCCCGAGCAAAGCAGCCTTACTTCCTCCACGTTCCATGTAGTTTTCAGCAAGTAATGGTGGCCATGCATGGTTCTCTTGCACACAGAACGCCTCCAGGCCACCTTTCCCTGCCTAGAGGGCAAGGTATAGTCTTGAAGACTTGCTTGTAATCTTCATATTTGCTGGGAGAACTTTGGTTTGCGTGACATGAACAGGGACACATTGTTCTTGAGAATAGTATGATAAACAGATTTTGTGTTAGAGACCAAACTATCATGAAAAAGTATTTATATTGACCTTCCCAGAAAGGAATTTCCAGCGTCCTTCATTGAATAAAAGAATCTCTTAATATCAGATGGAAATGCTGTCTGGATGTTTGCAATTTGCTGATGGTGACAAGTATTTCCTTTTTGCTTTCATGGATAGTTGGCTTCATACTAATTTTGCATCTGTGCAGTCTTAGGATGAGCTTTAATCCAGTGTCTTTAGACTGCCTCATTCTCAGGGATGCAAATAACACCTCCATCACTTTTTCACCATGACATTCAGTTGTTCATATAATTGATCATGAGCCAGTGCAGAAAACTTATGACGTTTTCTGTGTGATAAAAATCATCTTCCTCAATTTAGCAAAGACTGGATAACACAGATGTAGAAGTTATACCAATTGTGTACAGGAACAGACAACAACTTGGCATAACTTGAATGATCCAAAACTAGCATCCACGGAACAATTTGGGCCAGGATTTGGAATACCTATATATTGGTATATTTGCTTTACAATGAAATTTCAGAAACTAAAAAAAGGCAGAAGCTCTAGCTCCAGTACCCATTCCCCCTGATTTCACTGTGGGCAGGTGGCTTGGACCACTCTGAGAAACACAGAGTCTCTTTACACCAGTACTTTCCTCGTATGCACTGCATGCTGCACTTTGGAAGATAAAAAGTACACCACCTATAATTGGTGAGCTCAATGTGCCCAACCACTATGGGAACCTTTTTGCACAGCCTCTGCTCTGCCTTTAGTAGCAATGTTTGCAGTGGCTATCAAGATGTCCAACCACATCCTTCAAGCCAATCGCCAATGACCTTTAGTATTGTCATCTCAATGTGGAGTCCACCCATGAGTATAACATGTTTATCCTTACCATAAACTTTGGGCCATGGTCCTGTATCTTGTTGACAATTGCATACAAAGTTTGGCCTTCTCAGTGAGTATTGGAACCTGTGTTTGTGTTGCATGCTGAATAGCATTCATACCATGTTTTACCATGGCCGGTGAGACAGCGTTTTCACGGAACAAATGTAACAGTCCAATTCAGGTGTGCAGGAATTAAAAAATCGTACACATCAGAAAAATATGCTGACCAAGATATGCTTTCATTGGCATCAAGCTCTTCTTCCTTTATCAGAAATGTACCTTGCCTAAGCATAATTTTGTGTATCACCTGAATCAAATAAGCCATTGCCTTGAGCTATACTGCCTGCACCTATTTGGGACAAGGAGGGGGGGGGGGGGGGTGCAGGGATTTGACCAGAAAAATAATGCGGCGTGGGCAAACGTGTGTTTGTGTTTTTGGGTTTGAACCAAGGGTCGTGTCTTGGTTTTGCAATATCCTCCATAAGCTGAAGCATGTCAGGGGAAGGAAGTGCCATAATTTACAATTTGAAATCTGCTATGTAAATATTCACATCGAGGTATCCATCTTGTACATGGACATAAAAGGTGTGAACCAGAAATGTTTAGAACAGGTGAATACTGTTGATGGTCAACCACGAATTTCCCGAAAATTTGGAACTCGTTTTATGAGCAGACTAAAGTAGAGGTTTTAATTTTGGCATTAAAGTACTGTAATAAAGTTTGATTTAATAAATTTGAAATTCTTTTAGAAAGAACAGTGGCACTCACGCAGTGCCATAGTCCTTTTGAAGTTGAATATATATATATATATATATATATATATATATATATATATATATATATATATATATATACATACATATATATATGTACATATATATATGTGTATATATATATGTACATATGTATATATATATATATATATATATATATATATATATATATATATATATATATATATATATATATATATATATATATATATAAATATATCCTGTTCGCATATATGCCTCACTATACTTTCACTCAACATGATCGGTTGCCGTATTGGGAATGGGCAATAATAGGGGCATATTTTTTTTCAATATACGATTAATTATTTGGAAGGATCTCTTGCATGACAGACAAATTTCAGCTATTTTTAAAGATGTTTTTGTCATAAATTTAAATACAGCAAAAATATCCAAAAATCAATCTTAGACTCCTTTAAAGATGGCCAAATCTATTTGGAATCAAGTATAGATGTCTATGCTTCATTTATAAACCTTCATAAATGACTTACACATATATGTAAATAACATTTAGATAGCTGTAAACTTGTTTCATCTTTGAATATATCTTAAATTTTGATTCAATGTTAAGATGGCTTGTCGTACAAACTAAATTATTTTTTTCTTAACTTCTGGGAGAAAACTGCATCTTCAATTAAGACGGTGCTGGTGAGAATTCCAATAATGCATGCTTTTGCACCATTAACTTTATTTTATTTTTTTTTTATATCATTGGAGCCTGCCGCCGGCAGTACAGGAAGGGCTCTTGAGGCTGCGGGGATAGAATGCTGCTCATATGTCATAATTCTTTGCACCGACATAAAGGTTAAGGAGCCCTATTCACTGACGACTGTTACATCTGCATATGATGTATCCCCAAATACAGAAATGCTGGAAATAGCTCACATGTCTTGTATGCTCCAGAAGCATAGAGACAAATATTGACCTATTGTACAAATGTATAATGAAGGTAATAATATGATGCGACAAAATTTTCACGCCGATATAAATATCATTTTTCACAGAATATGTAATGTTGATATGAATTATTAGTTAAGACTTAATTGCATGGACTTTAACATAACCTTTTATCAAAAAGAAACAAAAATCAAACAACGGTCAATGCAACACAGTGGAAAATTACATACCCCCCCCCCCCCTCCTTCAAGTTATGGAAAACTGATGCATGTGAAAAAAATATGTGGCTCACTATAAACGATCCGACCAAGGCATGTGAAAAAAGCAGTATAACATTGGTGACACGCATATAAGAAATAAGACCCCCCCCCCCCAAAGTTAACAGTGATTCTACATTCATAACAACCCCCATGATTTCACCACCTTGACCAATAATAAATGGAATTTGTGAATTTTAGTATTAAACTGTCTTTAACTTGGATATTTCTAAAAAAAAAAAAATAGACTAGCCAGCAGCTTTTTTTGTAACAATTTGCTTGCAATGAGTTAAGAAGTGCGCTGAGAAAAGATGCTTACACGAGTCACTTTTTTTTCTCACTCAGAACTACAAGCCTGTTGGTATTACAGTGAAAGGTCTGATAGAAGTCAACTATACGATCATTCTTTAATAATTTAGGTATGCAGTCACCATTTGTTTCGCTAAATAGTAGTAGAGTTGTAATGGTACAACCTAAGGCAACCAGAATCTGTGAAACTAAAACATAAATGCATACAATTCATTTATTTTTGAAGGAGGTTTTGTAGGTCTTGTCTCCTTACAACACAAGATGATCATCTGAACAGTAGTATGTACTGATGCAAGGTTGACTAAGTGTTTGGATCACTTGCTGAAACAGGTAGTGGTATTAAACAGATTTTTTTTCTTTCTTTCTTTTTTCTTCTTTCTTTTGAGGGGGGTCTTTTTGTAATTTATTGTTTTTGTTTAAATTTTTTTTTCTTTTTTTTTTTTTTTGCAAGTTTTTTTGCTATTTTTATATTGACCTGCTTCTTTTGTGAGCTTAAATTATAATTATCCTAATAGAAACCAACATATATGCCATAGTTTGTGTCCACCCGTGGTCAATATAATTGTCAAACTGCATGTATGCTACATCAACCCATCTTCCCAGGTTTGTGCATACAATACTCAGGCTAAGATAAATGAATAATGAAAGCGATGTGTTGAACATATTGGTTTTGCTTTGGTGTTTAGGGTTGGCAATTTCCTAAGCTTTTTGTAACAAAGAGTCCAAGACACGACATGTCATGGTACAAGCAAGGATTCCGAAACTATTTAATGGACCAAGGTGCAACACGAGCCTGGCAAAAGGACGAACTGTGGTGGGGAGGCTTGCTGGAAGTCTCTATTATGACCATATATGGAAATCTGCAGAGCGAGGAAAGGTTCCTTGGTATGACAGTCCAATGTGGGAAACAAGTTGTCTAGACAACAATTCTATTTATGAAACCGGTATTATATTTTTGTGGCCTACATCACAAAAATATAATGAAACTATTTTTATACAGAAAAAAGTCTACAGCTAACATTCATGATTAGGCCAATAAAAATTGAACCATACAATCAATTATGTATAATAAACCCTACACTTAGCTACAACGCTTGGTCCTAGAACAGACCCGACTAGGGATTCCTCATGGAGTGATCAGATAAAATATATCCAGTCCTGCAACTGCAAGTAAAAGGCGAGTGAAACATGTGATGGTGAAACAATATGATGTAGAAGTGTCAGGTAATTAATTGCGTCACACCTGAAAAATGGTCAGATCAACGTTGTTGTGTGTGAGTAATAAATACAGGCCTATTCATCATAAACTGGCTGTCTTTCACAGCCAATGCAATCACCATTTATGACTAGATCTGTATCAATAATTCATCAACTTCTTTATATCTAATGGAAATGATTTGAAAATTCAAGGTTTAAAGAGCCAAGTTAATTTGATAAACGGGTCATCAGTGGCAAACCTTTAATTGAACTTTCTGTCATTAGGCATATTATTTCACAGTGTCAAATCGACTGACATGCATTATGGATTGGAGCTGGAGTTGGGTTGAGCTGGGGTGGGGGTCGGAGGTATTGTAAATTTTGGTGCAAATATTCATTTATTTTTTGTCCTTATTATCTTAACTTAAAACCTTAATAATCAAATCTGATCTATTGCTACTCCTTCCAATGACATGACACTGTTATGTCCACCGTAGCCACACTTTCGTTCGCTCCCTCTTTAGTTTAAGTAAGAAACTATACTTTGACCCCGTAGGTCACTTCCTGTGTTTTGTAGTACAACTTTTAAATTTTACCGACTGAATTTTGGAAGAGTGGGGGAGTAAATTTTTACAGAGATTATCTGCAGTGCAAGGATCCTAAAATAAACAGAATTTTCACACAATGCTACACCATGTAACAGAAACCCTATCTCTTCAGTGTGTTACGAAAATACCGTTTACTTCAACCTTACCATCACCATCAGGTCGATTCATCTGCTGAATTGGTGCAGTGGCCCCCACATAATTATGAGTATCTCTGGTTATCACCATAGTAATTCGGTGGTCAATAGAACGTCCTGACTTTTGTTAGAGGAAGTCTACCAGGCTATGTCTTCCATGTAATGAGTATAAACATGTGTTACCTGTCACATTACTGAAACTATTTCTGTATGATGTTAATGCATTGGAAGGTTACTTTTTACACCTTCTAGCATCTTTATTGACCTATCTGGCTATCATTTTTTCCAATGCTCTATTCAACATTTCCATTTGTGTGAAGAATTTAAAGGGTTTTTATCTAATAATCTACTGCTATTATTAGAAGTTTGCTAGCATTAAACCCCTGATGTCGTTCGGTACTCATACCCTTAAGTTAACTATGTCTCGGAATTAAATCTCATGTCAAAGCTTTTTCAGCACACAGATTTTTTAGATGGAGGTGTCCATTCTGCCCAGATTGTAAAAATATTCGTAACAGTTATACAATATATAAATCATTTTTGTTCGGTAATTCCATGTGGTACAACTCAATCCGCGGCAATAATGTGCATGTGAAATTTAGAATCACCCTTTCTCCTTTGGTAGTTTATATTTCTTGCCGAACATGTCCTAAACTATCACCTTCTTTTTTTGTTCTCGTCCCTGGCCAAACATTTGTCTTTCCAATCCTAAATAAAGTTGTGCACACAACCATATAACCAATGGCATTATTACATATGTCAATAATTTCTTTTCTAATTTTGGCAGATAAGGCTAATCTAGAATAGCCTCTGTAAGCATTGGTTTTAAATTGAATGAAGAAGGCAAAGATAGATTTTCTAAGCTTTTTTTTCTATTCTGCTTGGCATGTCTTGACAGATCTTGAAATTCTTCCAATTGTGCTTGGCTAACTTTTTTCTAAGCTAAGATCATTTGGCTCTAATAGTATGCATTGAATCATATCGTCACCTCTAAATGCATCAGGGTCAAGCCATTCCTCTGTATCAGAAGTTTTCATTTCAGAGTTTCCAGGCAGCCGGCCGATAGTGTAATCTAATATTTTGCCTCCTTGATTTGCACAATATTTGCACTAAACTCAGCTTGGATTGCTTCCTTTCACTGTGTTCTGGCCTTTCTCTTCTCTTTAGGGAAGAATGCATGAAAGGGCTTATGATATCATTTCAAAGCAAACTCTGCACCCCATGGATATAGTCCGAGTTTTGACATAAAATGCACAGCAGCATTATGACTGTTAATTTTGTGGAACGTATCGAATCACTCTTACAGTTCCATCTCAATCGCCCTGTGTTAAATTTTATCCAACTACAAGTCCACGAGAATAAGTATCTATTAGGGAGGTCTTATTGACCTGCAGATAAACTAGAAACTCGTTTCCTCTCAACATGTCTTTTATTTGCTGAACCTTGAAGGTTTTGTTGTTCTTCCCTTATTCAAATATGTGTTCTTTTTGATCGGCCTGTGTGACAGCTCTGAAATTTCAGGCTAATTTACAATTTTTTTAAATAACATTTATGCATTCGAATAAATGATCTGACCATTTTCAAATGTGTGGATTTTTTTTTTTTAATAATTTTTTAACCCAAAAAAATCCGCCTTTCGAGAAAAGCCCATTAGTCTATGCTTGCATTGGTGTAACCTAGCAATTTTATTTGACAAAACTAAATTCTAAGTGTTTCAATATCAGTTCCCCACTTCTGAGCCTTTCAAATTTAAAGCACCCACCTTATGTGCAAAGGTATGTCAAACAAAATAAGCGTGTATATGGTGGTGCTCTGAATGCATTATTTGATATGTTTGGTATAGTCGTAAAGATTCCAGTGTGGCTCATGTTCAGGTAAGACGTTTTCCAAGTCTTAATCTTATATTTCCACGTCCATGCAAAATGAAATTGCAAGTC
>CAXHWN010000546.1:70946-103446 GCA_964020975.1 Hermodice carunculata
AACCCCGGACGACGACATACAGAGAACTATAGGAAACTATAATCCTAAATACTCATACGAGTATCGAGGGCTATTGTATATTCCTCCGCACCCCCTCAGCCAATTGCTTTGAAATCGCACAGGCGCACACGCAAGACATCCATGCCTTAATTTGTTCAACAGGATGAGATGCAGCTTTTCCCTCGTTTTCCCTGATTTTACTTTATTGATTATTATTGATATTTTCTTAGGAGGGGGGATTCTTATTTTTGTCTTCTTCTCGCAAAACCGGCAATCAGATTGTTCTGGAATGTGTTGGAAGTGTAGATTGAACAAATTCGTTACTAGGTGGTGATCCTCTGGTTCTCTGATTTTTATCAAAATTTTCAATTTGGTTTTAGTTTGTTAGAAGTATGCTCTGTCATCGATTGCAAGGAAAGTCGTCAGTTGGTATTCCAATGGATACTGATATATTCTTATTTATCCAAAATCCACATCACCTTGAGTAGAATGATATTTATTATGAGTTGAATGTCATGGTCATCTATCTATCTATCTATCTATCTATCTATCTATCTATCTATCTATCTATCTATCTATCTATCTATCTATCTATCTATCTATCTATCTATCTATCTATCTATCTATCTATCTATCTATCTATCTATCTATCTGTCTGTCTGTTTGTCTGTCTATCTATTTATCTATCTATCTATTTATCTATTTATCTATCTATCTATCTATCTATCTATCTATCTATCTATCTATCTATCTATCTATCTATCTATCTATCTATCTATCTATCTATCTATCTATCTGTCTGTCTATATATCTCTCTATCTATCTTTTTCAACGTAGGTATTAGTGAGTTTATGGACACATTGTCATTGGTTACATTGCAAGTCAATGGGATTGCAACGTTTAGGCAAAATATTTAATATCATGCTGTATACAGTTCAGCTCAAGATACCCGACTTAAAGCTATTTCGTAGGGTGGTTTTCACCCTCATTTCTCTTTGCAAGCCTTGGCTGCGCCGGACAGGCTTGATCTGGACTTCAAACAACACCCAGTAATTCAACCTACTTGCAGTTATGTAATTAATGAGACAAAACTTTAGTCAATAGATTAGGGGCTCTTACAGCTTCATCCAGTAAGTTTTGTTTTCAAATTTAAACAGCAATGTGACAATCCTTATAATTTTCAGAAAATGCTATATTGTATATATATATATATATATATATATATATATATATATATATATATATATATATATATATATATATATATATATATATTCCAGAGCAGCTGAGCCAATCGTTTTGGACTGCATTGGGCACGCCTGGAGACCTGTTATTCTTAATATGTTCAAGACATTGAGACGCTCATTATTCACTAGTTCTATAATCTGGTCTGTTTTCATTCTTCTTGGCCTTTTGTCCCAACCAGAAGTTGAATTTTCTTTGTTCTGATTGGGAATGTTGGTGAAATTTATTTCCACCAAATTTGTTCACAACACGGTGGTGCTCTCGTTTTTTCTGTTTTTTACCAAGTAATACAGATTCGGAAAATGCGGTAAGGAGAATATGCTCATGTGAACAACAGGGATCATGGCATTAAACAATGGCGACCTTTATAGCATTCTGAAGTTCACTGGATCACTTCAGTCTGTGCATGTGAGGTTAGCTAAGCACAAGACTGTCAGATTCGTCTTATTACAATATGTGGCAAGCAAATATAAATATCTTTCCCAGGTTCTTTCTATGTAATATATGCTAAGCAATAATTATTCGTTTTGTCCCTTGGTCAGTGGTGACCGTTTCCATTGCATGGCTAGTCAGCAAGGCAACTCGCCTGTCTGATTATGCAGCTTGTTTGCATGTTCATATCCTTTTTATTTGCCACCTTTTGTAATGCAACATATATATATATTATATATATATATATATATATATATATATATATATATATATATATATATATATATATATATATATATATATATATATATATATATATATCACATTTTGCAAACATGCTGACTGGTGTCAAGGCAAAGCCTCTTGTAATTATTATGTGACTGATCTTGACATGACTTAAAAGATGTCGATGACATTTTTGTAAGATGCTTCTGTTTGCATCACTTTACTTTTAATGGATAACACAAAGTGATGAAGCTCTTTACAAAACATTATTCAGCTATTGCAGGTTTCCGCAAGTGAAAAGGACAAGTTTACCTTGGCGTAGCTGAGAAACGAGTATTGTATTTGTGTCTTATCTTATATAAGAGCTTCTCCGTAGTCATTATCTTATTTCACAGTCCGTACTCTCTACACTCCTTAAGCTAACCCGTCGCTGTCTAACCTATATACATATGGAAATACTATTGTCACGTTCTTCTGTAGAATTTCAACACAGGATTTATTCGCCAAATGAATTAAAGGGTCTTCAGGGGATAACTACTCAGAACAGGGCTCAGAGTCTGTACAAAAAAAATGTCTTGCAAGCATCTGCCTATACATACAGCATCGGTACCTAATCTTCACTCTCACAATGTTCGTTTCAATACATATGCTCACTAAAGAAATTGTAGTCCCATCTTTAAAATCGTCGCGTTTATGTCCAATTAGAAAAGGAAAAATCTGTGACATTTCATGATGTCATATAACTTGATAACTTGGTACTCGCAAGTCGATCTGCACATTGGCAAATAGCTCCTACCCACCCACCCACCCCGAAATATATATATATATATATGTCCTTGTACCAAATTTGTTTAGCAGGACAACCGAAGCAAACATGTAATAAGTTCTTTCACTGAAATAGTAGGCTGTTTAACTCTCACAGCTTTAAATATTTTGTCTCCAAAACCAGTATAATTGTGAATGTTGCTGGGTCTTATATCCATGTCATACTTACTTTATTCAGAACACTGGATCAAGGGTCAGGCGACCAAGCTTTCTGCTAAAAAAAACATGAAGTTCTGGGGGATCTTCAGCTGCAAATAAAGAAGGCACGTGAGGCCATTCATAAATGGAACCGTGGACGAAAAGACACAATATTAGCCACAAATAATATCGCAGAATCCCTCGAGGAACACATGCGCTCCAGGGATCAGAATAATGTTAAGGAAAAAATTATCGCTGGCGCTAGGAAACTTCCTGTGGTAGGTGAAGTAGCAGCAAGCTTAATTGGGGAGCCACAGAGTAAAGATGATGTAAGAATTGAGCTGCAAAGCTTGCGTTTAGAAGCAGGCAGGAGAATTGATACAGATCGGCAGATGCTGGAGAAAGTGGGAACTTGTTTGGCCGATATTGAATGTAAAGTTACAGAGCTTCTGCGTCTTTACAGTTTGTCCGTCACTAACGCTCGGACAAGTAAGTTCATTGTTTATGTGCTTGACGACATAGCAACCGCAGTTGATATCAATCAGAAAGAAAGCATTTTCCTTAAATTAATAATGGGAACATACGAAAGCATTAGTGAATATCAAAAAGATAACTTGAAAGAAGCATACGCTGGAGGTAAATTGGATGATGTCGCTGCAGCGATTGGCCTAGGAGAACAGGCAACTAATTTTGAACCAGGAATGATATCTGCCCATGGTTTGGTGAGCGATGAGTACTGTGCAGAGGGGCAAAGAATGTCGGTTTTAGATGAACTTTGGTATGATCTTGACCAATCATTGAACTGCTTCTTTCGACAGAAAGAAGAGGGATTGATAAATGGTGCAATGAAGATATTCCGGCAATGGTATACAGGAGACACAAGTGAAGGGTCCAGTGCAGAAAGTAGCGGAGCCAGAAAAATAAAGGGAAACCGGAAGAAACTGCAAGAAATAATCGAAAATGCCAATGCGTTAATCATCCAAACACTTTGTGCAAAGTTGTGCCATGATCCTTTCCAAGTATAAATATTTGACGGATTTGCTTATGTGTGTCTAAGAGGAAGCAGATACTAACTTTGATGAGGTGGTTTAGTTGTACATCTCTGTTTGTATCGTGCAGATGTACTATGTATTAATGAGTTACATACAGAGTTTTAATTGGGATTTGGTACATGTGGCCACGTAAGTGTGCTGAAGTTGTCTCAGCTGCCAAGCATCCACGAGAAACTCGTTCCCTTCGTCTTTATAGGCAAGGGAATGATTCTTAACTTTCTTAAGTAATAGAAAACCTTGTAGAAAAGGCCGTAATTTTGGTTCCCTATTTTTCACGCAACTTCTGTATTTTGGAGTGAAGTACATTCGACACGTTACATAGACATGGATTGCTCCTTCATTTTTTTTTTTTTTGGGGGGGGGGGGAGAGGGCGATACACGATTGGCTAGTTGGCGTTATGACCCACCCTTCAGGAAAAGTGAATTTTATAAGGATAGATAAGGTATTGAGAGACACAAAAAAAAAGAACAATGGAATGGTGGCAACTTTACCTTCTTGCTGCACTGCAATACGATACAAAAATTGTGCACAAAATGTATATCAAAATGCTTTAAATTGTTATTCCGGAAGCATTATTCAATAGTAAACAGGTTAAAAGTTTAACTGAAGTTGCTGAGAGATCTAGGGTAAGAAGCGATTAAAAATGCCGCTGCACCTACATTATAACTTCACTGTTGGTCGTAGTTTAATTTTTGACACCAGCCGCTATTATGCAATAGGGATCATTTAATGACAGTCGTCCAAATTTTATGTATGAGATGGTGGGCAGATCAGCGTTCCCCCGTATATGTGCATGAAAATACCCCCTAAGAACGTATCCTTTTAGAAAAAAATAATCCAATTTCCTTTCAAACCTGTGAATATTCCTTGCGACTGCCCCCACGCCTCACATACAATGCGTAAAATGAAAACAAAAAAACAAAAAAACAAAAAAAAAAAAACAAACAAACAAACAAACAAAAAAAAAAAAAAAAAAAAAAAAAAAAAAAAAAATCACCATACATGTTGCCACATTACTATATTCACTGTATTAATGAGCCCAATTTTTGCATTGATAACCTGCATCATGCAGGCTGTCAAGTAACAATGGCCGAGGTTTATAAACACACATCGCTTAGTGGTTACTTTTGTTTTCTAATTAATAATATATGGAATTTGCACACACGCACAGTATGTATATGTATATATATATATATATATATATATATATATATATATATATATATATATATATATATATATATATATATATATATATATATATATATATATATATATATATATATATATGTATATGTATATGTATATATATATATATATATATATATATATATATATATATATATATATATATATATATATATATATATATATATATACATATATAGTTTCGTGTCTGTGTATGTGTGTGGGTACATGTTCAGTAAAACCTGACCATTGCCTGATACTGTGGCTTGAGTTCTTAGTACTCACAATGTGGCATACTTAAGTTAACAGGGGAAAATTGTAATTAACAATCATTGAAAAGGATCCGTTGGTTACATTAGATAAAGAAAAACATTGGCTTTGAGATACGAGTATAGTCTTTCGAATTTTGTCTTATTCTCATAACTCCCTCCCCTTCCTGGAATATGAGTTTAAACCAATATGAGAAAGCATACCAAAAAATAATGTTAAACGATCCCGCGATTTATTTTACCAAAATGTTGTACTTAAAGTTGAGTCCCTCTACTGCTAGAAGAATTATTTACTGGTAAATTTACCTGTAAACTTCAGAGATTTGAAATATTTCGTGATTCAAATAAAATGAACGGGCTTTAGACATTTTCATTTTATAGATAAAGGAAGTAATTATACTAGCTTTACACGTGAGGCAACAGGGTTAAATGTTTTACCTGATAGTATGCACACGTCCTGCTTAATATACACACATACACACACGAATACTCGCGCCTTCTTTGCATCAAGCTATGTTGTCCTAAAGCACAAAACCTCATGATTCCAATAGTGTTACTGAATGCTGTTGCATACATTCACATCCCAGTGTATGCAAGATCTGTTGTCTATTATATAAAAATTCACAATTGCATTGGGTTTTGTTAAATTTTTTTCCTTGCTGGAACTTGTATCATTACCATTTATTCTGAGGACAGTTCTGTTGCGTAACTCAACATGATGCTGATGTAATGACAAACGTTGCAAGTACCCCATTTGATTAATTATTACAAATAAAATTGACGTGTACGTGCTGGACCACAAATCCTCTATGTAAAGCATGTTTTTCTTTGATTATCAAAATGCAGGTTTCCAGGTCATGTACGTTCAAGTCAAATTAGGGTGAGTCGTGGCATTAAATTCGTATTTTTCCAATCTTTGACTTTGAAACATTTTTGTTCGAATCATTTGAAACGACAATCTGGCTATTTCGTCAGTACACGCCACCTGTATGGACTCTCATGTCGGGAGGGCAGAGTCACTCCTTGCTTTAGTGTCTTGTACATCTATTAAACAATGTGAGTATTCTAGAGTTCATGAGTGCTCTTGAGTTCAAAATACCCAGATCGAAGGTGCGGGGCAAGACAAACCTTTGCCTGGCAGAAGTGTGTGGGCTTTTTTTTTTTTTTTTTTTTTTTTTAATTTCATAAGAGCTGAATTATCATATGTGTATTTCAATAACCAATTTTACTTAAGCTATTTTGAATGCTGTTTTGAATCTACACTTCACGTACATAAGCCGCATCTCTTGTCTTCCTTGAACTATTTCTGCGTGGAAACTGTTATTGTTATAATAGACTTTGGCATTACAGAGCTGTTTATCATCCAAATGGTCCACATTAATCATGTGTGTTTTGCGTCATTTATAATACCCAATTTCACCTGAAATTCAATCTCCGGTATTCTTGTACCTCCAGTCTTTGTTCCAGCATTGTTTTTGTTTTCACATGGTCATATTTGTCATCATAACAATAAATTGTGACATTACAAGCCTGTGTTCAGTCAAATTAATCTTTTCAGCAAGGAACATGTTTTTTTTTTTTCCCTCAAATTCAAGCTAATATCAATACCTTTATAAGCCCATAAGAATTAGGATTGTGGATAATCTCACAAAGTACGTACTTTGCAGGAAACGCAAGTTTCAGATGAGCAACCTTTCAGGGCCAGGTTTTGTACTTAGTTAACAGCTTTGCTCAGCACACTGTGGCCAAAATGATCCCAAAGGGGGTCAAAGAAAATCATTGACCTGGACCAGTGTATTCTATGGAAGTAAATGTATGCTGAGAGAGGGGAGGGGGAACTAGTGAAGGATTCTAGGCATTCCTTTATATTGGTTTCTGAAAGTAAATTCTTGAAAAGTGCAATCTTGAAGATACCTTAAATGTCTCTGCTGATCGTTCTTTCTTTTGCCAGAGGTCTGAACATTCAGGCTTTGGGTTTGGAACCACAACTACCATTGCATTTTGCAATAGTCATAATACTACCTGGGTTGGTGACATCCAAGGTAGTATAACTATTGTGACGCCATCATTAGCCACAAACATTAACTAAGACGTTGTACCGGTATGATTCACTAAATTCTGAGAGACCATTGTCTGAGAGCAATGGCTGCAACAAAATTTGTTTTAAACCTAGCTGTACTCAATGTAAGATTAAAGTTACGCTATTTGCATAGGCTCAGGTGTTCTCACGCCAGTTGCTTTACATTTGCTTTATTGGTCGAGGCCATTGCAAAGCATCCCAATGTTTCTTTATGGTGTCCTGCTCGCCTTGAAATTTTGGCATTATGTTGTAAAGGATTTATATCCGAAAGAAAATATTTAACCTTCCACCTATCCATGAGCACCAGTGCAGCTGTAATGTTATTGAATTTATAATAGTTCAGGACTCCCATTGCCATCGGAAGTTAAGGCAAAGAAGCCAAAAGGGGGAAGTCTGACAGAGGCTCTGTTGACGTTAGGCTCGCAGGTAATCGTCTAAACATATTTTATGATTGTCTTGTGAGGTAGACAGTGGTGTTGCTCTGTATGAATCCAAATCCTTACACATCACTCGATGACTAGATATTGAGTTATCTGATCTGGAGATCTAATGGTGTGAGATAAGAATTCATAATATTATTTTTTTTTATTTCCTGTCTTGTTTAGGCCACCCGCGTTCCAGTTTTTATTTGGAGTACGTTTCAAGAAGGGTTCGACGTGGGCGAAAGGCACATGTGTTCATAATATTATCTTAGTGGAAACAAAATTGCTATTTTCATATGCAATTAGGCCAGAAGCTTGATCAATTTGCCAGTACGTATCTTCGTACTGTACTTAAAAATGAACCCATACGCATTACCGACAGTTCCGCCACACGACTAGATCCAATCTTATCTAACATTCTTAACTTTATATGTGAGAGCTCTGTACTTCCTTCAATTTCAAACTGCAATCATAGCGTTGTAGGTGCTAGCCTGCTCTTCTGAAAAGAAAAGCGATCATAAACTCAAAAGGCGCATTTTAAACAATGGTGAAGCAGATTTTGAGGTTTTCAAACCATCTGTTTGAAGTATGCACTGGAATTCCTGTTTTCTTCCTGAATATACTGATTTATGCTCTGATGCCTGGTCTGCATTGTCTGTCATGTTTATAGAAAATGCTCAACAATAGTGTAATTATTCAAACAATCTATTTATCTATCTATCTATCTATCTATCTATCTATCTATCTATCTATCTATCTATCTATCTATCTATCTATCTATCTATCTATCTATCTATCTATCTATCTATCTATCTATCTATCCGCCCGCCCGTCCGTCCATCCATATATATATATACATTGAACTATGCAGCAAAATTGACGGTGGTACAACTGCCACCTGCACTTACTTAAACATTATGATAACAGAATATATTAAAACGCTAAACGTCAAAATATCAATATTTATGCATGGATCCCTTTCTCAAGAGTTCAAAACAGATAACTTTAACAGCTTAAAACTGCTGAAGATGAGTACAATTGTAAGCTTCGTGAGGAATTCAACATTCATTGGAAGAAAACAAAAATTTGGTGGCGAAAAGTTAAATATTTTTTTAACCAAAATCAATCTTCAGCTGTTCCCTATCTCGTACACGATGTCGAGTAAAGTTCTGATTCCATGTCCAAAGTTGATTTGTTTTTAAATTCTACTTTCTAGGAAAACATGTAAAGTTAAATATAGGTGGGTCACTTTACCTGAATATACTGATCCTGCAGCATCTAGTCTTTGACTGATTCTAATGGAGACAGAAGTCATTGAGGTGCCTTGTCGTCTTGACACCACCCAAGCTTGTGGTCCCTATGGCATGAGTGCAAAACGGTTTGGAGAAGCAGCGCCTGCTAATACCCCTCACCTGCTAGGTTAGTTATCACTTTCAAATAGACAATGCCCTTCACCTTGGAGAAGAGCAAAGTCTCCCCACTTTATCAAGAGGCCCTTAGAATTTATTTGATAACTATAGGACAGTGTCTCTACTCAGCTGTATCGGAAAAGCACTTGAAAAGTAGATCTTAAGACGTACGTTACTTTTGGCGGGACATCATTGTTGTCTCTACTCATCAATCTAGTTTTATATACCGAGCGACTCGATGGTCAATCAGTTGCTCTTCCCCTATCATGAACCATGTTTAGCGGTGGAGCAACAAAAGGGGTAGGAATAATGTTTTCCCGATTTAAGTAAAGTTTGCGACAAGGTTTTGTCATTTTGACCTTTTGTATACATTGAAGAGAGCACCTTTTCAGGGAGATCTTCACAACTAGTTTTAGGATTATGTAAAGAATCTTCACCCAGGCAAAGTTGTTCAAAGCCAGTAATCCAGTTGGGGTATAATTGGTGCTGTGGTGCCTCAAGGTTATTGGGCATACTCTGTTTTGTTATTTATATCAGCGATGTTGTGGATCTTGTTTGGTTTACGATAGAATAGTTTGTTGATGATACCGCTCTGTACTTGAATATATTGATAACTGCTTTAGTGCTGCTGAAAAATTGAATTCAGATCTTGTTGATATTGATCAATGGCCCAAAGATTGACTTGTGACCTTTAATGGTCTGAAAACTGAGTCCATAGTCATCTCTCGTAAGACAACCCAAATTAACTATCCTCCTGTTCATTTTCAGGATCACGTATCGCAAAATGTTACCCATCACAAACATTTTGGACTTACCATATGCTGCCATTTAGAATGGTCTGATTATGTTTGTGAAATCCCTTGCAAAGGTAGCAAACTGATTAACATTATGAAAAACGTAAAATTTATATTGGACGGAAATACATAAGAAATTACTTATACTAGTTCTGTCAGGTCGATTCTGGATATGCCAAACCTAGAGACACACCAAAGGTGACGCTCATGAATTTTTTAACCAAATCGTCACCGATTCATTGTGCTCAGCTCTTCTTACTGCTTCTGCTACAGGAATCCTGACCGATCGTTTTCGTCAGCAATGGAATTTTCTTCATTTCCGTACTAAATTCTTTGGTAATTCATTTTCCCTCAACTGTTATGCTGTGGAATCCGCTACCTCTACAAATTGGAAATTCAGCGTAAACAGCGCACGGGTAGCCGACCATACCTACATGCATACTGTGCGATTAAACGTCATGTCGAACACAGTACCACTATGTAACACTCGAATGCCAATTACTTAAACTGGACCAATGTTTCGCTGACTAATATCCAAGCCACAAGTATAACTTCCCTACTGGATCATGCTCGGTGGTTTTTTTCAGGTACCATTAAAGATACTTTTATGTACTTCGGTCATACTATCAGCTATATGTTTTAAAACATTTATTATTTGACCAATGTCATATGTTGATATATAGTGGCAGACATAGAAATGATCATCATAGTGAAATAAGAGATTAATTCACTCTAACACATAACACCTTTGACCTGTATTGATCATCGACTTATTTACATCAGAATTCACAAAACTTGCTTTCCCTTACAAACTTGAAATGAACCTCAATCAAACCATGTTGCAAGTTTCAAAGTTTTTCAACCTCACGTCAAAAGCCTTCAACGTACCCCAATATATAAGCGTATGATTACCACTTATATATAAATATATAAATACGCTCACACCAACTTTTTTATAGGCGCACAACTACTTCATCTAACTTTGGCAGAATATAACAGCAAATCTTGCTCATAACTTTACCCCCCCCCCACAAATTATTTGAATTCAGTGTCACAAAGGAAACCACATGTGAGTTTGGTAATATAGTATCAACTGACTAATTATTGATCAGTCAAAACAAGCCCCTGTCCAAAAATAAAAATATCCTTTATTTTAAATAAATTGTTATGTGACAAATAGACTGAAAGTGATGTGCCAGTGCTGCAATATTAACTGCTCTCTGGCTTCGCTTCACAAGTTAAGTCAGAGGTGCATCAAAAGGGCTTGGAACAGAACGGGCAACACTGATCGCCAGAAAACCCTTTGAGTACCATGTTTTGTTGTGTCATTTTAGCTGTGTACTGCCGTTGACACTATCCTGGAAGATTTTGTGGGTTTGTTTTTATTGTATGTATTACGTTTTTTGCAATGTTGTGGACCCAATCTTCTTTCCCATTGTACCTAACTGGTCAACACACGGACGCCAAGAATATTTGTCCCTTTCTGTGAAAACTTTTAAGGTTCAATGTGCTGTAATTGCAGCGCTATATTATCACAATTAATCATACCTGTAGTAAGTATAGTAGATCTTTGCTATGTGTTGTACCAGTGAAGCTGATGTACTGATGTAAATAGATCCACAGGACAGCTTTTAATCTGGCTTACTTCTAAATTTAGGTCACTGTTGATTTGAATATTTCTTTGCTGTGATTTTTTCTTTTTTTATTTTTTTTTGTTGACTTTACTTGAGCCTTAAATATTGATTGATTGTAATTTATTTGCTTTAGGAGTTTGGTTTACATTCAGCTAGTTTTGCATGTACGTGTTTGTTGTGCTCGGCTTGTGCATTATTGCCTGCTTAAAATATTTTCCATATTTGAATTAGGGACAATTATGGACATTTTTGAATCAGAGTGAGTCTCAAAGTTTGACACCAAAATGTTAATTACTTTGTCATTATAATTGTCATTTGATTTTCATCCGAAGCACAATTCTCTGAAGAGTTTTTTCTAGCACATGTTGAATTAAAAAAAATATAATGGAAAGGCCTCAAATAATGTCAGCACACTATGTTCATGGGCTTCGGATCTTTTGTTTTTTATATAGTTCCTGCTATGAATGATGAGTACTTTGCTCAGGTTTCCCCTTAGTGCTTGGAAGCCAGAGGTAATATTTTTTGAGAACTTAAATATAAACTTAAGAAATAGTTATTCATTTCATTGATTTATTCTAAACCTGAACTATTAATTTCTGTGACTTTTTTTTTCTTTTTTGCAGTTGTAGAATGTTTGAACACATACCACCCTCTTCAATTGAATCGTGCGATAAGAATTTTTTTTTTCACTTTCAGAGCATACTGTGTTTTCAGTAATAAAAATTTACAATGTGATGTAAGTTCACAATGACTGATAGGGATATACGTATACAGAAACACTTGTGTCAGTCCCGAGTTCAAAGTTATTTCCTGGCCCACAATTGTGCACTTGAACACCTTGTACTGCATATACCGTTTTGACTTGTGTTTTTTATTCGTTGTCCATGATTTGATTGAAGTTGACTTTATTTGATAATTCTTGCATATTAATTGTATTTTGTAATTCAATGTAATTGCACATTGTGTATCTGTATTGTATCTAGCGCTGTTTTGATTGAATTGCATTCTAAATTTTCAATATAATCATTGCACTCTCAAAATTTTATCTTGTGGAAGTGAAATTGATTTCCAAATGTACCAGGGAGTGATTTTTTTCACTCTCTCTTTAACTTCATTTTCTTGTGGCAGCCAACTTGAAGTTTGGTAACAAATGTCCCGTTCTACTTTGCTAGCTATCTTTAATTCAGAGAAAAATATTGTCTGACAGTGACAGCATTATTAAATTTTGACAAAACTCCATTGATATTAAAAGAAAAAAAAACGTTGGTGAAATAATTCCACAAGATAATGTGTAGAAGGTATCTTTTTATTCTTTGCTGAAGTAATAAAATCTGGGTTTTGAGTGGTTAGACCTATTTGTTTTTCAAAGTTTGAGAGGACCGGCTTCAAACTACCAGTTGCCTTTTATGGATGACAACCTGTCTCAAGTCAGGAGTGAAATTTGTTTCTTCCCATTGGCATTGGAAAATGGATGTTGACGCTTTGGTAACTCTGGAGTCTCTTTGCTGTCATTGTTGGGTTTGCAAGTTAAGTATATGGGTCACGTTTTTCAGTACTATTGGATAGATTGTTCAATATTTTACTATTACTACTACTATTGTTTATGCTTGTTCCAGCATGGATCAAGTCAATATTTTGAAAACAAGATAAAAATCTTTGGCTACATTGCCAGGGATTGGACCCGCTAAGGCCAATGCAATAATACAAGTGTGTAACAGTTTTGAAGCAAGAGGTGAGGTTATTTAATTTAACGACCTTAGAGGTGCTCACAGCTCCTGTAGTTGTGTGTTCGATTGCTGAAGCAGGTAACAACTAATGTACCACACTAATAAGATCAATATGGCTGTTTAACACAATACACAGGTCATAATGATATGCCTGATAATGTTGTGTACCTCAGTTTGCCCCCCCCCCCCCCCAAAGGTTTGTGTATTATATGTGGAGGGTAGGCCAGGTGATATCACACATCAGAACACCTATAGGAAACATAAAAAAGCTCGAACTAAATATCTGTTTGAGAACATAATGTTGAAAATTTGGCCAATAAAAACTTTAAATGACCATTAATGACCTAAACAGTAAAACTATCCCAGCTATTTTCCTTTAAGAAATACGGACTAATTATTGCCATTATGATTGTGTCATATATTTATACAGAAATGGAGACATCTATAATGAAATACAGCACGTTTCTTTGAAGCATAGCGAAGAAATTCCACCCAGGTGTTAAGTCTAGGCCGTGACAAGAATAGATGGTGAGATACATAAGGGATGATGAAACTATTTTTGAAAATTATCGCCCAATATCGTTATTACCGGCCATGTCTAAAATTTTGGAAAAAGTAGTGTACAAACCATTCCATGACTATTTCACCGTAAATTGTCTTTTTTACAACAGTCAACATGGATTCAAGACACTGCATTCTACAGAGACGGCAGCCTTAGAATTCATAGATCGCATCATGAATTTCCTGGATAATGGCAAATTACCTTTAGCCATATATCTAGACCCATCAAAGGCCTTCGATACCTTAGATCACCAGATTCTTTTGTGGAAACTAAAACATTATGGGATTACATGTACTGCTTTAAATTGGTTTGAAGGTTATCTTAAAAATAGAAAACAATATGTGCTCTATGATGAAACTCGTTCTGATGTTTTATCCACAACTACAGGGGTTCCACAAGGATCTATACTCGGACCTGTGCTGTTTATAATTTATACAAATGATATGCACATAGCCACATCTAAATTTGATTCCATTTTATATGGCGATGACACGACACTGATAAATTCCATATTTATTTTTGACTCTGTATCTGGTGACATTTCTGAATCTATTAATGATGAACTAAATAAAGTCTATGGCTGGTTGTCAGCGAACACACTCTCATTAAACATAAGCAAAACAAAATACATGTTATTCCATTTCCGACAAAAAAGGATAAACTTTACACTAGACTTGAAAATAGATGGTACTCAAATTTCAAAAACTAAACAGTTTTATTTCTTGGGCTTATGCATACAAGAAAACTTGAACTGGAATGCTCATTTGCAAAAAAATGGCAATAAACTCTCGAAAGTAATTGGAATTTTCAAAAGGATTCACAAATATGTCCCAACAAAAACTTTATGAATTATGTACAATTCTCTGTTCCTGTCACATTTAAATTTCGGCATTCTTGCTTGCGGTCACACTCAAGATCGCATTTTTAAATTATAGAAGAAGGCTGTTCGTCTTGTATCCAATGCTGGATATAATGCACATACTGATCCTTTTTTTTCAGCGACACAAACTTTTGGAACTTCAGGACCTACTACGTTTAAAAGCACTTATTTTTTAATACAAGTATTCAAAAAATGAAGTACCTAGCTTTTTTCTGGATATGTTTGAACCGCCTTCTGCTACTCATTCACATTTTACCCTCCTTAGTAAAAATCCCAGAATTCCAGTACCAAGAAAAACAACAGTAAAAACTTCTATCGGGTATTACATTCCTCTCTTATTGCAAAACACTCCCCCATGTATTAAGGACAAAAATTACACACATTTGTATTATGGTTTCTCACATTACGCAAAGTGTTATTATATCAATAATTACAACAATGAATGTACCAGAACAAATTGTTATGTATGTAATAGGTGAATTTTTTGGCTAGTAATGTTAGTACTTATGTTAACCTCGTGACAAATGCTGTAATCTAAATTTTTTTTATCTTTCTAGGTTGCCCCAGCGTGAGCCGGTTTCTTAATCCTTAGCTGGGGTCATCCTGACTCAATTTTTGTTGTATTTACGTTTTATTTTGGTAACCACAGTTATTTGCACTATATGCTTTATATTTGTTCTGTTTCACAGTGTATTCCTTAGGTCAAATAAACATATTCTGATTCTGATTCTGATACAGGGCCAGCGGACCTGTGCTATCAGCTATGAGGACACCAATCAGCATTAACTGGCACTCACTGTATCAGTGCAACACCAAGAAAAAGTACCTGTGGTATTGACTAATGCAGCAGACCATTTTGTCACACTAAACCCAGGTCTATTTATAGGTTGTGCCATGCAGGTGGATTCCATCTTTGAGTTAGAGTTTAGGTGTTTGTCTGAGAGATGGATGCCGTTAATTCTGTTTCTGTTGGATCCGCACAGTCAGGGGGTTTGTTCTCTGTCATGCATCATTTACTCTTACACATTCAATGGAGACTTGATTGACCAGTGTTCAACTTTGAGGACTACTGAATCAGGAGACAGCTTTCCATGAGACTTGGTAAGTGACGTATCTTCTGATAAAAAAAGGTAATAAAGTGTCTCTCAACAGATTTAAAACATGAATCCATGACTGACCACAGACAACCAAGTGTGCTGATAGAATTGCCTGGATATCTGCAGTCATGTTTTGAAAGGCCAGGTGGTAACCTTACAGAAGGAGAGGCTGCTTATTTGAAATCCTTTTTGTGACAGTTAAGTGACATTTTCTTTATGCATGATTTAGATTTTAGCTGTTTTTGTGAGGTCACCGATAAAAATGATAAGAAAGATGCCAATTCCACCAGACAGAGGATGAGATGAACACCTGTAGGCTTACAAGACGAAGGGAAGGAACAAACACTGAAAAGCCATGTTGGTTGTCAAAATTATCCAGCCCCCATCATCAGAGTTGGCAGCTGCACCAGTTTCAGTCTGCAAGAAAGATGGTGAGCTAGGTGGTGGGTCAATAATCATAACCTGACTAAAGTTGTAGTTAAGCATGCATACCCCTTACCACTGGCAAAGGAATTCCTTCATACAATATTGGGCAGCACCTTTTATAGCAGTTTTGATATGGCGTCCTCATTCCTCATACTGGTAAACTCTGGTTAAACCAAAAGATTGTCTGAGGACTGTATTCATTACAAGATATTCTTTGTTTAGTGTACTGTGATGTGCCGTTCGCTTAATGCCATGCACCAGAAAAATTCATTAGTGCAATGAATCAAGTTCTGTACAATCTTACGGGGACTGAAGCCTTCGCGATTTTGGATGGTACACTTTTTATGGATAAAGGTTTTCAATGGCATCTTGAAAAATTCAGACCAGTAGGGGGTGGAATTATTTTCATTATTACATTTGTTTTTATTTGTTCTGCTTTGTTATTACTCTTTTTACTATGATACTTGACAGAATGATAAACCTATGTGGTGGCTGATGTGCCAATGATAATTTTAAGTTATTATATATAACTTATAACAATATTTATAATTTATCCATTTTTCACCAATCTGTCAGCTTGAATTTTCAAGTTCACCGTTATCCACTTTTTACCAATCTCTTAGCTTGAGGTGTCAAGGTCACGATATATCGAAATTAAAGAGAAACAAAACACTTTGTGTACATCCTTGATAATCTTGGATGATAAACAGAAACCTGGGAGTCAGCATTGCCAAGATATAAGAGAGTATGTCAATACATATATATATATATATATATATATATATATATATATATATATATATATATATATATATATATATATATATATGTGTGTGTGTGTGTGTGTGTGTGTTTATATATATATATATTTATATATATATATATATAAACATTTTGAATGCGCTCTACAGCTGTACAACAATTACTGCACAGGTCCTATTGTCCCAGTGGATACATGAATTGTAAGACAAGCCATCAAACCCATATATGCACTGATAAAATAACTGGAAAACAAAAGTAGAGGAATCTCATGTGCGCAATTGTCTTACCTTTGCAAGGCAATAGGTAGTTTTGCTTGATTGTTTTAATGTGACTTACTCAAAAGATCAGTAACATAACATAATCGAATCGGGAGACCATAACCTTTACTTTCCGAAGGCAAATAACCATAGGCCCACCATCCAATATTACCTTGACAGAAAGCAATACAACAGATATGATGCAATGTCTTTAGTAATACCGTCAAGATTTATATATACCACTACTTATCACCTGTTAATATGAACTGTCTTTTAAAACTGAAAATTACCAGCTGGAATGTGTACTGACTGATCTAAGTTTAATTAGCAATTGCCACCAAAATTAAACAGTATGTTGACAATGGCTTTGGAAAAGTATAAAGAAGTCCAATAATGGGAATATATATATGGCCAGATGCCTAAATGGCGATGCTCTATCATGTTACTTCAACTATCTTTTAAGGCAGGCAAGGAAAAACAATAAATGCAAGGTAGAGTAAATATTATATTGATGAATAACAAATACTATATTTTGTGGCATCTAGAAATGTAGCAAAATACAGGTATATTTAAATCCTAAGACAACAAGAATAACAATCTATATATTGCAACCCAAAAGAACATTGGCTGAAGTTCAATCTATGTGCTAATGAAGTCATGTTGAGTATGCAATTAAACATGCTTAAATGGTGAATGTGTTTGTGGACACTAAGTTTTTGACGGGAACATTAATTGATATGAAGAATCTTACACAGGTTGTGATGAGGCAAATTGCACAAATGTGGTTTGTAAAATATATTTCTGATGTCTTAAGGGTCGATGCATACCAGTATGTGCACTTGGAATGGCGCTTGGACTGCAGTGTTCAACATGATGAGACGATTGGTTCAGATGTATTAAGCACAGAACAGGATCTTCAATTTGAGAAACCAGTTCTGGGCTTTCACAAAATCAGTTTAGCCCTTTAGTTCAAATTACATTTTGGTAGACTCAAATTCATCGTTTTGTACTAGTGCACACTGGTTTCCATACTCAAAAAAAAAAAAACTTTGTCTTTTTGTGTTTGTTCTCTCTTTTGTGTGTTTGTGTGTATACTTTTTTATTTTATTTTTTTTACTTGCATTTATGAAGTAGAAGCGAAAGAGAGAGAGATGAAGAAAATATTCTTTGTGACAATGGCCACCATTTAGGGAATTGCCAAATATACCCATGTTCTGATACGTATGCATGTAAATGTCCCCTTTCATACTCTGTTTCTTTACGCTTTTTTCTGTACTGAAGGCTTGGCAAGTCCAAGAATCATTGAAAAAAAGGTAAGCTCTATATTTTTTCGTTTCATGTCAGCTGCAAACATAAGAATAAATCTGTATAGATGTGGGAACTATGCAATGGACATAGTAATTGCATGGCGTGTTACGTTGATGAGGTGATTTGTGACATATATATATATATATATATAAAAAAGGCTGTTTACATCGAGGATATTGAGCCACATGTGTGTATACAAATCTAACTTAAATGCTTTACGCATTTCTAGGACAACGAGTTCTTGTATTGCATACACATGTGTTAAAAGTAGCAAAATATATGGGTCACAGAAAGTATTAATTGTATCTCGTCTTTCCAGACATCGGTAAAAATATAATATGTACACTACATAAGAGGGCATTTCCTATTTTCCTTCACTGAGGAAATTATACATTAGCTTCAATTAAATTAGTACCGTCATTGTAAATACTTTGTATACATTGAAGTATGTCTGACTGTACAAAATGATTACAAATCTGTTCATTTCATTCATATAATAATAGATCATCCAATCAGATTTACTGGACAACCTTCTGAAAAGTGATGCCAAATGGGGAAATGATCAACATATATGCCGGGCAGGTTTCTTGCCAATTCCATGGAAAACTGACACCGATTCAGAGCCAGTTAGTGCATGCGAGGAAAGCATCCTCAAGACCATTCACTACGTTCAGCAGGAATATTGTGTGCAGCACTGTACAGGCACTGCTTGTCATGTCCAAAGGCAATTCAGATTTCACTCCCACCCGCCACACTTGTCTCTGCAATGGCTAACACTAGTGCATCAGTATTTGTTGCATGTACCATAATCTTTCGATGTCCCCATTGGCATTCATGAGCATAGTGAAACAGCAGTCTGTAGTCAGCTTTTTCATGTCTGCATGGCTGCAGTTGTGACAGATCTGACACTGGTGTATCAAGGAAATTTTCCTCATTTGAATAGGCCAGCTTTGCGTCTTTCACCTCGTGAAAACAAAATGTTCCAGTTGGATGGAATGACTGTGTTGAAACAGACATAGAGTGGGCCACCATAAACACGACATTGCCAACATAGGACTTGAGACTTTGGGATTTGTAGGTTTCCCATGTAACATCCTTTTTTGCCAATTCCAATAGCCTTTTCAGGTTAGGAATACATACTTGCTGAGCATGATCATTGATGGCTCTGACTTTTCTGTTTGATCTTTTCGGGTCTAAAGTTTGCACCAGTGTAATGACATCAATGAATTTTAAATCTACCTGCTCGGAGTCATGTGATAAATTTCTAAGGCACCCCCAGCAAATCAGCATTACTTCCCCGACGCATTATTTAGTTTTCAGCAAGTAATGGTGGCCATGCATGCTTCTCACTCTCAAAGAACCCATCCAGGCCACTTTCCCTTGCATGGAAGGCTATGTACAGTCTTGAAAACTTGCTTGTAATCTTTATTTTTTGTCTGAGAGGAGTTTTGTTAGCGTGACATGAACAGGGACACATTGTTCTTGGGAATACTATCATAAAAGTATTTTGTGTTAGAGACCAAACTTTCATAAACTAAGTATTTATATTGACCTTCCCAACAGCCTATGCAGTTCCAATAACCTGGACTACTTCCTTCTCTGACATAACAACTTTTGTGTGTGAGGTCAGAAGATCTGAGATACCTCCAGAAAGGGATTTGCAGCGTCCGTCATTGCATTAAAAAATCTCCTTAAATCAGATGCGAATTTTTTCTGGATGTTTGCAATTTCCTGGTGAAGAGTACTTCCATTTTGTCTTCATAATTAGTTGGCTTCATACTAATTTAGCATCTGCGCAGTTTCAGGATCAGCTATCACCCATTGTCTTAAGGCTGCCTCATTCTCAGTGATGCAAATAACACCCCCACCACTTGTTCACCATGACATTCAGTTGTTCATATATTTGATCATTAACCAGTGCAGGGAACTTATGACGTTTTCTGTGTGAAAAAAATTATCTTCCTCAACCCAGCAAAGACTGCGTGACACAGATGTAAAAGTTGTACCAATCGTGGACAGGAACAGACAACTACCTGGCATAACTAGAATGATCCAAAAGTAGCATCCAAGGAACAATTTGGGCCAGAATGTGGACATACCTATATATTGGAATGTTTGCTTCACATTGAGATTTCAGAAACTAAAAAAACAAGAGCTCTACTTTCATGACCCATTTCCCCTGATTTGACTTTGGACAGGTGGATTGGACCACTCCGAGAAACACGGATTATCTTGTTCACCAGTCCTCTCCTTGTATGCAGTGTATTCTTCACTTTGGAGGATGAAAAGTGCACCAGCTGTAATTGGTGAGCCCAATGTGCCCAATCTGTATGGGAACCTTTTTGTACAGCCTCTGCTATGTCTTTAGTAGCAATGTTTGCAGTGGTCATCAAGATGTCCAACCACTCCTTTCAAGCCAATCGCCAAGGACCTTTAGTATAGCCATCTCAATGTGCAGTCCTCCCATGAGTATTACGTGTTTATCCTTACCATAAACATTGGGTCATGGCCCTGTATCCTGTTGGCAATTGCATATACAGGTTGGCCTACTCAGTGAGTATTGGAACCTGTTTTTGTGTTGCATGCTGAATAACATTCATACCATGTTTTACCATGGCCAGTGAGAGAGCATTTTCATGGAACAAATATAACAGTCCAATGATTGCGGGTGGGTAGGAAGAAAAATCGTCCTTAAAAGAAAAATTGTGACCAAGAAATGCTCTCTTTGCCATCAAGCTTATTTTGCTCTTTCAGGGAATGTACCTTGGCTAACCACAATTTTGTGCATAATCTCAATCAAGTAAACCACTGCCTGAAGCCATCCTGCCTACACTTTTGGATGGGGCAGGGTTTGGATAAGGAATTAATACTGGGCCGTCAAAGGTGAAAGACTGGGCGTGTGTGTGTGTGTGTGTGTGGGTGTGTGTGTGTGTGTGTGTGTGTTATAAAGTTTCACCCATCGTTTGTGTCCTCCTCTTGCAATATTTTCAGTGAGCTAAAACATGTCAATGGGAAGGCGGTGCCACGATTTGCATCCAGGTAGCCGTTTTGCACATGGAGATAAAAGCTGTAAACAATAAAATATTTAGAACATGAAAGTTTTCTTGATGCTCAGTCATACATTCTTGGCAATTTGGGATTCATTTTATGAACCGACAAAAGCGGAATTTTTCATTTTGGCATAAAAATACTATAAGAAAATTTGTTATGAAAAAAATGATACTTTTGAGAGAGAACAGTGGCACTACCACAGGGCTACAGTCCTTTTGAAGCTGAAGATACTTTTAAATCCCTATACATATACATATTTTTTTCACATTTTCACAGGTATAAATATCGTGTTCGCATATATGGCCAACTTTTCATTCTCTACACATGATTGGTTGCCTTATTGGAAATAGGCAATAATAGGGGTATATTTTTTTAGATTATGGTTAATTGTTCGGATTGATCTCTTGCATGACAGACAAGTTTCAGCTTTTTTATACACTTTTTTGTCATGAATTTTGTTAAACCAATAAAGAATACTTCGCCAAGAATCCATCATCTTCAAATAAGTCTATGAACGAATTTCTAATATCAGAAGACAGTTGGAGAATTATGTCATGCGGGACTGACGATCCTTTCTCAGGTACTGTCTCGCAATTAATACAGTGAAGCCAACGGAATTCAGGGGGAGCATCTCAAACCTACAATAGTGCAGACAAAAAACAAGACTCTTTTGAAATATCGAGCTCCTTCAAACGTCGATTGTACATGGAACCACTAGTCTGACCAAATAGTTCCTCTCTGTTTTTATTTATTCTTTTATTTTTATTTTATTTTATTTTTCTTGTTGTTCAGGTTTTCTTATGCAGCATATCCTAAAACCCTTGCATACTGATTTTCATATTTTCTGTCAGAAGTGAACACGTATAAGTATGTCTCGCCACCGATCCACCTGACCATATTGAATTTAATTTTTATTTTTTTACACTTAAGTATGCCTTTGTGAACATTTACACAGAACATTTTATCATTAAAATTCCTTGTTACATACCTAGGCCTGGCCTGCATGGCTTGGATATTTTTGAAACGTGTTTATGCGAACGAACTATCATTGAAATGCTTGAGCGTAGGCCTAACCTGTTGGTACCATGGATTTTAAAGAAGGGAACATTATATGAGATGCCTAACTGAAGTGAAGTGATCATATTAATGAAACTTTATTAATATTCAAAATTAGTGCTGCATTCCTTTCTCTCTGCCACAAGTCTTTGGCAATGAATGTAGAAATATTTAACAGGATTTTCATCATTTTCACATTCTGGGCCAATGTGAGTCCAATAAAGATATTAACTTTTGTTATGCAAATTATGCATAGATTGTGCTGTTGAAACATATATAAATTATTGTTGTATACCTCAGATGAGACAAACATTACTTACTTGGGTTTTTGGTACGCATTACATTTGGCATGCCTTAAATCATTTTACAAACATGGTGATTTTTAGACCTTGTTGAACATTTTTAAAACATTGACTCATGGCTGGCAGTGAAATAGAGCTATATTGTTTGGTAACTTTCAAAGTGAGGAGCAAGTGTCATCAAGGGGTTTGTTTAACATTTCTGTTGCAGGATGTACATTGTCGCAGGACTTCTTAGGATGTCCTTTGGTAGGCAGCCAGAGTCTTCTTGTTACAATATGCACCAAGCAAATCTAATACCGTTTTCAGCACCTTCTAAGCAACACGTGCGAACCAGTTATTGTTCATCGTGTAGGTGCTCCAATGTCTGTCCGTTGTCCAGCGGCAAATGTATTCTCTCACATCGGCTTTATGGTGCCCGGCAACTTGCCTGTCTGATCATGCAGCGCTTGTGTCTCTTGGTGCCCTATTTTATCATTTTATACAACTCGGTACTCGCTTTTGTTGTTTGACACAAAGACATTAACCCCTTCCCCCCATAAAATACAAAGAAAGACGACTAGATCATTGGACAGGCGACCATGCTTTCTGCTTAAAAAGGTGTTTTGCAAGATCTTCAGTTTGAAATAAACAAGGCTCGTGAGGCCATACATAAAGGGAAGAGCACACATATAGAAACGATATCAGCCATAGAGGATATCACAGAGGCCTTCCATAAATATTTGCACTACAGTGAGTGGAATTAGACAAGGGAAGAAAGCGATTCTTTCCTTAACATGTTAGCGAGTGCTGGCCGGAAAAATCGAGCAGATGGAGAGGCAAAGAGAAAATATGATACAAAAAATGAATTGGAGACCTTGATTTCTGAAGCACACAGGACTACCAGGTTATGATAGCTGGGGATTTTAACGGACACATAGGAAATGGAATGAGTGGAATAGAGGGAGGGGATAGCGGAATTAATAGAAATGGAACCAGGTTACTGAATTTCACAAGGGAATTTGGTCTGAGGATAGTTAATAGGGATGTAAAATGTAAAGGAAAGTGGACATGGGTATCTGGTGAAAGGCAGACAATAATTAATTATATTTTAGTGGACAATGGAATATTCCAGATGACTCAAAACTGTGAAATAGATGATGAAAGGAGATTGGATATAGGATTTATTTGATGATAGTCTCCATATACATGAAATACCAAAGAAGAACCCGAGGGGGAACTAAATGGGTGTGGAATATTAAGGAAGAAACAGACTGGGCAGGGTGTCAATAAAGTCGCAAAGTTGAATTGCAGGAATGGAAGAATAGATTTGAAGACGAGGGAAAAGTACAGGAAATGAATGGGGACCTGACCAGAAGAATTTTTAAGGTAGCACAGGAGAAGATAGGTAGAAAGAAAGTCCCAGTTGAAAATCTAGGGTATAGAATAGCCCCAGAACTGAAAGGAGCCATAAAAAGAAAGAGGGTTAAAAATAGAGCATGGTGATTAGCCAGGAAAAACAGGTACTCACAAGGTGATATAGAAGAAGCTAAGAGACAGTATATGGAATGTAGAAGGAATGTAGCAGAGATTAAAGCAGAGGAGAGGGCCAGCAATAATGAACAAATGACAAGGAAAATAATGGAGAAAGGGGGGGGGGGAGGGTCAGTCATCCTTTGGAAACAGGTTAATCGGCGAAAACAGAATAAAGCAGTGGAAATCATGCACAGAGGGAGAAGGACTGATAACAAGGAAGAAACACAGGAAGCCTTAAGGGAGCATTGGGAAGAAGTCAATAACCCACAGTGGGGTCAGGGAGCAGCACCAGGGTGTCAAGCAGAGTACACACAGGATCAATGGGATCCAGAGATGTGTTGTAGGATCAGAAGTATAGAAGTTAAAATAGCAGTTGAACAGATGCGGTTAGGCAAAGCCCCAGGACCAGATAATATCTTGACAGAATTCATAAAGAGAGGGCCAGAAGAAATAGAAGATAGTTTACAGTTGCTTTTCAATAGGGTCATTGAGAAAAGACAAGTAACAAAGGAATGGAATAGATAAAGGATTTCATATATCCCAAAGAAGGGCCCTGGAGGTCAATTGGATCAGTGTAGGGGCATTGTGATTTCATCAAATGTGGGTCCAATTTTCAGTAGGATAATGTACCGGAGACTAAGTAGAATAGTTGAAAGGCTCGGACTTCTGGGGGAAATTTAGAATGTTTTCAGACCAGGTAGAAGGGTAGGTGACCACATCTTCACATTGACCCAGGTTTTAGAACTGGCAAGACATAAGCGGAAGAAAGTCTTCATGGGATTCTTAGATATGAGGAAAGCGTATGACAGGGTATGGAGAGATGCTCTATGGGGAAAACTGAGTGGATTGGGATTTGGTGGAAATTTTCTAGAAATTCTGAAAGCACTCTACAAAGATGTAGACTGTACACTTTCATTAGGAAAGGTAGAAGTAGAGAATGCAAGTCTGTATATAGGCCTAAAGCAGGGGTGTGTGCTGTCCCGAATTTTGTTCGCTTCGTATGATAAGGAGTTGGGGGACAAGTTGATGGAGTGTGATAGGGCATAAGGGTAGGGGATCTAAAAATTCCAGGTCTATTCTTTGCAGATGACATCGTACTTATGACAGAGTCCCAGAAAGAACTGCAAGAGATGCTGAACATAGCAGGGGAATACGGGAATAAATGGAGTTTAGAATTTAGTAAGGATAAGAGTAAAGTGATGACTCTTGGGAAGAAACCAGATGGAAATAAAAAATGGAGAATTGGGCAGTTCCAAATTTCAGAAGGTAGGGAACAGTTAATTGAAATTGGGGAGGTTGATGAGTATGAATACCTAGGAGTTAAGATTAAAGCAACGGGTAAAGGCATGTTCAGGTATCAGGTGGAGAAGATTAAACAGAAAGTGAATCGCACAAAAGGAATGATTAAAGCTACTGCACTGAACAGTTTCAACAGAGCATACACAGCAAGAGTATTATGGGATAGAGTTGCAATACCAGGAATGATATATGGCTTAGATGTGATGTCAGTGAGTGAGGTAGATATCCAGGGAATGGAGAAAGCACAGAATGAGATGGGGAAATGGATACTAGGAGCACCACCATGTACAGCAACAGAAGCAGTCCTAGGGGAGTTAGGATGGAATAAAATCACAGATAGAATTGCCAAAGCTAAGTTAAAGTCCTGGGGTTATTTACAAGGAATAAGTTAAGACAGGTGGTGCAGGAAAGTTTACAATCAGGTAGCCAAGGAGAAAACGAGATGGGTCAAAGACATAGACGGGTTAGCAGAGAAATATGAACTAAAAGGATATGATAAGGTGGATGATTATTAAGTATATTTAGGTAAGACTGTTACAGAGGGTTGGAAAGAAGACTGGAAAAAAGGAGTCAGGGAAAAAAGTACATTGAAGGCATACAAGGTACTAGAAAAGCCACAGAAAAGTGTGTGTTGGGATGGAGGGAAGGGATCCAAACTTCTCTTTCAAAGTAGGGCAGGAGTAATCAATCTCGAAAAGACAAATCAAAAGTGGACAAAAGGGAGTAGTGGAAAGTGTAAGCGTCGTGTAGACAGGAGGCAGATGAGACAGTGGACCATTGGCTGTTGTGGTGTGATGCATATAGAGAGATAAGGGAAGATTTTTTCAGAAAGTTGCACAGAGAAAATTACAATTACAAGTGTTTAGAAGAGGTTCAGGGTTTAGAGGAAGAGGAACGTATAGCATGGATTTTAGGTATGAAAGGTGGCTTTCTGAGGGGGAGGGAAGGTAATAGAAGTGTACAGGACTACCTGGTTGGATGCTGGGAGAAAAGGAATAAAATAATAGAGTTAGAAGGCAACAGGTTAAATTAGAATCCCAGAGTACAGGGAGGGGAAGGAATGGGAATGGTGGTAGCCCTTATAAGGGCTCCCATGGCGGCTCCCATGAGGCTCCCATGGGAAAAGCCTGAGCCTTAGAGGCGGGGATAGGGTGTGAGAGGGATGGATTTTTTTTTTTTTTTTTTAATTTTTATTTTCCCCCCCTGGGCCACCTGTGTCACAGAGTGACACAGGACTGCGGCAGACAAGCGGAGAGCCACCGTATTATTATTATTATTATTATTATTATTATTATTATTATTATTATTATTATTATTATTATTATTATTATTATTTTTATCATTACAAGCAAATTGATAAAGATCGGCAGAAGATACAGAAAGTGGGAACTTGCTTGGGCGATATTGAAAGCATAGTTACAGAGCCTCTGAGGCTTTATAGTTTGTCCGTCACAAAGGCTCGAACAATGAGGTTTATCCTACATGTGCTTGACGACATAGCAGCTGCAGTTGATATCAATTACGAAGAAAGCATTTTCCTTCAATTTATGATGACACCATATCAAAGCATTAGTTACCATCAAAAAGAACAACTGAAAAAAGGCATGTACTGAAGGTAATTTGGGTATTGTCGCTGCAGCGATTGGCCTAGGAGAAAAGCATACACCTAATATCAAGTTAGGAATGATATCTACCGATGGATTGGTAAGCGACGAGTGCAGTGCCAAGTGGAAACGGATTTCAGTTTCAAATGAGGTTCAGTCTGGTGTTGACCAAACAGTAAAGAGCTTCATCCGACAGAAGTACGCGAATTCAATAATTGTGGGATCCAAGAAACTTTGGCAACGGTTCACACAAGGCATAAGTGAGGGTTCCAATGTAGAATGTCACGAGGTCAGAAAAATGAAGAGAAACTGCAAGGAACTGCAAGAAGAAAACAAAATGCCAATGCGTTAATCATCTAAACCGTTTGTGTAAAGTTGTGCCCCGATCCTTATAAGTGTCTAGTGTGATGGAGAGACTGACTGGGATGAGGTAATTTAGTTGTACAGCTGTTTTGATATCATAAGGATGTACTATATATTAATGACATACACAAATATTTTTAGTTGGGGTTTGGGACATGTGGCCTCGAAAGTGTACTGAAGGTGTCTCAGCTACAAAGTATCAATGAGAGACTCATTTGGTTCGTCATTATAGGCAAGAGGAAGATTCCTCACTTTGTTACGTATTGGAAAACCTTGCAAAAGAGGCAGTAACTTTATTTCCCGACGTTGATGTTGCTTATTTATTCTGGAGCGGAAGTACATTCGACACGTTTGTTGCATGATTCTTTCATTGAAGGCCTTCTCATGAAACACGAGAAGCACCTTTATTTATTGATGGCGGTACATAATCGGCTAGTTCGCTTTATATCCCAACTTTGATAGAAAGTGTATTTCAGACGGATAGATGCAGTTTTTTAAATACACAAAAGAGAGCAATAGAATGGTGACAACTTTACCCTCTTGCTTTAATACAATGTGATTAATATTGTAAACCAAATGCTTAAAATTTTCATTCTGGAAGCACATTTAGTAATAAATAGATAAAAAGAATAACTGAAGTTGCTTTATATATATATATATATATATATATATATATATATATATATATATATATATATATATATATATATATATATATATATATATATATATATATTTATATATGTTTATTCCAGTTTGAGATCAATGTGCTGCAGTTTCAGCTTACCTGAAAACCTATTTTAGAAGAAATAATCATTTAAAAAAAAATTGCTGGCAATATGTGAGTTCTGAAGCAAGGGCTAAAGTGACACATCACGCACCAGCCTGAATTGAACCATTGTTGGACTGGGTCGTTATCAATAAATGACCAATTAAAGATTCAGTCAGATCATTATTTGACACACAGTGTACTAAACACTACAGCCAGATTAACAGTCGTGTGATATTTGACAGATAAGTCTCCTGAACTGTAGACTTTAGTAGTCAGCCATCCACACGAAAAAAATTTGGCCACATGTCATCATCAGTGCAGAAATACTTGGTATTTCTGTCTTAAGAAACAAGGTAGAACAAATCTCATCGTTCCAGTTATTCAAATCATTTTGTATATAAGGAATTTGTCAAATGTGTCATTTTCAGCGATGAGATCGAATTCACTAGTCGTTTGTATATAAGGAATTTGTCAAATGTGTCATTTTCAGCGATGAGATCGAATTCACTAGTCGTTTGTATATAAGGAATTTGTCAAATGTGTCATTTTCAGCGATGAGATCGAATTCACTAGTCGTTGCTATTGCAATGTAACGACAATTTATTCAGCAACAAAGACAACGTGCTCAATGGTTCGCTACAACATCTGACCACACCATGTAACCATAAAAACGTGTTGATGCAATGATTCACACCGTAACATACATTACGTTCGAACCATCCGCCATGCCACCTTTTCATAGTTTAAAATGCTCTATCTATCTATCTATCTATCTATCTATCTATCTATCTATCTATCTATCTATCTATCTATCTATCTATCTATCTATCTATCTATCTAGAGAGAGAGAGAGAGAGAGAGAGAGAGAGAGAGAGAGAGAGAGAATTTATTTACCTATAGTGCCAGGCATTGAGGACGGCAACGAGCTTTAGGACAGTTCACAGCGAAGCTTGACCTAGTTGTGTTCTGGTTGAAGCAGGTGCAATTTAAACCCGTCTTCAATGGGCAAGTTTATTTCTTCCTTATATGTATAAATGCTCATCTAGGCGTGAAACTATGCTGGAATTGTCAAGGGTTCCTCTTTGAAGGCACGCTATTTTGACTAACCGGGTATGGTTGTAAGTTACCCAAGAAATACATACCCTGGATGAAAGGAGGCAAACTACTCAGCCTTACAAAATTTATTTCTTACATCTGCGCGATTTCATTGCACGATATCTAGAAACTAACACTTAATTTAGTGTGCAAAATGGTGATGACAAACAAATAAATACAGTCAGGCCGCCTTTAACCGTCACTTGATAATTCGGCACCCTTGAAATTCGGCAGCAATGAGCTGTGAACGGATTTCCCCCATCGATTTACTACATGATAATCCGGCACCCTTGAATTTCGTCACCGGCATGTTAACTGCAGAACAAAAGGGCTTTTTTCAATGTCATTTGTCTCTTTAATCCGTCACTTGATATTCAATGGACCATATACCTTGCAATAACATAACTGATTGCGCTGTACCGCAAAATCAACAATCTCCTGAGGTGTTCCAAACAATAACCGAGTTGATTAGACGTTCAAATGTTCCCGCCTTAAATAGTTAAATTTTATTGCAATGGCCAGAATCCAATGAGGGATTTTGTGTTGACGAGGTAGCAAATGTTATGCGCATCGAAGAACAGTTAAAAGATATGAAAAGGGAGCGCAGTAAACAAACAAAAAAAATTCGGATTTCTTTGTGCCAAATTAAGCTATTAAAGGCAAAATATGTTCAAATACGTGTGTGAGATTAACATTGGGGTTGGGACATTTATGCTCGCTCACTCCAGTAATTTTGAACGTAACATTTATTGTACATATAGATATAAATACACTGAATGAAGTGTGGGGATTTTTTCCCTATAATTTGCACGTTTCGTTATTAAAATTTCATATGATTTGTAATACGTGTATGTGATTATGTTTTTATTTACTCATTGTTAGGTGCAAATTTGGTCTCTTATTCTCTATATATCCTGGTGAATTATACTTTGATTTGTTAATCTGGCAGCCTTGTTAATCCGGCAAAATGACCAAAAACAGATGGCGCCAGATAAACGCGGCCTGACTGTATATGGCTTTATTGGCATCTTGTATTGCTTTAAATTTTCACAGCTTCCAGTCCTAGTTTGCCAGCCGCCAGATATTTGTAATATATAAGTATGCGATCTCTCCCTATCACTGCAGTTTTTGCCTGGTGGATAGCATCAAATAAGCCATTGATCAGCTTTTACTTTCAGTTTCGATGTCATCGTTATTTCTCAAAAGCGATCTATGGGATAAAAATCGCCAAACTGTGAGGCCATGGCTGAATGAACAACGTTTTTCATTGTTAAACATTATTGCAAGACACAAACTGCAGTAATGAACACAAAAAAGGCATCGAAAGGCGCTACAAGTTATGCCGATTTTTATATTGCTTAAACGTTTGACATTCTTCGTGCATGCACTATCTTTATTGATTATTTTGTCTGAAAAAGGGGGAGTTAACTGTGTTGTGATTTTTTGGTCATGGACCTCATTATAATATCGTCAGTAGAGACCAGCCCCCAAAAAACAAACAAAAAAACAAACATATATATATATATATATATATATATATATATATATATATATATATATATATATATATATATATATATATATATATATATATATATATATATATATATATATATATATATATATATATATATATGTATATATATATATATATATATATATATATATATATATATATATATATATTTATTTATTTATATTTATATTTATATTTTCACAACTTCCAGTCTTCTTCAGCAGATATAAGTAATATATCAAGAAAACGTACATTGACGCTGAGCAGCATATAATTCCTTGTACTGTGGTTTCCAAGTCTGCGATTTCTCCGATCACTGCAGTTTTTGCATGGTGGGTAGCATCAAATAAGCCATTGATCAGCTTTTACTTTCAGTTTTGATGTTATCGTTATTTCTGGAAAGCGATCTATGGGGTAAAATCACCAGACTGTGAGGCCATGGCTGAATAAATTACGTTTTCCATAGTAAAACATTATTGCAACACACAGACTACAGTAATGACCAGAAAAATTCATCAAAAGTCGCCATATGTTAAGCCGATATCTATATCGTTTAAACGTTTCACATTCCTTCTTCGTGCATGTAATGTCTTTGTTGATTATCATGTCTGAAAAAAGGGGCAAACTGCTTTGTGACTTTTTGGTCATGGACCTCATTATAATACCGTTGTCAGTAGAGACCAGCACCAAGGGAACAAACATATATATGTATGTGTCTATGCAACTTTCAACTTGTTATATAGGAGCCACTAACTGCAGTACAGTAAAATCAATCGGGCTTTCTAATCAAGTAACTCCACAAGCCAATTGCAAAGCCTATCATTGCAACGCAACTGCTGACAAAAATGGGCTGCGGAGCACATTCCAAAGTAGCACACCAGGTACGTAAACTAAGGTTTTAATCAAGCTAGATTAGACCAGCCTGTGTTGTAAATATTATGAATAAAGGTTAGTTAGGCTCGTCATCATCACCTGAATATCAAAACGTGCGTTTATTACATGCTACAGGGCACCCCAATCTCATGAACTTTACGTATTAATGAGGGGAGGTGCATGTCAGTACACGTGGGCTTCTAAATTCAGTACAGAAAAAGTGGAAAAAAGGAAAGAAATATTCCCCCTGTATTTCCAAACGCTTGCAACACATTTCTTGTCTTGCAAACATGAAAAATTCGATTGAGCGATGGAGAGAGAGAG